>OY757913.1:111694265-111960882 GCA_963585895.1 Sepioteuthis lessoniana | reverse complement strand
GCTTATACTACCACTAGCTGTAACTGATTTCCAGCAGTGAGAAAGTCTTCTGCAAACATCTATCTTTTACTATCTTTGCATTTTCATCTCATTTCATTATTGATCTCGCAGATGTACTTTAAGCTACAATTTGAACTCTGTTTTTTTTGGGGGGGTCCATTTTAGTCTTGTTTCTTTTTTCCATTTTAGTCTTGTTTCTTTTTATCTCTTTTTGGGGATTTCTTTTTCTTTTTGTTGGCTTCTTTTCTTTATTCCTCTCCTCCATGTTTGCTGTCTTTATTTTTCATCTCATCATCATCATTGTTTAAGATATTCTGTTTCATCACTTAGATTTTTGTTCCTATTTGTTTTTTTTTCCTTTTTCTATCTTCATATTTTCTTTTTCTTCCTACTTTTCTCCATCTTTGTTTTTCTTCCTACTTTTCTCCATCTTTGTTTTTCTTCCTACTTTTCTCCATCTTTGTTTTTCTTCCTACTTTTCTCCTTTGTTTTTCTTCCCACTTTTCTCCTTTGTTTTTCTTCCTACTTTTCTCCTTTCTTTTTCTTCCTTCTTTCCCTCGTTTTTTCCCATTTTGCCCTTTTCCTATATTTCTTTTCTTCCTTTTCTTCCTATTGAATTTTTATTTTGCTGCCTCTTCTTTTACTCTTAATTTCCTCATTTTTTCCTCTTCCTTTCTCTTCATCTATTCTCATCTTTCTTTTCCATTATCTTTCCTCCTCACTCATGTCCTCTTCTTTTCCCTAATATTTTTCTTTTTCTACCTTTTCTCTTGACTGTTTTGCTTCTTCTTTCTATTGTTTCCTTCTTTTCTGCCACTTTCTGTCTCTTTCTGTTTTGTTTTCCACATTTTATATTTTATGTTTTCATTTGATACTTTTTTTTTTTTTACCCATTTGTTTTGCTACCTTTTATTTTCTCATACCATGTTCTTTTTTATTTTACTTTTTTACTTTCTTGTTTTCCTTTTTTGCTAATCTTAAAAATTTCTCCTTTTTTTTTCTTTTCTTATAATTATAACTAATACTTCTTCCTAACTTGGCCTCTGTTGATTCCACCTTCCTTTTTTACCTCCAGTACATTTCTATGTTTGATCTTTGCATAATTACCATTTCTTCTTCATAAACACCTCATCATAAAAGACATTGTTTCTCATTTCCACCTACCCACCCCAAAACTCTAATAGACATTTTAAGCATTATTGATTCTACCTATTCCTATTACTCTGCCATGGCCATTTAGTATACTTCTGCATGTATAACCCATATTTTTACCTTTTATTCATTTTTCCAAAAAGTCCCTGTGGATAATACACTTGAACATTTTCTTTCCTATTTTCTCAGCAGGCCACAATTTTGAATAGTGTTTCTTAGAAGATATTTTCCTTCCAGTGTATGTAATGTATTGTTCTTTGTAAGAAAGAAAGAAAAAAAGAATTTGAATAAATTTTGGACACTTTTAATATTTTATGTAGAAACATGGAGAAAAAGAAGACTAATATATGATTGTGATGAAGACATTTTTTTTCTCAATTCAAGAGAAACTGAAAAACTGTAAAAAGAAATTTGTTAAACTGAGCCAACTTTTGGCACAGAATTATATTTTCTTCATGAGAAATAGCTTGCAAAACTAGCTCTATTAACCATTGTTGTACGTGACTGGCAGTGACAATAAGGTTTATCTTGGAGAATATTGTTTGTATAAAGTATAGCATATAAGTATGGAGGAGCCATTCTTTTACACTAACAAATTATTTCTGAAGAAATAGTTGCGAAACTAATTTTGGAATTATTTGCATTAATTTTGAGTAAATTTCTGTCACAGACTGGATGTGACATGAGATGATTTTTTAAGCAGAGTACAGCTGGTTTGAGTTCAAAAGTTTCCTTCTCTGAGATTGGAAGCTAAAGTGCTCAGTTTGCCCTCCTATTTTATCTATAAAAGGAGTAGAAGGAAAAAAAGCTGAAGACAGGTCTTTCCCTTGAGCATCAACATGAAATGGAATACAAACAGCCTCATCCAGGGTTTGAAGTTAGCAATAAAACTGTCAATGATTGCTTATATTGTCAGTAAATTTACAAAGAATAATAAGTCTATTTATTATGTTAGTAACCATTCCTCCACCCAGTTTGTTTCAAGTTAACTAATAAAAAGGTTTCCTTATTCATTGATTTCTTACGAAATGTTTCTGTAAACATCTATGTAAAAGATGTTCTTCATCCCTGTATCCAATTATTATGTATCCCTTTATATTAACAAGCCTAAAAAGGACTTATGCTAGCTGCATAATAACATTTTGCTAAAAATGCAAAGAACATATGTCATATTGGAACATCAACACAATAGATAATATCAGAAAAAAAAGTGGTTAACACTCTGTTTTTGTTTGTAGATTCTGGTTAGTATTAGTATTTTTCTTTTCTACTCACACCCTTTCATATGTTAGACATGTGTTTCTCTCTGTACATCTCTTTACTTTTCTCATTTCCAGAGCCAGACATCAGTAAACTACTGTTGTATAGGATCTGGTTAATTTGATGTTACCATATATCAAGTTCCTGTGTATGGGGTATCTCTATTAGTAATTACAAAGAGTTTGTTTATCCATTATAGATGATTTGATGAACAACTAAATTTCCTTTTTGTGCAAGCACTTGTGATGCAAGGGTTATTATTATTGGAAATGGACATAGCAACTCAAGTTCAAATCCTAGACAAAGCTGTTTGCAGTTCACATAGTGCTAATACCCTTGGAAAAGATCTGATTCCAACTACTATTCCTCTTGTCATGAGTAAATAGTTGGGCAGATTAAGCTCTTAAACTTTGATATGGTAACCAGTCTAGGAGAAGCAAAACTCTAAATTCCGACTTGTTATATGCAGCTTAAAAATTAACCTTTTGTCATATCCTGCTTGTGAGGAGAGGTTGCTGAATACATATCCAATTTCTTCTGTATACTTATTGAACATAGGAAAAGATTTTAATGCTTTAAAACATTTTTGGTTCCTCATGGGGAAAGGTGTGGCGTCTCATTAACAATGTGATTTCTAAAAATAATCAGTGAGACACTGTGTTGCCTCAAGTTGGAAGTAATCATACGTACACAAAATTTTTAAACTTCAAAAGAAAAAAGAGAATAATTCTACAAAGTAATCATTCAAATTTAATGAGATATCAATCAGAAAATATTTAGGTAGTTCAATTTAGAGATATAAAAATTATTAAATAACATTATTATTTAGTTAGGATTAACATTTTGGACAAGATAATGTTAAAATTAATAAATCCCTTAAGTATCAATCATTGAAACGCTGAAAGAATATTAAGTTAATGTGAAATTAGGAAGTCACTTTACAACTATATAGATTGATCTTTTATAGTAATCATTTTTAACTGAGAAAGTCCCCATGATGTAATGGCTAAAGAGCTAGACTGAGGCCTCCAAATGAGTAAGTTTAAACTCCAGTTGTGCTATTTATGTTCACATTCAGACAAATGCCCTAGAGAAAGGTATGAAACCCCTTATCCCTAAGCTATGGGTTCAATAGTATCACTGCTGTTTTTCAACAAGGATGGCTTTGGCATTACATTATCTACAAAGGTTGATATGCCATTAAACAATGCAACCAAACCATCATAACTTCAATGTCATTTTTAAATGACAACCAAATAAACATTAAGAAAAATTAACTTAGTAGAATTTTCTTTTGACATTTCTCTGTTAGTCTTCTCATGTTTGCAATCCTGGCATTAACAGGTACTTTATATGGTATATATTATAAAGGTAGGTATTTCTGGGTTATGCACACACACACACACACGTGTGTGTGTGTGTGTGTATGTATACCTATTAAAATGCAGTCAAATAAATTTGACCTCTTTTACCAGCACATCACTAATAGTTACCTCACAGATTACTTGGTTTTTATAATTAACTTTTTTGATGACGGATTACTGAGTATTGAAATTGATCTTTATTTATTTATTTATTTATATATATATATATATATATATATATATATATATCATTATTCATCTTTATCGTTTATTGCTTTTGGCAGGTCTTTTAGACTATATCCTGTGTCCATACAGAGCTGTTATAGATAAGTTCTTATTTAGGAGGTGCCCATGGTGTAATAGTTATCATCGTAGGAAATGGACACAGCGACACAAGTTCAAATCCTTGATGAGGCTGATTGCATTTCACATAGCACTAATACCCTTGGGAAAGGTATGAATCCAATTATTTTCCCTCCAGCTATGGGTAAATAGCAGTGCAGACTGGGTTCTTCAGCCTTGGTGAAGCAGCTAGTCTAGGAGAAGGAAAACTCTGAATTCAAATCTGTTAAACTCCACTTAAAGGTTGACCTTGTGTCATGTCCTATATGAATTGATAAGTTCTTATTGGTCATCCAAAACTTACATATCCATGTGGGGTACATAGGAAACATCACTTAAGAGTTCATCCTTAGTTCTCCAGCAGCATCCCATGTCTTTTCCATCTTATTTAAATGGTTTTAAAGATGGGTTGGTTGGTGACTATGCAGCTGCAGTTTTGTGGGATGTTACTTCCAGGATTTGTTCAATATAAGCTCATAACATTCTTGTGCAATTCCCATCTAGCTTTTTCTTTATACACTTAGTCAGCGTCCATACGGTGCATCCATATAGTAGAATTGACATGACTGCTGCTTGGAAAAAATTGCGTTTTATTTTATCAAATCAGTCTGACTTCCATATGATTGATAACCTATTGATGGTAGTCCATGACTTTGCTAGTTGCATATGTCATTTTCAATAGATGAGACACTGCTACCGAGTTAGGTGAACTTGTCCACAAATTTCAGTGAACCACCATTTCGAGTGGAAATGTCTCCTTTTTGATTAAAACACCGGAAGATCCATGCTAACAGCGTATGATGATGATGTACATTTTTTTTTTTTTTTTTTCATGACTTGTGAACTCATTAAGTTCCCATTGTAACACAGTGGTTTATGATAATATTTATGCTTCTATTTAGGAAGAAGTGAAGGATTCTAATAAACATACCTATCTGCATTATATTGACAATTTGGATGATTAAAGAGTGATATTCAGAATGTGGTTTGTTCTTGAAGTGTTTTGTTCGAATAAAACTCTGTTTCTTGCAGGATTATTTTTACACACAAATTTACTTAAAATTCTTGCACACACAAACACATATATATATATATATATAAGCACTCATTCTTTCAAAGTAGTAATGTACTTACTAAAGTTACATCACTTTTGTAATACATCTTCCCTTGATGATGGCGGCTCAAGGTTGGGCAGAAAGTACTTGGGAAATACCTAATTATGGAAGGTTTATCAACCAATTCCAGCTGAATATCATATGATCGATACGGCAATTCAAAAGAATTAACTAAGAAATATGTAGACAAAAAATGTCTATAATGTCCAATCAAATATGTATCAATGAAGAAATACTACCTATACATACATATATATATATATATATATATATATATATATATATATATATATATATATGCAAATTTACCACAAAAACCATATTAAATCAGTAAAATAAAGTACTCTTGGCACAAAAATGCACAACTAATCATAACATTTTCAACTAAGAAATTAAATGGGATATATCTTAGGACTCTGTGTTGCATTTGATCAACAGGTCTGAAGTCCATTGAATATATGTATATTTAATGGACTTCAGACTTCTTCATATATATATGTATGTTATGGTGAGATATGTAATCACCACCGGAACAGTTTAAATAAAGAACCATGTCACCGGTCACCGGAACACGGAGAGACACCCTGGACAGAACACGTGAAGAACACACTCTCTCTCTCTCTCTCTGTAAATATTACAATAAACTTCTTTATTTATTCAAACATATAGTACCTATTATTTCCTTTATTTCCTTTCACGGAATACTATCTCTTGATTATCCTTATATTATTGCCACCTCAGGATATATCAATATATATATATATATATATATATATATAGTTTTGGTCATAATTTGTTTACCACAAAAAATACATGAATAAATAAAAATAAAATATCAAAACATAAAAATATAAATTTGAAAGAAATATTTAAATTTCTTCATTATTATTCACATATTTTTTTTCACCAGCTCAGTTGACTGGAGCTGTTGAATATACCTACTGCATTTCTACAGAAAGGTAAGACCGCCTCCCCACACACCCAGTGAGTGTTCTGGATATGACATTAAATTGCATCTAATGGTGAAGCTCTAATCCCAGAACTTGGAGGAATGTGGAGTATATTTTCATTTGTGTTGCTTCCAGGTTCACTCTGGCCCCAAGGGGTAGAACCTGATAGGGTCTTATCTATGGGTCAAATAGAACTGTTCGACATTTGATCTGTGTTCTAACAAATGACATGTTAAATCAAATTATTAGAAATAGAATTCTTTGACCATTTAACTGTATGTAAACAAATGATAAATGTTTAATTGAATCATTAATAGCAATACTTGGAACCGAAAGAGTACTGTTGAATAGAATTATTAGTGTTTATTAGCAATACTTGAAATTCTTTAACTGTGTGCAAATAAAACTATTTGTTAAATAGCAATATTTGAAACCATCTATGTGAGTGCCAACAAATGATTAACACTCAATAGAACTATTCGTATTAGAATATTTGGAACCATCTGTGTGCAAACAAATTAGCTTTGACTCATTTTAGAAAATAAGATTACCTACAAACTATTGACTTACCAATCATCTATATATAACCATTTAATTATATGCAAAAAAATGAACTCTTGCCTTTTAAAAAATTTTATCCAACAACTATATGTTTAAAAATCATGTATATGTAAAGATGATTTGGCATTAAATAGCCTACAATGGTTGATATGCCATAAAACCCAACCCAACAGATATTTTAAAATATATTTTAGAAACATTTTTGTTAAGTGATGTAGAAAAATGAACTGAGAATTGTTTTTTTTTTTTTTTTTAAATCATAACTTGGCAGTGTATTGCTGTCTGATACATTAACTTATTCTCTAATTTTTTTTTTTCAATAGGTTTTTCCCTTTATACCAAAATTGTATGTATACTGAGAGGAAATTTGCTGTTTTGATTGATAATAAATATAGTGTACTTTAGTCATCTTTGGTATGATATAAACAAGTTGTCGAACCAGTATTGGTTGCTTAATATATCCTTTTATTTATATTTATTTATTTTTTCATGACTACTTGGGTTACTTGAAGTGTTTATTTTGACCTCTGTATTGTGTAAAATCTTACTCCATTGAAATAACATCCAGTTATTGGATGTGTCTTTTTCTTTTTTTATTTATTTTTCCTTTGCAGTAATATTGTCTAATTCAGCTTTAAGGCTTCTGGCCTGAAGTGGTTTGATCCCATTTCATGTTTATATGTTTGTCATAGAAAATGCTGTGTACTGTAAAAATGTTCCTTTCTGTTTGATAAACATGAGTAGATGAAGCAGTTCGAGGCATAAATACCTTCTATTCATTCCACAGACATTCAAGGAAAATGTTAGATTGTGTGATGTACAAAACACAGAAACACTCAAAATCTTTTAAGGGTTAACATGTTTTGTATTGGGATGGAATCACTGGTGTGTAAGACAAATGATGTTTGAAGTCTTCAAGGCACTGATGCCATATAATGGCCGTTAGTAAGAATAAGACTCTGTTAGTTGGAATAGATGCCTCAGTATAGTAAGGAAAATAAAGTATCAATTGAGAAGTGAAAAATACCAGTTTCCTGCTTTGAATTTGAGGATGTATTACAGAAAAAAAACATTAAAATCTGGATAGAAATTATTTTTTAACTCGTGCAAATAGCGGTGTGGCTTATGTGCTGGGCCGCAATGACATAATAAGCGAGTTCAAACTTCAGTCCTACTCTTACAATTATTTATGGACTAATACCCTTGGGAAAGGTATGAACCCCCTTATTCCCCCTGCTATGGGTTAAATAGTACCACTGCTGTTCTTCTATAAGGATGGCTTTGACATGATATAAACCACAAAGTTTGATATGCCATCAAACGAAGAAACCAAACCAATAAAACCATCCTTGATAAATAAATTCAAGTTTTTTTTAAATTCAATAAGTTTTCAAATATTTAATTGATCAACACAATCCAGATTAGAAAGAATATTTAGATTTTATTTAGAAATTGATATACGCACTTCCAATCTGTCATGAGCCAGTTTAGTAGGGTAAGGCTCATTACTCTCCCTAACTTAGAAACCTTAAGAAAGGCCTGAGTCATATAAAGATTGATGAGACTAAAGAGAGACATGATATTTAATAAAAGCAAAGCCCCAAAATGAATATTTTTCAATCCTTATTCTAATTTTAACATTTTTCCCTTGCACAAAATAGGATAATGAAGAGGTCATTTTATGTCTTTTTTAAATCATTTTTGACATTTGATCCTACCCTTTTCAACCTATTTTGTGAACAAACTACAGACCTCATAAAAAATGATATCTGACCACTTTACTTCTCAAGATGATAATCATAATTGTACTAGGGTCCTAAGTATGTTCAATATTTTAAAACTTGTTACATTCTGTTTTGTTAAATCTGAGTGTGTTTTTAACAAGCTTCTCATAGCCATTATTCATCATCTTTTAGATCCAAGCAACTAGATTTGCTATTGTTTATCCGATTTCAAGTCTTGTGAGTCATAAGCTGATTGCTACATCTCTCTTTAGCTAACACTACTTGTTAATTACTTAGCATTTCTTACTCAGACATGCATGCCTGAGTTTGTTTACAATACTGTACTCTTTCTAAATGGTCATTCATTTCATGACTGAACATTGTTTTGTTTTTTTGTTTGTTTGTTTTTTTTTAAGTTATTTAAAGTATAATAAATCAGGTTGGATGGTTTGACACAACATGTTATAATGCTCAAATTATCTGAAGTACTTGTTAATCTGCAGGATGACTTGCTGTTTTTTAGTTGAGAACTTCCTCTATAGTCAGTTAATAAAAAGCAAAAGAAAAGAGTCAAAAGAACAACGAGCTATTCCTAGTATAATGATTATCATTGTAGAAAATGGACACAGTAACTTGAGTTCAAATCCTGAAAATGGCTGTTTGCATTTCATATAGCACTGATACCCTTGGGAAAGATATGATTCCAACTATTCTTCCTCAAACTATGGGTGAATAGTAGGACAGGCTGTGTTCTGCACCTTGGCATGACAACCAGTCTAGAAGTAGGAAAATTCTGAATTGAAACCTGTTAAACTCTGCTTATAAATTCATCTTGTGTCACATCCTGCTCATGTGGAGTGATTTAGTAAATATGTAGTCATATTTTTTAGAAATAGAAATGGTGTCTTTATTTCTGTTGATTATGGTTGAACAACAGATAAGCTTTTTTATTTCAACCTGTCTGACACCTGCCTTTTAATCCTTTTTGTATTGGCTACAAAGTAACAACTCTAATTTATTTCGATATTAAAGGGGGGAGAGAAAAAGAGATGATAAAGAACAAGATTAGTAATATTAGACAAGAATACTGAAAATGGTATTAGTGGATGCAGACTATTTGTGTTAAAAGTTACTTGAAACTGATAATTTAAAAAGATGATTTGTTACTTGAAACCATTCAATTGTTTGAAATACTTGAAACCATCAAATTTTGTGTATATTATTCATAATATATAGAAACTTAGGACAAATTATTTGTATTAAATTGGAATACTTGAAATCATATAACTATGAAAAAATTAATATCATTAAATAGGAATAATTATTTGATACCATATAATTGTGTGTAAATTATCAGTATCAATAAGTGACTTGAAACAATAATTGTTTTCAAATTATTATTGCTAGTGTAAAACAATTGCTTGTGTTAAATAAAAAAAAATTGCCTTACTTAAGCATTAAATAACTCAAGAAAGGTTGACATGCCATAAACCCAACCAACCAACCAGAGCTGCAACTTGATGTATGGTTGTTTGCACATTTTTTTTTTTTTTTAAAGAGAGAGTTATAAATATCATAAAGTCCGAACTTGGCTGTGTCAGAAGAAAGAATCTATTTCATTGTATTGATTACCTATTGGCTGGCAGCATTGACTCTCAGCATGCTGAATAATCGCTACTTGTCAAGGTATCTGCTGGAGCTTCTGTAGGAAAACAAACACAGTTTAATGACCGACCAAATTTTGATTCCAGGACCTGCATTGGCTCCACTTGGTCTATTATTATTCACTGGCTCCTCCTCAGAATCTTACGATCTCTCTTTCTCCAAATAGTCTGATGCAATGAACAAAAGATCACGTGTGTTATAAGTTATTTAATGTGAGACCAGTCCAAACCAGAAAGGAGGGTATGAGTTGATGGGACAGTCATTGAAAGATTATTAATATATATGAATTGATTTATGTTAAAAGTACTTTGTGTCTAATTGTGGATATTGCAGCAGATTCATTGGTCGATAAACTTGACCGATTTCTTTTATGTCATGCAAGATTATGTAAAGCTATAATAGTAAGCATTCTTTCAACATTTTAAGATAGTAATTTTGTCTTTGTTTTTCAGAGATGAATTATTTGATTATAACAAAAATTATGTTCAATGTTACAGTCTATTTTGAAGCAAATATTGATGTTGAAGATACACTTCAGGATTAATAAATTATCTTTTCTTTTTGATAACTTTTTCATCTATCAAGAAATTTTAAGATAACTGATTTGTAAAATTACTTCAATTTTGACTGATTTTTAATCACTTCTTTCAAAGTGAGTGTTTGTTAAAATGGTTTTGCAACCTTCCAAACAAATCATAGCCAATTGGAAAATCAGGAGATTATGATGTATCATATTTTTTCCCCAACTGTATGTCTTTGAGATTTCTTTTCATTTCTTTAGCAATATGAGGATTTGCTTTGTTGTGAGCCCTTTTTTTTAATTATTCAGACAAATACTTTCTTGTTTTGGTACTTAAGATGTAATTTGCATTTTGATGTGGACAATGTGACATTTTACTTTTGGCCTCTAAAATTAAGGGATTGAATTGTTTGGTTTGGTGGGTTTTATGGCATATCAACCTTTGTTGGTTATTTAACACCAAATCCATTTTTATGTAAATAATCTGTTCTATTTAAAACAATTCAGTTTAGTATAAGTACACAGTTTAATTGTCAAAAACATTTCTATTTCAAACTATTCAAGAAGTTATATGTAACAATTCAGTTTAGTGTAAATACAATTTTAATGTTGAAAAACAGTTCTATTTCAAATAATTTGATTAAGCATAAGCACGCAGTTTAAATGTAAGTACGGTTTAATTGTCAAAAACATTTCTATTTCAAGCTATTCAGTTTACTCAAACAATTCAGTTTAGCATAAGAATGCTGTTCTGTTTAACCCATAGATAGGGCCCTATCAGGTGCTACCACTCCGGGCCAGAGTGAACCTGGGAGCGATGGTAATGAAGGGGTACTCCGCATTCCCCAAAGCTCCAGCATTGCTGGAACCTCGCCATCAGATTGTTTTAGTGTCATATCCAGGACACTCGTTGGGGGGGGGTCTTACCCCTCTGCAGAGAAGCAGTCGGTGTATTCTACAGCCCCAGCTGACTGGGCAATTGAATTGTTTCAGTAATTCTTTGAATGTTAATGACTTTTCTAAAAATGATAGACAATTAGCCCCCACCTTTTTTTTTTTCCTACACTAAGGCTACATGTTTCCTTTACAGAGTTGTTTTCAAATACCAAAGTCATTGGTAATAAACCTTATTCGTGACTGTTTGTGTATTGTTTAAAGGTCTGTAATAGACTATTCCTTGCATATCTCACTAACAACATGAACAAATGAAAGTCACTATTTGGTTGGGGGTACGCATCTGTCATCAAAAATTTCTATACTGACAGCAGTGTTTAACTACATAAAAAAAAAAAAGATGGTAGTGAGTCTTAGTGGTGTTATGGTTAACATGCTGTGCCGTGAATATTGTAGTAAACAAGTTCCAACTCCAGTCATTTTTGTTAGATTCACTTTCAGATTAATATTCTTGGATAAAGAGATCAACCCTCTTATTCCCCACAGCTGTGGGTTGAATAGTACCACTATTGTTCTTCAAGAATGAAATTACCCATGAAGTTTGATATGCCATTAAACAAAGATACTAAACCAGATCAAAAAGGATTTATTTCTCATATCAAGTAATAAATCTATCCAAAAAAGTGGAGATGCTTAGAATTGACTTGAACACAAATGGCAAATAACTGATTACTGACAGTTTACCTTGGACAGGTCACATAGTGTTAGATGATACTCACTCTACCAATCTACAGTCATCTTGTTGCCCCAGTTACTCTGATATTGCCTTTGTGCTGCCATGCTTGGTCTTATTTGTTGATGAGGAATGACAACATGACTACAAGTTCAGATGCACATTTTACCTTTTATTTATTGGCACCTTTTTTATCATAACTTATCCAGTCTCAATGGAGAGTTAATGATAAGACCACAGATAAAGCATTTCAGATGCTCAAGTTAAGTGTTTCTCACTCACTTATTCTGATTCCAGAACTGTTTTACTTACCTGACTGAAACCATCCAACTAGAGCTGTGGTCTCAAGTTGACATCAAGTTTAATAGCTGTCTATCAAACTAGTTGACTCTGGTATTTTTCCACTAGTTTAATAACTCAGGACATAATTTAAATGCTAGACTACATGTCAAAAACCTATTATTAAGTATAGGACCCATTTTTTAACCTTTTGACCCTTTTACTTGCTTCTTTAAATAAAATTTAATAATCACATGACTATCATTGAATTGTTTATCAAGTTTATGAACTGTGACAATTGAATTTTCCACAAGTATGGCTTCCAGTGATAAATTAAGTTCATTACCTCTGTTGTGTAGATTACTTTGTTGAAGATGACAAAGTTAACAAATCTGTTAACTGGAGGTAAGTTAGTGAGTCTCTTAATCAATCTTTAGGCCTTAGGTTAGATATAAATCTTCTTTTAATTTATTTGGAATGCTAAATTAAATATCTGTCTGCTGTGTTCATAGGGGCTTAGAATAAGGTGACTGTATCCTTTGCAGAGGGGTAAGACCCCTCACTATGAAAGGGGTGTCCTGTGTATGATAGTTTACTGCATCTAATGGTGAGGTTCCTCTTCTGGAACTCTGAGCAGTGTGGAGTATCTCGCTGGATCAAATAGATCTGTTTAAAAATTATTTGTATTCAATGAGAATACTTGATGGCATATAACTGTAACTTATTTGTAGTTAGAATAGTTACTTAGGCTTATTATTAGTTACTTGAAAAGATAGAACTATGTGCAAACAAATAACTTAAGTAGAAATATTTACTTGAAACCATATAATTATTAGTATTAGATAGAAATAATTAAAACAATACAACTGTTGGCAAATTATCTAATTAGATAGGAATGCTTGATCTTATATAACTGTTCAAAAACCTTATAAGAAACTTCTACACAAAGTATGTAGATAAAAATGTTTAATGAATGTGATTTCCTCACCTCTGGGCTTAAAATAGCCCTGGATGTGTTGATATGCAATTAATATCAATCAACACCTCATTGTCCTACCAATTCTTGCTTAGTTATATAATTATCATATTCCATCTTATCCTGTATTTTGTTTGTTGAATCTAGATGTCTGTTTTTTGGGAGTTTTTTTACCATTTGTTCATCTTATAGTTCTGATCAAGTAAGCATATCATTGTTTATTTGACTCTTTTTACAAGTAGTCAGCTAATTGCTTCATCTATGAAGGAAATTTTAAACTTTTTTCTTAATTATATGAATACTGCTACTTCTGATAAATTGAAGGCCCGACTGTTATCTTCATCTTTATTGTAGTGAGTTGAAGCAACACATATGTTGGGCTATGTTGACCTTGTGCAGTTGGCTGGGGCTGTAGAATACACCAACTGCATATCTGTAGATGGGTAACTCCCCTCCCCCCCCAACAAGTGTCCTGGATATGACACAAAGCAATCTAATGGTGAGGTTCCAGTGATACTGGGGCTTTGGGCAATGCAGAGGACCCTTTCATTGCCATTGCTCCCAGGTCCACTTTGGCCCAGAATGGTAGCACCTGATAGGGCCCTATCTATGGGTTAAATAGAACTAAACTGCATACTTGTGCTAAACTGAGTTGTATGATTTAGAACTGTTTGAATAAACTGAATAGCTAGAAATAGAAATATTTTTGACAATTAAATTGTGTACTTGCATTTAAACTGCATACTTACGCTAAACTGAATTGTTTGAAATGGAACTGTTTTTAACATAGAAACTATACTTATGCTAGATTGAATAATTTAATATAGAACTGTTTTGACATTTAACTCAATGTAAACAAAATCTATACTTATACTAAACTGAACTGTTTGAATAAGAGCTGTTTGACTAAACTAAATAGTTTGAAATAGAAATGTTTATGACAATGAAACTATTCATGCTAAACTGAATTGTTTGAAATAGAACTGATTATTTGAACAAAAATGGATTTGGCATTAAATAGCCGACAAAGGTTGATATGCCATAAATCCAACCAACCATCTTTATTCTACTGGGTTCACAGGTGTCAAATGTTACCCCCACAACTATTAAATCTAGATCTTATCCATAAATTGAACAGGATAGAAACTTTGTAACCCCATGGTGATAAGGTGTCAAATATAACCCTTATAACCAATCATGAAAATGGAAAATTATACTCTACATCCTTTGGATACCAAAACATTAGAAATATGATACTGCAAATTATGAATAATACAATGTTACTTTCATCCCAGACAGATATAGGAGACTCTACTTTGCCATGGACTTTTCACTTGAGATCTGTAGTTAAGAGTGCACCTTAAATTATTGGATGCTCAAAAAGTAAAAACTAACAAATGCCCTGTGAACATTCTCTCAAAGATTTTTTTTTTTCTAGTAATTTTTAGTTTATTCAAGATAGTGAAAAGAGGAACAAAAATGTCAAATAGGAGATGTAGTTTCTTTAATTTATAACATATGGATAAAACAAGGGATAAGCTTATCATCTAATGATTTTTAACAATATAGTTGTCATGCTTCATCTATCGTACTTTAAAGTAGCAGTAGTTTCTGTTCAATATATAGGGTATCTTCTTTCGGATGACAATCCAAAATTCATTTTTTGTTTTCTCTCTCATTAGGTTTAATGTACTCTGGTTATGAGCAACAAAAAAAAATCCCTTTATAATACTAAGAGTTTTACCAAAACAGTTTAACTTCTGATTAATTTGTTAGATTTTGCTGTTGAATACCATCTATAAATACTGTTAGCAGATCATTTTATACTACTCTTAACCAAAAAGTGATATAATTTTACTTGATTAACACAAGAATCACCACCATCCAATACAGATATAGAATTAACTATACCAATATATTACTTGATGGTAATGTGTTTCATAAGAAAATACAACTCAAGTGAACCTTTTCATTTGGAAGAAAAAATTCAAGAATATTTGCAAAAAAAATGACTGATAACAATGATAATAATCTAATGTTTTGTGTGTGCATTTGATATGGTTTTGATTAACTTGATGTAAAATTTCTGTCTGTTACTTTTTATTGAAATAATAGAAAGTGTGAAGGAACAAAATGTGCAAGCTATTTCATTGGCTACTTGCTCATTCAGCAATATTGCTGTAGCTCTCAGCCAATCAGAATCCTTACTATAACAATACCACATCCTTAATCTATATATTGACTGCGTACTGCTAGAAATTAATTATACTATTTTTTTTCACCAATCAACTTAACTGTGCTTTTCATAAGATGGAGAAAAAGTTTGTGTTCACTGCTGCTCCTCTCTTAGCTGTTTTGTGTCTTCCATTCTAGACCATTGGCCCTTTTCAGCCAATTTGCTTCAATCTAAATATTTTTTCCTTTATTCTAACATGACTTATTATGTCTCTTGTTGTTACCACTATTTATTTCATTTTTTCTCTCTTTCTAGTTGGTTAATCCATTTTCACTTCTGACGTTTCTTTTCTTCTTTTATTTCCTTTTTTTCATATTTTCTTTCCATCTCTTTTACCCATTTTCCTACTTTCCACTTTTCTTGCTCTCTTCCATATCTTGTACTTTCGCGTTCATCTATCTTTTTATCTATCTTGTTTCATCTTATATTTCAATTATCATTATATTATCATATTTTTCTCCTCTCTGATTTTATTATAACTATTATTATTTTACTCTTTATAAGTTTTTCACTGGATTCAGAGTAACAACAAATCTCCTCAGATTTCCAGGACTCTTCTTAGTATCCCCACTGATTTTAGCACTACTGCAGTCTGGATGGTCCTAGCTCTTCCTATGATCTCCATTTGACCCATCCAGTCATCCACTCTTTTCCAGGTTCTTGAAAAGTGTTCCAAGAGCTCCAACTCTAATGGTATCACCATCACCATAGTCTTCATATTCCACAACTTTTCCAGCTTTCTGGCAAGGTCCAAGTATTTGTCATGTCTTTTTTTTTCTACTTGGTTGTCTGCTGCTATAGCAATATCCACTTGATTTCTTTTCAAATTAATTAAAACTAAGTCAGTTCTTCTGGTCTACATTGGGTGATTGGTTTGTATCTCAAAGTTCAAGAGAATTTAATCTCATTTTTGAGAACAGAATCTGGTTTGTGCATATACCATTTGTCAATTGGTTCAAATTTGAATCACTTGCATAATTCCCAATGGATCACCTTTCCCACCCAGTCATACCAAGTCTTGTACTCTTTTTGTGCCAGTTTGCTGCATTCATTTAATTTATGATTAACTGTTTCATCTCTCTCACCATATAACATCCACTTGCAATTCTCTTGTGTATTATCAATTTTGCTTTGGCATAATTATCATTTAGAATTACTTTGAAATTTTGGGTTTTATTTCTTTTTAATTATTTTGTTCCTTGGTTTTCCTTATTCTTTGTCATCATTTTTTCTTTATTTATGGATTTTTCATTCCTTTTTCCCTTTGATAGAAACATTTGTCTATGTCTCTTTTTGAACACATTTTACTTCCTGCCTTTTTCAAGACCCTCCCTTCCTCTCTCTCTCAAGTTTGTACATTTTTCTTAAGGCATTACACAGTAGATGATTTCTCAGGTGATATTGCTCCACTCATAGAACACAGATTCATTCAGAGCACCCAAACAAATTGGGCTTTTCACTTCTTTAAAAATAGGGCCATGAACAAAGATGCCACAAAATCTAATTTGTGGAATTTACCAAGAATAGTTTCCCAATATATCAAGTACCTGAAGATAACTGGCAGCAATATCTCATTAGAAATCTTCTAAATGTATTCAGCAGTATAACACAGGAGGTAGATACTGGAGAAATTTCTATGTCAGAGGTGAATACCAGATCACACTGTTAAGATTGTGTCTAGGTTTGTTAAGTGAAAGTCAATTTAACTTGAAAAAAAAGGAGTTGGTTATTAAATCTTTGAAAAACACCCTAACTGCTTTCTTCATATATATATATATTTTTTTTATTGTGAACATATAAGCAAAGATGATCGTGATGTATGTAGAATATAAAACAAATGTACAAGTTATCTACCTAGATGTGTACAGGTATTGTTATTAACATTTCTTGGATTTGGTTTATGAATTTTAACAGCCTTTTGGCTGGCCTTAGATTATACTGACTGCATTTTCTGTTGGGAGGTTAAGATTTTCCTCACCAAAGGAGTGTCCAGTGTTGAGGCTGCAATTCTGGGGGATATGGTGTGCCTCTTCATTGCCAAGTTTGCTCTGACCCTGAGTGGTGATAACTGTTAAGTTCTCATTTCTGGATTAAATAGATCTGTTTGAAAATCATTCATCTTGCATTGAAATTCTTGAAACCGTATGACTGTATGCAAACAAATGAATTTTGTTATTCAGTGGTGCGAGTTGCTTGAAGCTGTATAATTTTCTGTAAATTCTTAGTATTAGATAGGAATACTTGATATCATACAACCATGCAGACAAATTATTATTATGGACGAATTCATTCAACGAAAAGAAAGGATTGCAGGGAATCATTGAAAATATAGTTAGGATTATAAGTAAACATGTACAGTTGAATCAAATTTTGGAATTAAATAACCCATAAGAGAATGATATACCATTAAATACACCAGACCAAACTAAATAATTTCAACTCATTCAGTACTAAAGGAATTTTGGCCTAATGAGTAGTGTTCGCCAATGGTCCGGTAGACCGGGGTACAATCCCATGTCGAGTCATAGCAAAGACTCAAAAAATAGTACTTGATGCCGCCTTGTTTAACACTCAGCATTATAAGGGTGGGATATAGGGTAAAGTGGAGCAATCCAGGGAAGGAGTAGCACCCTCCCTTACACCTCGGGGTAGTAGCTATTAAAAAAGGGAGCCTTCAGGTCACCCTCAACTAAGGTTGCCGACTTTACATGACTTGCCAAACATGACTTACAGAACATCACTTTTTGGGGAAAAAATTCATGCCTTGTCTTGATTCTGTTCTCCACACATGCCTATGAATTATACCTGCTTTTCCAATTTTTTTATTATTGGCCTATACCAACTTATTTCTACATATCAGCACCAAAAGTATAAATTTCATTTACAGGTAGGAAATTATTCAAACAACAGTTTACAAAATATCTGCAACCCTCCTTATATTGCTGGCTCTCTTCTCTATTACAAATTTTTGGAACCAATCTTTAGTTGTATGTTTGTTGACAGTTTCCTGACCAAATCATTAGTTTCTATTTTGAGCAGTTTCTGTTATCATTTTGAATTTACACAATAAAATTGCTCAAATTTACTGTTGTCTATCTTTAATTTGACAGCCTAAAATAACTAAGAAAAAAACAATGTAAATAAAACCATTAGGATAAATCAGTTGATCAAAATTTATAATTTTATAATTGATATATTATGTGAAGAAAGTTGAATAATGGTTTATTCCAAAATATTCTTCAAAGTTTTAAATAACAAAACAATCATTTTTACATTAATGTAATACGTCATATAGCTTTGTAAATGGAACAATGTACTTAATGAAAACTTATTGGTGAATGTTTATGAATACATAAAACTGTAATGAGCAAACTGATATTTGTTCATCCTTAAATTCTAATTATTTGTTTTAAGAAGTCATTAAAATTTTTTTTTTTTGTAAGTGTTAATGTTCAAGCTTTACAGAAGTGATGTTTTCATCATAGGTTAAGAAACTAGATCTGTTAATTAACAATCTAGAAGTTTGAGGAAATGTAAAGACACGTTGACGAGTAAGAGATTAACATCTCTGTGTGTTGCTTCATTTTTTGTTTTTCTTTTCATAAAAAGTTATTAAACATAATTCACAATTTGGTATAGCATGTAGGTAACATTAGTTTCTCCTCTCTTTCAGTTGCTCAAGTTAAATAATTCTACACCAAAATGCCTTGCAGAAAATATGAAGTAAAATGATTTTTCTTTGTATTTGGAAATGAAGTAATAAGCTTCTTTATTTCTCACATTTTAATTGAATTTATTACTTTACAATACATAGGGGTTACTTCATTTTAATACAATACCAGTTTTTAGCAACAATGAGTTCCCATGATAGTCAGCACAGTATTATTTATTAGCACTTAGAATTCAAAGTAAAAAAGACAAAACACTTCTACATTTTGATTGACAATTGATTCTTATTCTCTCTCTCTCTCTCTCTCTCAATATAGCAGGATCAGAAGTATTTTTGTCACTCATTATTCAATGAAAATGATTTTTTTGAATTATTGTTTGCTACTAATATAATCAGTGTGCAGCTAAGAGTGTGATTATTTAAGTGAATTTCTTTGTATTGAAATGTGACAATTTTCTTGTTGGATAAAGCTTTTAAGAAATATTACAATAGTGGAAGCTTCATTGGGTTTTACACCCAAGAAAGCTTCCACTATTGTAATATTTCTCCTCTCTTGTTTCATTCCTGTTTGCTTGTAATGAAAAACCCAGAGAGTAGTAACCAGAATTAGGAATTGGTAAAGCATGATCACAAGTGGAGCTAAGGATTGTAAAATCTGTTTTGATGATTATTCAGTGTAATCATCTAGGGTGAACTGATCACTCAGGCAATGAGGCAGTGGCCAAAGACTTAAAATACCAAGAGACCCAAATAAGAAAAGTTTCTTTTGAAGTTGCCTCGAATTAATCAGTGTCTTATAACTACCAAACTATGCTGTTTCCTTAACATTATGGAATGGTTATCATCATAAGAATGAGGCTGTTTCATTTTGCACTATTGGCTTTGGGAAAGGTATGAATCTACCTGTTCTTTCCCTAGCTCAAGGTAGTGTGTCAGACTGGATTCATTTATTTTGGTTAGACAATTAATCTATAAGAAGGAAAACTGAATGCAAACCAGTTTTGCTCCGCTTTAAAATTGATGTTGCGTCACATCTTTTCCATGGTGAAGAGGTTGAGAATACAACTATACAAATATAGTTCATGAGATAGTTTCTCAATGATTCACCATTAAACTAGAAATGACCCCCTCCAAAAAAAAACATCCTACATTTTTTTTTATCTATTTACTTTTTTATTGGGACATGGAGCTTTAGAAAGAAATTACTTATTAACATTGTACATATCTATATGGAATGGATGATGGGGCCAATGACCCTTTTTGTCCAGGGGGCCAGATCTTTGTCGGTTTACCCAAGGTAAATTTCTTTTATTAATTTGATGAGATTTAAAATAAAAGCCTATATTCAAGCTAAAGAAAATGAACACTTGTGTTCAGTACACAAATCACTTTAACATAAGGTCAGCCTGAATGTATTTAATCATGTCAAACAGATGGTAATTGGGTTCAACCAGTTTTTTCCCCTGTTGTTTTTGCTGCCATGGAAGTTGAATTGTCTTCATAAAATCTTTGCTATTAGCTTGAGTTGCAAGGTTTTACATACTGTGACAATCTCTTCACATGGCTCAATCCTTCTCAAGAAGGTAATTAACATCATCAAAGTATTAACATCATAGAGGTGGTTATTTAATCAAGAATGCTGGATTAGCTCTTGTGGCCAGTTTATATGTAATAATATTTACTGTTGTTGATATGTACAATGAACAGAAGAAAAAAAGTGAAAGGATCCTTCTAATTATTTTTTTTATTTCTATATTTCCATGAAATATTAATCTTTATGTGAGTTTTTCTCATCAGTTTGAACTGGTTGTTTTTCTTTTGATGTCTTAGTGACAGCAAGTTTCGTCAAGTTTCTGCGATCCTTTTAAGTATTCTTGCTTATCTTAACAGTGCTGTAGTCTAGATGGTTTTGATTCTTCCTCTGATATTCAGTTGGCACTATGTCTTTTTGGTGCTTTTGAGGACTATTCCAAAGGCACGAACTACAATTGGTATCCCCCATCACATTCATGTTTCATGGCTTTTTCATCTCTCTGGCAAGATTTAAGTATTTATTTACCTTTCGTGTTCTTTGATTTTCATTCTGACGTCAGCTGGGATGGCAAAATCCGCAAGTCGATAAATTCTTTTTATAGTGACTTTCTTAGGTTGCCATTCTACAATAGCGAGGGAAAGTGTCAAGTGGAAATAAGAACGGATAAAATTTCAGTAGCTCTTCATGTCAGAAATCTAATTCCTCTCTGTTATAGAATAATGACCTGGACAAAAATATTTTAAAAATCAAATTAAGAAAATATTAGTAATGGCCCTTTTATTGGGTTTTTTTTTTTTCCTTTCTCAAAGAGAATATCACTTTTAAAATTTAGTGTTTATTTTGATGATATTTCTTCATATTTGAGATTGTGAATGTCTTTTTTTATTTAAAATGTTTGTCAAAGTTAAGTCTTACTCATAACTATAGAATCACAAATTTTCTTAACTGGAAAGAAAAATGATAGCTTCATGATTTATGTCATAGAGGTAGGTTGCTGTTATATTACTATCTCATTAAGCAATTTCTAAGTGAACAAGGAATACAATTACCTATTCTAGTTTTCATATGTCTTCATAGTATTACTCAAATCATTTGTCATGTTTTTTTTTTTCTCGTATGCTTTTAGCCTCTACCTGATTCTCGGTGTTAGGATAAAGCTCAATTATATATTTATATATACTTGGATTTTTTTTCTCAAGTTTATGGATTAGTACAGGAATAATAATATCACTATCCTTTAATAACTTATATTTCTATAGATTCCAAACACTGTTGGCAGTGCTTAGAATACTATGACTGCATCCCCTGCAAAAGGGTAAGAATCCCCTCAAATTGAGGGGCAGGGTCTGAGGTATAACACATAACTGCATCTAATAGTGAAGCTCCAGTTCTGAAAATCTGGAAAAGGTAGAGTACCTGTTCATCGCCATTACTCCCAGATCCACTCTGACCTGCAGTCAGGGTCTCATTTATGAACAGAATAAATGTGTTTGCAAATTATTCATATTTCATTGGATCATGTGTTTAAAAAAAATACCCTCTTAAGAAACAACTAAATAAAAAATATGAATAGAATGAATGTGATTCCCTAACCTCTAGTTATAGATGGGTTGATATAGCAATTAAAATCAATCAGACTAAATATTACAACTATTATTAGATAAAGGTAAAACAAAATAGTTAGAGCTGAGTTGGCTGGGGCTGTAGATTATACCAACTGCATCTCTGCAGAGAGATAAGACTCCCCCCAACAAGTGTCCTGGATATGACATTAAACTGCCTCCAATCAGCGGACCTCTGGGACATATAGAGTACCCCTTCTATGCCATTGCTCCCCAGTCCACTCGGATCCAGAGTGGTTAGCACCTGATATGGTCCTGTCTATAGGTCAAATAGAACTATCTGACATTTAAACAGTGAGCAAACAAATGACTTAGGTTGAATTGAATTGTTAGAAATAGAACTGTTTGACCATTTAACTGTGTGCAAACAAATGGCTGTTTAATTGAATTATTACTAATACATAGCGGTACTTAAAACTATGTGTGCCTAAATTGAATTATTGATATTACATAGCAATACTTGGAACCATTTGACTGTGTGTAAATAAATGAATAGTATCAAATAGAATTATTACTGTTAGGTAGCAAAAATTGAAACCATTTAATTGTAGAAACTATAACAATACTTATGTGCAAACAAATTACTTCTCATTTAAAAATATAAATACCTTCAAACTGTGTGCAAACAAATAACGTTAAATTCTATTATATAACAATACTTAAAATCATTTAATTGTGTGTAAATAAAATGATCTGAGGCTCGTTTAAAAATGTTATCAATAAAATATTTATAAATCATATGTATAAAGAGGATTTGGCATTAAATAACCTAGAATTGTTGATATGCCATAAAACCCAACCCAACCAAACCAAAATAGGTAGTATGTGTCAACTCATGGATTTATTGCTTCTCTTTCTGTTTTTACTTGTCTGAGAAGCCGATTTCTTTTCATACAAGGAAAGTAAAAATGTGTATTTTTTCATCATGTTTTAGTGATATGAACTAATTCTACAGTGTGTTTTGGTTGTTGTTTTTTTTTTTCACTGTTTGAGTTGGAGCTAAAAGAAAATTACTGCATTCCTATACAGATTTCTTTTTTCTCCTCTTTATTTAATTCTTCAATGCAGAAAAATGTTCAAGAAACAGTTGAGGTTATTTCTAGTTAATTCAAGAATTTCAATAAAGGAGAAAGAAAGCAAGAAAGATTTTTAGTTGTCTTTAAAGTTTTGTATTTGAATTGCTATTTTACACTATTGCTTCTTATTATTTCTGCAAGATAATATTATCTACCATATTCCCAATGCTCTTATGTAATTATCTGGCCAATAACAACTTTGGAAAATAGATTTTCTTATTTCGTGTACGTTTTTTATGAACACCCTAAAACCTATATCTGTCTGTGTAGGATGTATATTCAGAAGAAAATTTAACTTCATGGGTAGAGCATTAAATTGTTATCCAAAATATTTTGATTTCAATCCAAAAAGTATTTAAGAACTGATTGTTACAAAAGCCTTGTTTTTTGTTTTTGTTTTTTTAAACAGTGGTTTCCTGTTTAATTATGAACATGTGGTTAAGTATGATACGTGACTGTTGGTTACAAGGTTTACTTTTCATAATCTATAATAGTCATTTACTAAGGTTAGCTTAGTTTGGCATGTCATTCCATGAGGAACCAGCCCTGACTATATCCTTTGCAGAAGGCTAAAGGGGTATCCTAGGTAGTGAGGCTCCAGTTCTGGTACTTTGGAAAATATAGAATACCCTTTTGTTGTCATTATTTCCACGTCTACTCTGACCTGGAGTGGTAGTACCTGCTATGATCCCATCTATGGGTCAAATAGATATGTTTGAAAATTATTTATATTAGTTGGGAATACTTGATACCATATAAATGTGTGATAAAAAGATGATTGCTGTGGAACATTGAAAATATAACTAGTTATACTTAGGATCAAACATTTACAAACAAATCAAATCTTGTCATTAAATAACCCATACAGAGTTGATATGCAGTTAAACAAATTTAACCCTAAGTTCAAAATGGAGAAACTTATTATCAATGGTCTGCTGGCCTAGCTCGCTCACCATTACACCATACAAAGTGCCCTAAAAATCTGAATGTAACTTAGATTTGACACACAGTCAAAAATATAAAACATGTACTCAGTAATAATTGGTCTTTGAGACTAGCTTGTTAGCCATTACAATGGAGTGCCTTTTATAATCTG
Source organism: Sepioteuthis lessoniana (assembly GCA_963585895.1). NCBI lineage: Eukaryota > Metazoa > Mollusca > Cephalopoda > Myopsida > Loliginidae > Sepioteuthis > Sepioteuthis lessoniana. The sequence continues at coordinate 111,936,113 of OY757913.1, read as the reverse complement.
TTATAGAAACCAATTGCTAAGCTATGATAACATTGAACTAAGAGCCATGAATTTCAAGTTTCATTATGTGTATGGAAGCAATACTAAGTTTGTAACCAAATTATGAAAAATATATTTTACATAACAAAGGTTTAATTTTCAACATAATCTCTCTCTCTCAATGCACTTAATCACATGAACTGAATGTAAAACATTCAGCCTTCAGACTATGGACTTATTGATCTACCCTTTCATAAAGTGGTGTGTGTCTGTGTTTATATATATATATATATATATATACGCACACGCAAACAGTAAGATGGTTAAAATGTGAGACAACTGGACACAAGGACAATATTTTCATTTAAAAACATTTTTAAATGGAAGATTAATAAAGTATCAAATATGGATCACAAAATATGCCTATAGCTTGCTCTTTATATAAGCATCTACCGTATTTCTTAGCATTGACGACTTCAATCTGAAGAATGTACCCAAATTTTTACTTGCAAAATAAAAAAAGACTTAAATAAATAAAAACAGGATAAATGTTCAATTAAGTAAAATCAGAAAAAGTAACCTACAATGTATAGGATGCTGAATAAAGACTTATCTCAGGGTTAAAAAAAATAGTGTCTTTGATGTTAGGAAATGTCATATGTTAGAATACTTTTTCTGAAAATATTATAATCTCTTCAGTCTTATCAGAATCTAATGGTGCACATAATAACAATTGAGAATTACTTTATTTCCACAACAGAATTTATTCTGTTCTTTATTTCTTTTTCTAAAGTTTTAGTCATCAAAGAAGCAATAGAAAAAAAACATTGTTATTATTGTTTCAATTTCCTTTTCTGCTTTTTTTCCTAAAATTTTAATTATTATACAAGCATTTGAAAAAGATTATTATTATTATTTTTCCCCGAAAATTTCCCCAATTTTTTTTTTTTTCTAAAATCTTATTTAATTTACAAGCATTAGAAAAATATTTTTCCAATTTCCAAAATTATAGCTGTTATTGTTACACATGAATTTGGGAAACAATTTCTATTAGATGTGTTGCTGAAAATGGGATATTCTCTTATCCCAGATTTGTTGTGAATATTTTAATTTTTGATTGCTATAGTTTTTTTGTTGTTTTTTTTCCATTTGCATCACTGTTGAAAAATCCTTTCTTCAGCTATTGTGCAAGTTTATTTATTTTCTTAATTAAAGATTTGTCCAGTCGACTGGGGCTGTAGAATACACCGGCTGCTTCTCTTCAGAGGAGTAAGACACCCCCTCCAACAAGTGTCCTAGATATGATACTAAACAATCTGATGGTGAGGTTCCAGTGATGCTAGAGCTTTGGGGGATGCGGAGTACCCCTTCATTGCCATTGCTCCCCGGTCCACTCTGGCCTGGAATGGTAGCACCTGATAGGGCCCTATCTATGGATTGAAAAGAACTAAGTGCATATTTATGCTAAACTGAATTGTTTGAATTAGAACTGTTTGACTAAACTGAATAGCAAGAAAAAGAAATGTTTTTGACAATCAAACTGTACTTACATTTAAACTGCATGCTTATGCTAAACTGAATTGTTTGAAATGGAACTGTTTTTGACATTGAAACTACTTACACTAAACTCAATTGTTTAATATAGAAGTGTTTTTGACATTTAACTATGTGCTAACAAAATCTGTACTTATACTAGACTGAATTAGAACTGTTAGAAAAAACTGAATAACTTGAAATTGTAATGTTTTTGGTATATAAACTGTGTACTCATACTAAACTGAATTTTTTGAAATAGAACTATTTGCATAAAAATGGATTTGGCGTTAAATAACCTCTAAAGGTTGATATGCCATAAAACCCAATCAACCAAGCTTAATTAAAAATTTATGATTTAGTATGATTAAAGTTTATTAAGTTGGGATGAATACATTTATTTATATAATACCTTAATTTTCTAGCTTGTACCGCCAGACTCTTAGATTTGGTACAAAGCATAGGACACACTGTGAGGATTGAACTCACTAATCAGTATCAATCTTTAAGGCTAAGTTTTAAACTCTATGACTAGATCCCCTAGAATCTATATATATAATTCTATATAATTCAGTTAGAAACCTGACTTGAGAAATCTTTTCACCTCAAGGAGTGGATTAAAAGTATTCAAAAGGCAAGTTAAAATTAACCCAGGAAACAAATTTATGAAAATGAAAAACAAAAATCTCTCATTCATCAATGAACAAATCCTAATGCAGACCATTTTACCTTTAAAAGCAACCAGTCTGGAGAAGCAAAGATGAACTCTTAAGTAACATTCTTCTGTTGACCCTTACACATGGACATGCCAGTGTTGGCCGACCAACAAGAACTTATTTACATCAGCTCTGTGCAGATACTGGATGTCATTTGGAAGACCTGCCGAAAGCCATAGATGATAGGGATAGATGGAGAAAGATAGTCTGAGAAATCAGTGTTGTCAGCATGACTTGATGATGATGACCTTATAGACCTCCATATTTTTTAATTTTCTATCATCTTTACTAAGACTTATATGAATGACAAATTGCTGTCTAATTATGAAATGCATAATGAATTATGCATTTTGAATTTTCATATTCAAATTCTATTTCTGATAATTTTTGTTAACTTTCTTTTCTCAGCAAAATTTCTAACTGTTGAATATTCCTTTTTTTTTTTTTTTTCCTTTTTTTTTTTTTTTTTTAAAAAAGCAACATGTATATTTGGGAAGAAAATCATCCAGAATTCTTGTAGAATAAATTTTTCTTAAACAAAATTACTCATTAAATATTTTTTATCCTTGCCAAGTACTTCTGCTATTTGTCTCTAATTTTATGAAGGGTGATCATGATTGAATTTTTTGTTGAGTCAAATTAATTAATTCTTTTCTATTGTTTATATCTTTATTACAACATTTTGGATGATCCTTCCTTTGTTATTCTTTAGGTGTGTACTATTTGCATTGAAAGTGACGATTTCATTTTACAAATGATACAAATGAGAGATTAGTTGTAAACCAAAAATTCAAAATGATTGTAGCAGGTCACTTGAATATGGATATTAATACAGTGTGGGTTTTATTGTTTTGGAGGAATATGGAAAGGAATTCTTAGTTTAGCTAAGAAAGAATTTATGAGATCTTCACATATAATTTGAGAAACAATTTCTATTATGTGTTGCAAAAAATGGAAAAATCTCTTATAAAAATTGTTGTGAATATTCTTATTGCTATAGTTTGTTCATTTCCACCACTGGTAAAAAGATACCCTCTCTTCATGTACAGATAGCAAATCCAGCTTAATGGTCCACAAATTCAATAGAGTAATTGATTAAATTCCAGTGCACCAGGTTAAAGAACTTGGATTATCTGTAAAGTAGATGATCATTTGAGTTGAATTAGGGAAAAGTTAATCAGATATGGACCAACTAAGAATTGATATAATCCTTTGCCCAAGAGTTGGGAAACTGCAGCATTAAGGTTGCATGCCACCATCTCGACCATCAAGTGCAGCCTTCAAACAACCAATTAAAATTGCTTGATTTTACTTTAGAAAATGATATCCTTTCTTGAAAAAAGCAGTATCAAAAAACAAATCTTAAATTGCTCAAGGTAATCTTGTTAATTTCAGGTGTTCTTTTAGTAATATATATTTTTAGATAGTTTTGGCTGGGCATGTAATGCAACTGAGCATCGATGGAACAAAAAAGATTCCATGTGATATGCTGACAAATTTCAAGAGTGCAGTGATATTAAAAGAACAATGTGACCTCCAGAGCAATTCATCTCTGGCTTCATAAAATGCGATTTTTCTCATCAGAATTAAAATGATTGTATCAATGCTTTTTGCATAAAGCAGTAGCCAAAAAGTCATTAAAAGGTTAGTAAAGTTTGTCACTTCTTTTGAATAGTTTATATTAGTTTGATTTGAACTAAGTGATTAATTAGAATTCTAAACTTAGTTTTTTATCATCATTATATTAAAAATTTATTGAGAGGGAATTCATAAGAAGAAAGTAAATTTCAGTGTGGCCTTTAAAACTGGAAAGTTTTCCCATCTTAACCAGAGCCTCTTATCCTGTATATAAACTCTGAAAATTCCCAAAAATATTGAGAATCAAGTAAGTTACTGTTAATCACATGTGATATAATTTTTGTGAACTTGTATTGCTCTATAGCACCCCATAGATGCATGTAACTCCATGGTTCTAAATTGTCTAAGTATAGCTCTACCCCTAAGGTTTCAATCACGCTCCGTGATAACCTTTACCATGAGCAGAAGTGAACTCACAAAACACTGGCTGTTGGTTTTCTTGATATGAAAGTCTATTTTCTACCACACTCCATCAGTAGTAATTTGCTAAGCTTTTTGCTTAGATATGGCATATAGCCATCTGAATGAGGGGTGCCCAATGAGAATCATACTCACTTGTGATGGTTTGTTAGTCTAGCTTGCTAACCATTACACCACCCAAAGAGAGAAAAAGAGTATGAAATGCATTTACTGCTTTAGATAGATATAGAGAAATATAATGTCACTAGACAAGAGAGGCAGACACAGACCTTGATATTACCTTTTTTTTTTCCTAGTTGTTTTCTCTTGTAATTTGTTGTTTTTCCTTCCTCACATTTTTGAATGGATCTTCTGAGGTTTGTTTGTTCCTTCTACACTGAGGCTTCTTCACAACCGTCTGACTTAGTGTGCTGGTGTAGGTTAGCTCCTTCACAAAGCTCTCACTCAATATGGGTGCCAATTTTTTTGACATGTCTTTACATCATGCTAACTGGTGTCCAACTGACTTTCTTCCTCGGTTTTCTATCTCGTGCCCCACTTTAATGGCTTTTCCATTCAAGTTTATTTCAGCCAATCACCAAGTCAGGCTGTATTGTTGCTGATCAATTTTTATTTTTAACTTGGGCATCTGCTGCTATCATGACCTGAATTTCAGGAAACTTCCAATCACTTTCCTATTCATTTCTCTCTTATTGTTCTTATAGCCTTTCTCTCTCTCTCTCTGTTTCTGTGACCCCTATCATTGTGCTTCTCCTGTTAAATAATGGGAAGAAGTGACCACAACACTTGTTTATAAAAATATAACTCTCTTCTTTCTTACTACGGAAGCCGAAATGTTGCATTGAGAGCGAGAGAGAGAGGAGACTATGATTGACATCATATCATTTTAACCCACGTTGAGATATTCAGAGCCTTTCTTCTTTCAAAGGAGGTTTTATACAGAACTGACTTCTCAACCCAGTGGCTACCTGGCCCCTTTCCTGGTTGGCACCTAAGACAACATATCTTGCCTACTCAGCTGGCTACTCTCCCTAACTGACCGCCTGACTGCTGGGCTTGAAAAAATTGTCATTATATAATTTCTGGACACTCACACTTTTTTTTTTTTCTGGCACGATTCATTTCATTCATTTCTACTTTGTTTTGTTTACCCTAAAACATAGTTGCATATCCTGTTCTGAAATCCACAACTAACATGGCCTGTCAAAGCTCAATATGTAATACACACATTCTCTCTCTATCTCACTGCCTAAAGTCTCTTTCTAAGTCCCTCCTTTTTCACTGTCCTCTGGTTAACCTATAAGTTTAACTAGAAAACTACTTAGTGCTAAAACACTCAACCACAATCCCTGATTATATTACACATGCCTTAATCCTAACTTTTTTAGATTTGATAAAGATTTATATTAACACATATTTGATATTGGTTTATATTCAAGCCTTTAATTGTAACTACTAGTTCAATGACCATCAATAACAGTTAGAGTAGTATAATGGGTTGTATAAAAGGATAGCAGACAAATCAACTTGAAATGGAAACTGGAGTTTATATTCTTTATTATTTTTTTTTTCTCTTTTCGACTTATGACTTTGAAAAATATTTTTGTTTGCGATACTTTTTAAGAGATGATTGCATTTTTTTTTTCTTTATATATTTTCTCATACTTTTTTATTATTGTTTTTTTAAAAACACAAAGAAAAAATTTCTTTGATATTGAAATATCTCATAAGAAATTTCTTAGCTCCTTGTTTTGCAGAACATAATAATAGAAGAGGAAAAACATCATTTTGTATTTCCTAAAAAAAACATCATCTTCAACTTTTCCCTGTCATTTTCGACAGGTAATCTTCCAGTTCTATTTTAATCCTTGCTTTAAGTATTCATATCAGATAGAAAGGGCAGATTATTTGCTATTGAATTATTTCATTTCTCCTCTAATCTAAATAGCATAAATTTACCAACATAGAAGTGACACTCGGAGATGAAGTGCAAGTTATCATGCTTACCTGTAGATACTTGTCAAAATTTACTGTCATATATGAGAAGCTTTTGTCAATTTATAGATATTATCCTTTTTAAGTTTTTTCTTTTTTCCTTTTTCGATTAGAAAAAAGTTATTGAATTCAGGGATATCCTTTGTAGTTGGATGAAAGTAAAATACATTTTTGTATGATTCAGAGAAACAAGTTATTTAATTCCAAAATATTCGTCTAATTTATTTTTCTGTGTTTATCTGTAATATAAGAAAAAAGTTAAATAAATACTAAAAAGAACATGGTAAGCTCAGCAACTTGGCTTATTCTACTGGATTATTTGAAATTGAATTAGTTTTCTAAGTTGATTGTGTAAACTTCAATTGATTGATTTTCTTGTCTTTTATTTCATAAAAAATCTGTTTGTCTACAATGATAAGGATTAAATATTGATTTATAACAGAGCTTTGATTTTAAAAAAAAAAAAAAAAAAAAAATTTTTTTTCCCTCTCTTTTTTTAGTGATTTCAAATATGGTAAATAAATCTATTTTCTAGGTTTCCTGCTCATACATACATATATATATACATGAGCAACCCCTGGATTCAAACACCAATCAGAAGTGTGTCTTAATCTGCACTTAATCAAGTCTTAAATGTGTGGATTATGATCTATATGCAGCCCAGTTACTTACGTCTAGTTTGTGGTGGAACCATTTTTGTCATAAATATTTTCATAAAACTTTAATTAAGAATTAATTTTCCTGTTATACTTTTATTTACATTGGACATTTATACAAGTTCACATACTTCTATGTGTTTATGGTCACATGCACCTTTCTTTGTTTTTTTTTTGTTTTTTTTTTATTTTTATAAATAAAGGGTCTTTGCAGTTTGTCCCAGTCAGTTGGGGCTGTAGAATACACTGACACCATCTCTGCTGAGGGGTAAAGCTCCCTACCAACAAGTGTCCTAGATATGACACTAAACAATCTGATGGTGAGGCTTCAGTAATGCTGGAACATTGGGGAATGCGGAGTACTCCTTCATTGCCATTGCTCCTAGATCCACTCTGACCCGGAGTAGTAACAACTGATAGGGTCCAGTGAAAGGAGTAGCACCCTCCCCTATGCCTTGGTGTAGTAGCTATTGAAAAGGGAGCCTTAGGGTGGCCCTCGACTATGGTTACCAAAGTGACTTAAATTTATCTGTGTGTAAACAAAAAAACTGTATTTAAACCAATGACTGTACTTATACTAAACTGAATTGATTGATATTGTGAAACCATCTAACAGTGATAAAAAGAAAAAAGAGGAGCTCAGGCTTGTTTAAAAAGGTTATCTTCAAAATGAGTTAAGGAATCATTTAATATGTGTATAAAAGGATTTGGCATTAAATGACCTACAATGGTGAATATGCCATAAAACAAAAACCTTTGCAGTTTATTATTTGTATTGCAGTTGAGCAGCAGTAAAGATAGTAAACCACCTCTTCAATTCATTATTGGCCTGCTTTGTTTCTTCCCAATGGCCTGATGGATATTTTATATCCTTGAGTTTGCAACTTTGGCCTTTTGTCTATTTTGGAATATTACCCTTTTTAATTTTTTTTTTTCTATCTTTTTTCAATTAGAAAAAAGTAATTGAATTAAGTGATGTTATTCATAGTAGGGTCAAGGAAAAGAACATTTTTGTATGATTCAGAAAAACAAGTTAATTCCAAATTATTTATCTTTTTTTTGTGCTTATCTGGAATATTAAGAAAAACAAAAAGCTAAATAAATACTGGAAGGAGTATGGTAAGCTTGGCTACTGACTTTATTCAACTGGATTATTTGAAATTAAATTACTTTTCTGACTATTGATTTTGTTAACTTGAGTTGATTGACTTATTTTTTTATTATTATTATTGTTGTTTCCTGTAATTTTAGAAAATTACAATATGTAATTTCCATGCTCCAAAAATTAAATAATGATTTAAATCTGAAGGAAACAAACAAAAAAACAAATATTAAGAAGCATTAACAAACGAAATTGGTAACTGTGGTGGCCTTGATGAAGATAAAAACAATAAAAATTATTCCTTTAATGCTTATCTCCCTTTTTAGTTAAAGAAAAAAAATAGTGAAAAGGTGACTTTTAATGTCTTAATATATATTCAAAATACTACAGAAAAAATATGAGGACATTATTATCAAGTTGCTAAGAAAGTTCCTAAACATGAAAGGTGGTTTTATGGGTTGCAAAGGTAGAATTCTTGCAAATCCTTTCAGTCAAGGAGAGTTAAAGTTATTCTTGATAATTATCTGTTTTGATTTTCATCAAAGCATTGATAAATCTCAGAAATAAAAATTGATTTTTAGAGGAAGCAATTAAGAATATGTCCACTGTGTGATTTTTTTTTCTGGGCTTCTATTCAGCAAAATTGATTTACTAAATTGACCAGGCAAGTAACAATTGGTTGTATTAAAAGCTTAGGAGTAATTCATTGCCCATAAAAAGTTAGATATATTGGATAAGACATGAAGTAAAGAATCATTGAAGAAGTTCATCTCATGTTGACCAGCTAAAAAATAAACTTAGTTTTAGCCCCTTGGCCCTCACATACTCTATACCTAATCTCATAAAATTCACAAAAAAATCAAATACAAATTAAGTTCAAAGTTTACTCCTGTATGCAGATATCTTTAAATAAAGCTATCCCATCATTCCATTAAAAAGAAAAGCTTTGAATAATCATTAATATAAACTTTTATTATTTGTATCTGACATGACTTTCTTGGGTCCAAAATATTGGGTTTACAGTGTATAGTAAAATTGTCTTCAAACACATTAGGTTATATAATTCTTTTATCTGTTGTAATGTTAGACTGTTTTTAATCTCTTATCTATTAATCCTGAGTCTATTCCTTTTCATCCATTGGCTAAAAAATCTCTGACAAAAAGGTCTGCTATGCTTGTCGTCAATAAAACTATTATTTATAATTTTAAAGTATTATTTTGTTTGTAATGTTCTGATTGGCAGTGGTTTTCAACCTGCTCATATCTGGTTATCTTCATCACACATCCTGTAAATAAAAGCTTAACGTATTTGAAATTGTTTTTAAAAAATTAATCAAACTCTTTTGACTAAGGCAGTTGAATGTTAATGATTGATACAAGATCAGCACAAGCAAGATTTGAAGAAATATTTTTGAAATGCTTGAATTATATGCATTTAAAACTAGACTGTACCAACCCAGGTAAAAATATTATCTTGCTCATTTAGGTCAAAAAAGAAAAAAAAAAGATTAATTTTCAAATTGATTGGTTCTTTGCAGCTAATTTGATGTATTTTTTTTTCAGTTTGAATAATTTTATCACTTATTTATTTTCTATTTGAATATTTCAATCAAAAACAATATTTATCAATCCTTATACAATTTGCCTGAAGCTCAATTCCAACATGGAAGCCTTTTCTCTTCTTTAGCAACACAATACATTGCTAATTAGTTACCCAGAATTCCTTTTGCTTTATTATTTCCTAAATAGATGTTATTTACTTCTTTCTGTCTACTTGCCATCTTATAAGAACAACTTGCTGGATTTTTTTTAGGGGCGGGGAGGTGCTTCTCATTGCCTGGTGAGACTTACTTCAGTCTAACTTGTGACTAACATCTGAGCCATATCTACTCCCTAAAGACCACTTCACTTATCAGTACATCTCTGCACACTATTTGCACTTGATTACTCTGAAGCTCTTTTTCCACTCACTTCCTACAAACTCGCTTAACTTTAAGAGAATATAGCCTCGTTGGCCAACTATATCTCTGCAGAGAGGTAAGACCCACTACCTCAATGAGTGTCCTGGATATGACACTAAACTGCATCTGATGGTAAGGCTCCAGTCCTGGAGCTTTAGGCAATGTGGAGTACCCCTTTATTCCTCCAAGTTCCACTCTGGTCCAGAGGGTTTTCTCTTAATTGGTCAAATAGAACTGTTTAACCATCTGACTGTGTGCAAGCAAATGACTGATGTTAAATTGTTAGTATTAGATAGCTATACTTGAAACCATTTAACTGTTATGTAAATAAATGTGCTGTGGCTTGTTTAAAATGTTACTTAACAACTATTCATTTACAAATTATATATGTATAAACAGGATTTAGCATTAAATAACCTACAAGATTGATGTGCCATAAAACCTAACCAACCTCCCAACCTTTTTAATAGAATAAGAAAATTACTTTTAGCCACTGCATGATTTCTTAATCATGATTTTCAATTTGATTGCATTTCTTTTGCACTGGGTGGGGTCATAGTACGTTGATCACCTGGTTCTAAGGCAATACCTGCTTAATAGAGCTAAGTTTTTCACTTAGCACCTGAGACGCCTCAAATGCTTGATCAAGAGGATCAAGCATTTTCTGATTGCCACACAAGTTACAATTTGTGTGTGGAAGTAGGGCACTATGAAATGACTTTGTCAAATCTGACTTGGTAGGAAGTCAAATGAATCACCTTAATTTCTATTGGTAGTATTACTTTAATCTTTTTGAGAGTCAAGTATTTTTTCCATAAGAACTATACAGATTTCATACAAATTGTCTTAAATTGCTCAAGGTAACTGGGTTAATTTCAGTATTTCTTTTAGTAACATATGTTTTTAAATAGTTTTGTCAGGCCAGGTTCTGCTACTGAATATATATGGAACAAAGGAAGATGCTGTCGAAGTTTCTAGAATGATATTGAAAGAACAAAGGGACCTCATAGCAAGTCATCTTTGGTTTCATAAAATGGTAATTTTTTTCCTCAGAATTTAACTGATTGTGTAGTCTTTATTATCATACATTTTATTCTCAGGCTCACACTGAAAGATTTTTTCCCCTAATTAAGACATCCAGTCTTTGAATATGTGTCTTTCTAAAGATTATGACCAAATAAAAAGTTCCAGGAACTTGGTATTTTTATCATATATATTTATTTTTACATTGGTATTGACTTGGCCTTTGGCTACAACATAGAATTGATTTATCAGTGAGGCCTAGAATGTGTTAACTGAATACCTTGCTGAGGGGGAAGACATCCACCAAAAAAGGAATATCCTGGGTATTACACTAGACTAAATTCAATACTAAAACTCTGAAGAGTATCAAATCAAGTCTTCATTGCCATTACTCCCTAGTAACCTGGAATGGTAGTACCTGTTAGTGTCCTATCTATGGATCAAATAGATCTCTGTGTAAATTATGAGTATTTAATAGGAATACTTGAAACCATATAAATGTGCAAGGTATTTTATGGAGAATATTTGCATGAAGTTAAAAATATTTACAAATGATTATCATTAATTATGGCTCATTCAGCTGGGATTGTAGAAAAGCCCAACTACATCTCTGCAGAGGGATAAGGTACCCCCAACAAATGTACTGGATATAATACTAAACAATCTGATGGTGATGCTTCAGTAATGCTAGAGCTGTGGGGAATGTGGAATACCCTTTCATTGTCATCACTCCCAGGTCCACTTTGGCCTGGATTGGTAGCACCTGATAGTCAGGTCTATGGGTCAAATAGAACTATTTGACATTTAAACTGTGTACTTATGCTAAACTGAATTGTTTGAAATAGAACACTTTGATCATTTAACAGTGTGTAAACAAATGACTAATGTTCCTGTCGGCTGGGGCTGCATGATACACTGACTGCATCTTTGCAGAGGGGTAAGACTCCCCAATGAGTGTTCTGGGTATGACACTAAACAATCTAATGGTGAGGCTTCAGTAATGCTGGAGCTTTGGGAAATGCAGATTACCCCTTCATTGTCATAGCTCCCAGCTCTACTCTTATCCGGATTGGTAGCATCCGATAGGGTTCTATCTATGGGTCAAATAGAACTGTTTGACATTTAAACCATGTACTTATGCTAAACTGAATTGTTTGAAATAGAACTGTTTTACATTCAACTGTGTGTAAACAAAAGTCTTATGTTTAATTGAATTGTTAGTTATTCATAGTAATACTTGAAAACATTAAACTGTGTGCAAACAAATGATTAATAGTAAATAGAATTATTTGTATTAGATAAGTGAAAGAATTTAACTGAAAAAATGAGCTCAGGCTCATTTAAAAAATGTAATGTACAAAATGTATTTAGAAATCTTATATTTCATATATATGTATAAAAAGGATTTGGCATTGAATAACCTACAGTGGTTGATATGCCATAAAACCAAACCAAATTATTATTAGTTACTTGATACTATATTATTGTTTACAAATGATTATCATTAGCTACTCAAATGAATTATAATTAGCATTATTACAAAAAAAACTGGCTTTGGCATTGACTGACCTAATAAAAGTTGACATGCCATAAAACTAACTAACCTACCAACATTAACAATATAAGATTAATCCCCAAGGCCATTGGAGATCATCATTTTTGGAAAGAGAGATCAACAGTTCAAAGATTTTGATTTTAAGTTGGAAAATGATTTTAAAGTCAAATCCATTTTTTTTCTATATGATCATATATATTCTGGATGTTGATGAGTAAATAGTGAAAGTGTAAAAGGCCTCAACATATTCACAAAAGATAAAGGACATAAAAGATTGTATACCAAAAGTCTCTTGGAAACTAATTAGAATATTTCTAAGCTTGAAAGTCTTGCATATTTATATCCCTATTCCTGTAGTCAAAGAATCTTGATAAAATATATATCAGAATCATTTCATCAAAACTTAATCTCTTAGCTTATTTTTTTTTTTTTTTTTTTTTTAAGCAATCTTGCTGTAATTTCAAAGTATCAGACTTTATATAATCGAATTATATCATGAATGGAATGCTAATACCAACCAAGTATCAAAGGATGAGAATATAGTCAATCCTCTTGCACCCATCTGAGATAAAAATGTGACAAAAAAAAGAAGATTGATTGTAAATAAATTTCTGGAAAGATAGTTAGCCTATTTATTCAAATGATTTTGATATTAAAATATCTGATGCAAACATTATAATTTTATCATGTAAGTAAATATTTGAAATTTACATTTGTTTACCTCTTCATCAACCTGTTCCATATTGATAACAATAATCCATCATAGAAATTTAAAATCTCTTACTGCTTGAATTGCAATGCCATGAAATAACATTTCTTTGCATTTCCATATGGATATTGTTTTTTGAATTTTTTTAAAATTCTTTTTTATTTCTCTTTGTTGAATCTAAAAGGTTTTTATTTGCATCCTCTGAGTAAGTTCTGTTAGTTTAAAGAAAAATATCTTGAATCTGATTCTATCTCCCTGTAAAATCTCTTTTAAGAAAATATTTACTAAAAAATTTTTTTTTTAATATCTTGCTCTCCACTAGTCACAAATCTTCTTGGACATTAGATATAACTGAATTTCGAATGTGTTAGCCTCAGTTAACCACCAATATTTCACCAGAGAATATTCTATAAAAAACTGGTTGTCTACAAAAAGAAGTATTAAATATTGATTCATAACAGCTTCAACTTAGCGTGTAGCATACTGGTTGATTTTTTTTTCCCTCCTTTTTCTTAAATTGTTTTCAAATATGGTAAATAAATCTATTTTCAAAATTTCATGTCCCTCTCTTTTTGTATATGTGTGTGTGTATATGTATATATATATATATATATATATAAGCAACTCCTGGATTTAAACACCAATCACTAAATCATAGCTCACATATGTGAGTTTCGGTCAGCATGCAACCCAGATAATGTTTTTGCCCAGTTGGCTGAGACTCTAGAATACACTGACTGCACCTCTGCAGAGGGTAAGACCCCTCCAACAAGTGTCCTGGATATGACACTAAACAATCTAATAGTGAGGTTCCAGTGATGCTGGGGATTTGGGGAATGTGGAGCACCCCTTCATTGCCATTGTTCCCCAGGCCACTCTAGCCAAGAATGGTAGCACCTGATAGGGTCCTATCTATGGGTTAAATAGAACTAAACTGCATACTTATGCTAAATTGAATTGATTGAATTAGAACTGTTTGACTAAACTGAATAGCTTGAAAAAGAAATGTTTTTGACAATTAAACTGTGTACTTATGCTAAACTGAATTGTTTGAAATGGAACTATTTTTGACATTGAAATTGTACTTACACTAAACTGAATTGTTTAATGTAGAACTGTTTTGACTTTTAACTGCATGTAAATGAAATCTATATGTATGCTAAACTGAATTGTTTGAATTAGAACTGTCTGACTGAACTGAATAGCTTGAAATAGAAATGTTTGACAATTAAACTGTGTACTCATATTAAACTGAACTGTTTGAAATAGAACTGATCATTAGTATAAAAATGAATTTAGCGTTAAATAACCTACAAAGGTTGATATGCCATAAAACCCAACCAACCAACCAGATAATGTTTAAGTCTAGTTGCTGGTGAAACCATTTTTGTCACAAATAATTTCATTAAAGTTAGGCTTTTAATTAAAAATGAATTTTTCTTTTTTGTTTTTTCTTCACATTGGATATTCATACAAGCTCTTCTGTTCCCAGGCGTTTTACTGTCACATGTAATTTTGTTTTGATAAATAAAGTATCTCCTTTTAGGCAACATATTAGATATAATGTCGTTTAGCACTAGAATTGTTACAAATGGCAAACCACCTCTTTAATTCACTTTTGGCCAGCTACACCTCTTCCCAACCACCTAATAGCCATTTTGTATCTTTGAGTTTGAGATTCTAACAATAGAATTGAAATAGATGTACAATTTAAGACACCATCTCTCCATATTTATTTACCTAACTCCTCTTCTACTGGCAGGATGTGACAACATCAATTTTTAAGCAGAGTAAAGCTGGTTTAAATTCAGAGTTTTCCTTCTCCTAGACTGTTTTCCCAACTAAGACCAAAGAACTCAATCTCCTATCTCTCAGTAAGCTTATGTTCATTTGAAGATATTTTTTGTATGTACTAGTTTAAAAAATTTGACACGAATAGTGAACCTATGTAAGCTTTCTCTTCTTTGCATTAACTTTTCTGTTGATTTTAGTTTCATTTCCAGATAATTTTTCAGAATAAATAGAATTATTCATTGTCTGTTTTATTTACATATTTGTATATTTAATTTTTTTTCTCCATTTTTATGCTTAAACTATTTGACTAAGGTTGCTCGCACACTA
The DNA here is from genome assembly GCA_963585895.1 of Sepioteuthis lessoniana. Taxonomy (NCBI): domain Eukaryota; kingdom Metazoa; phylum Mollusca; class Cephalopoda; order Myopsida; family Loliginidae; genus Sepioteuthis; species Sepioteuthis lessoniana. The sequence continues at coordinate 111,920,705 of OY757913.1, read as the reverse complement.
TTCTTTATATATATATATATATATATATATATATATACACACACACAACCCTATTTCTTTTGCCACCCTCTTTACTCCCATATATATATATATATATATATATATATATATATATATATATATAGAGAGAGAGAGACATACACTTTCACACTGGCTTCATCTTGAATACTCTCATTTATATGCTATATAGAAAGATAAAGACACAAATTTATTTGTGTATCGATCTATGTTTTTGGTTATTTTTCACCTTGAGATTTTGATTACATTTTCAGCCTGGCTTAGAACCCTATAACCATGTTAGAGTGTGCCTCACCCAAGCAAGGCACCAAGATGTCTCCTACACCTGAATGTCAGATAATCAAACTCTAACAGAACATAAAGAAAGTATAAACAAAACAAGAAAAAATTTTCCTTATTCACCTTAAATTTTTCTTCATTTCTTAAAAAGAGAATGTTCTTCCTTTTTTTTTTTTTCAATCTTTGTCTCTTTCTACCATGACAATTTTCATCTCGTATTTTGTTGCTGCAGGTAAAAACTTATATTTGCATGGACTTCATTTCCTTATTGATTATGTGCTTCATTTAAATACAACAACAATAGCCGAAAGCCTAGTGCACTTACATGGAGCCCTATGGTTGGAATAAAATATTTCAAGGGTAAAGGTTTTTGTGTTCTCAACTCATTACTGTGTCATTATTAATTTTTTCACTTGTATTTCTTTTATCTTAGTTTGAGTTGCTTTTCTTCATTATTCAGTCCATGACAGTCTGTATAATTGCAATAAAAAACAACTAAAATTTACATAAAAGAAATATATTTATATATCTATATATTTTCAAATGTTTCTTATATTAGTAGATGTTATCATTGTAGGAAATGGAATTGACAATCCGAGTTCAAATCCTGTATGATGCTGTTAGGGTTTCTCTTTGCTCTAATACCCTTGGGAAAGGCATGAATCCATCTGTTCTCACTACAGTAATGGCAAAATAGAAAAGTAGACTTGGTTCTTTAGTTTTGTGTTAGGCTACTAGTCTAGGAGAAGGAAAAAGTCTGATTTCAAACCAACTTAATTCCACTTAAAAGTTGATCTGCCACTGGCAGAGGGATTGAGTGCATAAATACTAATAATTTGTTCACTGATCTATTTGATTCATAGATAGGGCACTAATAGATACTACCATTCCAGGTCAGAGTGGATCTGGGAGTAATGGTAATAAAGAAGTGATTCCACACACTCCTCAGATTTTCATAATTGAGGTCTTACTATTGGATGCATTTTAGTGTCATATTCAGTAGATTCAGTCTGCATATTCTAGGCCTTGCTGAAAGCACAATTGTTAGAAATTAAAAGAAATTAATATAAGTTGACAAAGCTCCATTTAATAACAATTCAAAATAATATAAGTTCTTAGTAAAAGTTTTATCTTCCACCTTTTATTTTTCAGAATGATAGAAATATGAAATAATCATTCTGTAAGAAATTTGTGCTTTTTGTGTATGGCTACCGACTAAGTCTGTACTAAGTAAAGGCTTGGCAAGTATGCCAATGAAGCCTTTGACTGGAGGCAAGCAAGTGGTGGTCCAAATTAGTACTAAACCATAATTAGTGAGAAATTTTTAACAAGCGACTTGTGATGTCCAATTATAAGTTATACCTGTTAGAAGGAATCAATTATTATTTCTTATTGATCAGAAAGCAGAGAAAATGTACCTATAAATCAATTGAAAAGTGATTTCAATTTTTACCAAAATTCTCGTCAACAAAGCATAAAAATAGTTTATGAAAATGATGAATGACGTGTGTGAGAATACCAAAAGTTTTATCAAAAGATTTTTATCATATTCATAGTCTTAACATTTACACATTATTTAACTTTTATTTTTATCTTTTTTTAAATATTGATGCTAAAATTTCAAGACAATTTCAAATGTTTCATTCTTTGTTGCTTTTAGGAGACCAAAACAATAATTCTTTGAAAATATATTTGACAAAGTAATTTCATCCTCTCTTTTATATCAATATAAATATATTGATATAAAGAATTTAAGCATCTCTTGAATTTTGATAACATTAAAAATCATAAAACAAAACTCAAAAACACATTGAATTGTAGTATCCTATTGATTTTTAAGTCACTATGGCCATTGGCATAATAGTTAGATTGTTCACCAATGGTCTGTGGGACTGGGGTTCAATCCCAGGTTGAGTCATACCAAAGACTCAAAAAATGGCACTTGATGCTGCCTTGCTTAACACTTAGCATTATAAGGTACAGATCAAGGGTAAAGTGGAGCGATCCAGGGAAGGGAGAAGCACCCTCCCCTACACATCAGTGTAGTAGCTATTGAAAGGGGAGCCTTTGGGTCGCCAACTTTACTACTTATGATCTAAAAAAAGTTAAAATCTCCTTTCTCAGACATCTTTTCATGTAACGTAGTCTGCTACATTGGAGCTGGGGGGATTTTAATATCTTTGTGAATACCAGTGTAAGTGATCAAATGTTGGGCATGTTACTTGATCCAACAAATATCCACATTTTAAACAATTGTATCCTAGATTGAAGTTAGATTCTTTAATATCAACTGTCAATTCGAGAATTTTGAAAATAATAGATTCCAACTAATAAGTAAAGTTACTAATTAGCAAATTAGTGAATATAACTGACAAGTTTCTTGATAAAAATTCTCAGTAATTGTGTATTAGTAGCAATTTAAGCTACCACAGGGTTGCATTCAGTCAGAGGATTGAGTTAGATAGCTGCCAGGCATTTATTTAGTATAACTATACTATGGAGTTGCAATAAAAACTCAAGTGTGATGAAAGAAATACAAGTAAAAAAATTAATAATTGTTAACAGTGATTTATCTATAATAAATAATATTGTGGTGAAGGATCAACTGGTAATGGTAGGCTAGATTCCATGTTGGCACTGAGCAAGCATTCTCTTGGAAAATTTTCTGCATGACCAATGAACAATGACTCAGCAGCACTGTCTTATTTGTAGCTATCAATTAAGAGGACAAAATAAAATTTGTTGGAATATGAATGGTGAAACTTGGTATGAGAGAAGGAAAACAAGTCCTGCTTTGGAAGTGCAGTTTTAACAACACTTAGAAAGATGAGAGTTGTGACCAGAGAGGAGATTAGTGTTGTAGTATTTATTGCTCATAACAAATCAAAATATAAGTAGTAATAATGTAATAAATAAAATCAAGTTTGAGATAATAATATAATCAATATATCGATATATCAATACTATATGTAGATTCAGTGATAAAAAAAGAACTGCTGTTAATATTTAACTCTTCTCCTTCAGATGCAGTTTTGACACAATCAATTTAACATGGGGGTGCTTGCATGTATATATGTGGTCAAAGCTAAAAATAGCCCTAGTCTCTTTGACCAGTGTTTTACCGGTATCAGATTGGAATTCTGAACAATGAGCTGCAGAATCGTAGTATGGGAGTTCAAACTCCAGTCGCACTATTACATTCACTTTTGGACAAATACCCTTGGGAAAGGTATGAAACCCCCTTATCCTCCCAGCTATGGGTTAAATAGTACCACTACTGTTCTTTTAGAAGGATGCTTTGACATTAAATAACCCAAGATATACCATTAACCAAAGAAAACTTACCAAACCACTCTAAGATCAAATGATATAGCTTAAGCATTGCAATATAGAATAGGGGGTTGAGAGGTTTAAAGTTTCATCATAGATAAAATAATAATCACTGACTTTTGGGGGAAGGGGGTCAGGAGTTAAAAATTCTTAATTCTAATGATAAATATTAACATCAAAACTAAATAAAACTTTCTTTTACTTTTAAAATATATTTGAGTGGTTTCATTTTTTTTTTTTTTTTTTTTTATAAATATTTGCTCCTACTAAGATATGTTCTCACCTACTCTCCAAAAAGATAACACTGGAGCCAGGAAACTGTTACCCAGAAATTTGATGCAGTACTAGATTAAATTGAATTCTCAGATTCAAAATCTCTACTCAGATTAATAATAATACTTTATATAGTATATTTATGTTTAAGGTGAATGATATATTAGCAAAAAGTACTTTTATATTCAAAGTGAATAGTATATTAGCAAATAGTATATTTACATTCGTGTAAAATTTAGATTAGAATAGGAAATAATAAAAGGAATATAAAATATTCTCTTTATTTGTGATGTCTTCAGAAATGTTTTAATTGGTTTCCAGTTGTAAGAACAATAGTCATCTATCATGTTGAGGTTGAAACAACTTTGATGTTTCTATTCCATCTCTAATATGTCCTTATGAAAGCTCTTAACATTCTAATCACATATAGTACCAAGACCTGTTGAGGGGAGAAAAAATTGGATGAGATTGCAAGAAGTGTATTTTCATACTTCTAGCATCCCATTTTTTAGTTGGCTCTTAGTATGTTGTGGACTAAATCCTCAGAGTTTTCAGCTTTATGGGACCCAAAAAAAGTTCTGTATAGCTAGCAGAAATGATTCTCATGCCACCAGTGAATTCAATTTATTTGTGAACCTTTTTGTATTGGACACCACTTTTCTAAAGTCCCATGTATTTGCCTACTTTCTCAGAAAGACAAGGGACCTTGTCTACTGGTTGGCAATGAGCCATAGCTGTCCTTTATAAGATTATTAAGAATAAACTCATCTTTGCTTTTTTTAAATCAGTTCTTTTTTTTTTCCAGAATCTTATTCACAATTATGCTTGAACTTGTGTTCCTATTTTGTTTTTATGATAGTCATAATATTTAGCTGTTGTTCTAGGCTTCTTTAGGTTCCTATCATAGTTATTAACCTTCTAAGAATTTTAACCCAAGATTATCTTTTATAGACTGGGGATAGATTTTTCTCATTCCATTGTCCATGCATAAAGGATATCTCATGTCAGTTAATTCTTCTGAGCTAACAGAAATGCTGCTTGTCTCTCTACCAGAGTATATGATTTATCGTGCTCTGTCTGACATGGGGATTGAACTCACAACTGCCAGGTAACTAGATACCCTTTAACTAATGTTTATTATGCAATTGTTATGTTAGATGATTTAGTGGAAGTAAATTGGAGCCAAAATGTTGGGACTCAAATAACAACCTAGATGAGTATATTAGTCTGTGTAATATCAGTAAGCAGATTGTTCTGTTGCATTAACTGGATAGAAAGAAAAACTATGAAATAAAGAATAAAAAGAAACTGTTTCTTGCAAACCAATTTCTTGTCTCTATTGCAATATTTCAACAGATAATCATTGTGACTAACTAGAATTACTTGATGCAAGCGTACATTGTTATACCAAAACAACATTACAGAAAAAAAAATTGATTATACAGTGGAAGGTGGTTCAATTGCTGCAAGGATTTAAGTTAGTATCAAAGATATGTAAAAGAAACACACAGAATAATAATGGATAGGCTAGCAAATGACCTTACTTGAAAAGATAGAACTAGAAAGTGAATGAAAAGTAACTCTTTATTTTAAAATTTTTACAATCTATTTCTAACTATAATTTTTAAAAGAAATAAGTTGTAAGTATTTTAAGATAGGTGGTTACTTTTCAATTATTCTGTATAAAGATCCCGTGATACAATTTTTCTTACTATCAAAATAACAGAAATCAATACTCTAAATAATATATGTACAATCAATATGTTTGAATAAGTTCCTCTTGGCAAGCATGCAAGAATGGGAGGAATAGGAATTGGGTGGGTGGATAATTAACTGTTCCCTATCTCTTTATTCTCTCTTATTCTAAGTACTCAAAGACCCTTGCAGGAGTCCTTCTGGCATTGTGGCTAATGTGCTGGACTGTAAATTGTAGTGAGTGAGTTCAAACTGCAGTTGTACTATTATATTCATTTTCAGATTAATAGCCTTGGGAAAGGTCTGAACCCTCTTGTCTCTCCCAGGTATGGGTTAAATAGTATCACTATTGTTCTTCTACAAGGATGGTTTTGGTATTGAATAACCCACAAAGGTAGATATACCATTAAAACAAAGAAACCAAACCTTCAAAGAACCTTTAAAAATTCTCTCTTAATTATATTAACCAATGTTGTTTTATTTTGAACAGTATTCAGTCTAAGTTCAAATGAGTTATTCTTGAATAATTTTGTTTCAGTTGCATCTTAAAAGCTACTGAAAAAATTGAATAGGAACAACATTGATATTTTCATTGTACACATGTAATTTGTCTCTAAGAAAATGATTATCTGGAAAGTTTCAAGACGAATTATTACTCTGGAATTGAGTCAAAAAGAGATCCAATTTATTATTTTTACTAACAGAAAATAATCTTATTACAAGAGTCTTGCCAAAGAAATGAAGCTGAAGAAATGGATTTATTTCGTACAAAAAGAGAAAAAAAACTTTCTTTTACAGCCTTTTAACTAGTGTCAAAGTTTGGTATTACATTTATTTATTTTTGTAAAAATATATAAGACTTCCTTCCATTTCTATTTTCTATTTTTTTTCTATTTTAATAAATTAGCTATATTTCAATGATCTGATATTTATATGTTTGTATTTGCTAGTATAAAACCACAAAAATGGCACATTGCAGCTCAATTTTTGTTTGTATAATTTTATCAAAATGTTCTTTAAAGTAATTTCCCATCTAATCAGGCCTCAGATTTCTGAGGAATTTTTAATTAAGTAGAAACTGACTCTAAAAATATATTAGTTGAAGGAAGATAACTTCAAATCTATGACTGCTAATTCCTGAGTATTTATTTTCCTTTAGAGGAATAAGCAGAGAGGAATCTTTGTGCTCTTCTCTATCAACCAAAGGATACTTTTTCAGTCTTTTGCTCTGTAAACTTGTCCAGAATTTGTGCTCTTAATAACTTAAAATGCCAGGTTTCTGTGAAGTTCATTTTTTGCTTTTGCCATAACTGTGATAGTTGCAGTTGCAGCTGGAAAAACCTTTTCCTTGGCAAATGAAGTCATCTATAAGATGTTAATAATTGATAATAATGATTAAACTCAGTGATAATTAGTATTTGCAAATAATTATATATTTCTATAAATAGGAAGTGACTTGAGATGAAGTCAGCATTTAAGTGAATTAGATCAGCAAATTGAATATGTCAAATTACATGAAAAGTGTCTAAGTATTAACCAGTATCCTTGAAATAAATTGTATTTCCTTATAATGATAAGTTTCAAAAATGAATTTTGCTATCATCATATTAAATTAATGTAATTCATCGTTTGCATTGGCTTAGCTCGACATGAAAACACTTTGTGAAATATTTGTCCACACCAGGTCAGACTTGAAGACAGATCACACTGTAACCAATCGACAAACGTCAAAAATTCCTTTGACTTATTTGATTTTTTAAGCAATGTCTATTTTACAATCTAATTTGTCAATAGCCCACACCCAATGGTTACAAACAGTAATTATTGCCATAAAAAATGAATCTGCCTCACAGAAAAGTGACTTACCTATTATATTCTTCTTTATCAAATGAGTTGTTCAGGGAAAAATTTCATTGAGTTTTATTGAAAGATTGTACTATAAGTGATTGATACTTATGAGATTTATTAATGTAAATATTTTTTATTCTTGTCTTGATAATTAGTCCTAATTAAGCAATAATTCAATGTAATTATATTACATTTCCAGCTTGAAGGGATATCCATAAACTTAGTATCCTAGGTATGTCACTAAACTGCATCTAATGGTAGGGCTATATGTTTTGAGATCTGAAAAGTGTGGTGTGCACCTTCATTGCTTTTACTCCCAGATCCACTTTGATCCAGCTTGGTAGGGTCCTATTGATGAGTGAAATAGATGTTTAAAACTTATTCATATTCAATAGGACAAAGTGGAAAAAACTTGACAATTATACAAGAAATGTGAATATGAGCATAGCGTGAACACAGTTCCATAACTTCTTGGCATAAAATAACCCTAGATAGGTTGACATGCCATTAAAATCAATCAATCATATAAACCTTATTTTACAATGTTTGTGTTAATGTGAATTGTTCATTACTTTTCTTTGTTCATGATAAGTTGAAATTCTGTATGATTAATCTTAGAGCAACACGGATTTTAATATCCTTCGAGTCCGCTTTTCAACAAAAGCTTTGGATTTAATCCTATTCACCAACCCCTCTGCTCGGGCAGGATATGGCACAAGGTCAATTTTTAAGCGGAGTTTAACAGGTTTGAAGTCAGGGTTTTCCTTCTCCTAGACTAGTTACCTCACCAAGGCTGAAGAACCCAGTCTGTCCTACTATTTACCCATAGCTGGAGGGTGAATAATTGGATTCATACCTTTCCCAAGGGTATTAGTGCTCTGTGAAATGCAATCGGTCTCGTCCAGGATTTGAACTTGTGTCGCCGTGTCTATTTCCTACGACAATAACCATTACACCGCGGGCTTTCGATTTAATGAATATGCGCACCAAGTTTACTAACTTTAAATCAGTTTTACCCTCTACAGAGAAAAGACCAGCAAACTCTTTAATTATTAATATAGACACTAGCTTTTAGATTCAGACCATATGATGCATGGATATTATTTTGTTTTGTTTTTTTCCCGAAGAAACTTTGTGAACATTAAGTTACCCTTTACTATTTATTAATGAAACAGAACTAAGGAAGAAAATGAAAGATATAAATGGGTAAAATCAAATGCTTTTTTACTTGTGTATGTATTGGTTTTTATCCCACTGACGCAGTGGAAAATACATTTACCAACGGACTAGCTGAGATCAAAGGATATTTATTAATTGAGAATGTTTGTTTGTTTTGTTTTTTTTTCTAAATTTGAAACCTTCTAATTGAAAAGAAAATTTCCCTATATAATAGAAATATCTCGTTGGGCATATCTGGAAAATTTCATAAAATAAATTTAATTTCAAAGAGAAACAGATGAAGATAAAATTAATTTCATCTCCTGAATGATATCAATTGATATTGATTTTTAGACAAGTGAGTAATATTTGTATGCTTAGGTGAATTTGTTAAAAGATCATTCGGAATGTAGAGGGGCTTTTATTAATTTGGGGAAAATTTAGTTTGAATTACTCGTGTGAGTTTAGAAAATTTTGGTTTTGCAAAAAAAACAAAAAATTTAATAGTAATGATGTTATATTTTATATGTCATCTTAAATGGCATAATGTTTAAAATAGTCGACCTGGAAATTTTGTTCGGATATCAAATGTATATCTTAACTGTTATTCCATTAGGATATTCTGAAATTCTCAATAGTTTTCAGTCAAATAATGATTTTTTTTTTTTTTTTAAATAGAATGCCTTTAGCTTTTCATTACAGCCAAATCTTTCAATATCGATAATAGTCATGTATTTTATATTTAATATAAGTATCAGTTGATATCAATCATTAATACATTCTTTACAGATTAAATAGAAACAACTCTGCTCTATTTACTGTTATAAATTCTATGCATTGATTCTACTGCATCAATAGCAGTCGCAATGGTGCATAGTGAGAGTAGCGGTAACTGTAGCTGCACAAGAGATAGTTGCTTTGACAATCACAGTAGCAACAGCCCTGCTTATTGTAGAGGTGTCAATTTAAAAAAAGAAGAAAAGTCTTCAATACTTTCATTGAGATTTAAGTATTTGTTATTTGCACCACATTTAAATGGTTACATTTACACCATTGGGCATTTGATTAACCACTGAGTTTGTTAAACTTACTTTGAAGATCATAAAAAAAATTATATAAGGTTAGCATTCTGGGAGGTATTTGGCTGTAAAAATCTAAAAAGTTTATAGCCCACATGTGATAAGCATTCATTAGCATAAATTTGTATGTATTTGTTAGAGAATATATTTCTTATCCAGTATGCAGAGTCTATTCTGTTCGTAGTGTTTAGAATATACCTACAGAGGATTAAGACCCCCACCACCCCATTAAAAAAAGGAATGCTCTGGGTATGACACTAAATTGCATTTGATGGACAGGTTCCAATCCTAGAGATCTGAGGAATGTAGAATACCCCTTCATTGGTCTTACACTCAGGTCTACTCAGACCCTCCATGGTAATACTTGTCAGGGTTGCTCAGACAGCTGGAGCTGTAGAATACACCGACTGCTTCTCTGCAGAGGGGTAAGACCCTACTCCAAATGAGTGTCTTGATTATGACACTAAACAGTCTGATGGTGAGATTCCAGTAATGCTGGGACTTTAGGGAATGCAGAATACCCCTTCATTATTATCGCCCCCCACCCAGGTAGCACTTGATAGGGTCCTATCTATAGGTCAAATTGAACTAAACTGAACTTATGATAAACTAAATTATTTGAAATAGAACTGTTTTGACATTTAACTATGTGTGAACAAAATAGTTATACTAAACTGTATTGTTTGAAATAGAACTGCTTTTATGTATAAAAAGGGATTTAGCATTAATGACCTACAATGGTTGATGTGCCATAAAATCATACCAAACCAAAATCTGTCAGGGTCATCTCTATGGGTCAAACAGATCTGTTTGCAAATTATTCATTTCATATAGGAATACTTGACATCATATGACAATGTGAAAAAAAAAAACTCAAGAAACTATCAAAATGATCTAAATGTACATGATTCTCTAGACATAAAATAACCCGAGATGGATTGACATGCCATAAGAAGGTAGAATTTTATGCTTGAATATTAATCATGTATTAACAGTGTACTCAGACTTGCTACTTTTTAGCATCATGTTCTAGCATCATTTGAGCATCCATTTCTTTGTGTTGTGTCAGCTATATTTTTTCCTAGGATGAAACTAATTCTCATATAAATCTTACAAACATATGAGAGATTGATTTGATGGGAAATTTTCTGAAAATTAATTTTTATTTATTGCGGACTTTTTGTCCTCATCTTGGTAGTTTATTTTTTTGTGTTGTTTCTTCTCTCACTACGTTTCGGCCAAATTTCACCTCTGGCCTTCTTCAGGTGATTTACCGCGACCTCGGATAGGAATGCTGAGTCTTGTAACCGTATCCCCAGTAATTACAGCCTTCCCTAGTTGTTGTCTATCACGCCACGTTTTTGACCAAGTAAACCTCTGGCCGGCTTGGGTAGGATTTGAAACCGCTATCTTCTAACAATGCCCACCTCAACGCCTCTATCCGCTGCGCCACGGGCCCCAAAGGGCGATCAAGGATGGATTTTTTGGTCTTATAATCCTTATCAGGTCTTCCATAGTCGGGTCCATACCGAATTTTTGTAATTGTCTTTAATTGGAATCATTTTGAGATGAGGCTTCTTAATCTGAGAATTAATTTTTATTTATTGCAGACTACAACTAAAAATCTCAATGTTTGTGAGTATTTAAATCACCCACCTCAAAAAATCTCTAAGCAAAGTGTACTGTCTAGAGCTACTATTTTCAGTGCGACAAAGAAGTTAAAATAGTTTAACATTTAGAAACTGATTGGCTTGTATTTATGTTGCTACCTAAAAGTATATACCCAAGCAGCCTGAATTTCCACTGGGAAATTGTCATTTCTGCATTGCTATAAAATATAGTAATCAACTTGTACAGGTGTTAACAGATTACAACATTTCCTGCTTTTTTTTTTTTATTGATTCAATTTTTTATTCTAAGGGCTAACTTCATGTTGTCAAAAAGAGGGTTGTCTTTTTTTTTTTCTTTTTTTAAACCCATGGTAGATACTATTTACCAACCCCTCCGCTCGGGCAGGATATGACACAAGGTCAGTTTTTTTTAAGCGGAGTTTAACAGGTTTGAATTCAGTTTTCCTTCTCCTAGACTAGTTGCCTAACCAAGGCTGAAGAACCTAGTCTGTCCTACTATTTACCCATAGCTGGAGGGAGAATAATTGGATTCATACCTTTCCCAAGGGTATTAGTGCTATGTGAAATGCAATCAGTCTCGTCCAGGATTTGAACTCGTGTCGCCGTGTCCAATTCCTACGACGATAACGACTACACCACGGGCACCATGGTAGATCTAAAACTTGAATTCTTCTATATGTATGTATATAGATATATGCCCATCTAACATCTAGACCAACCAGTAGTTGAGAAAACAGCATTTTTAAAGAGATAATGATATTTGCTTTACAAAAGCTATTATCTCCCAATATTTTTTAGTAGATTACTTCGATCCTTTCTTTTTTTTTTTTGTTTGATTTGGGACATCAGGTTGAAGATAATGTAAAGGATATTTTCTTAAAAAACGAACATGGTGACCTGAGTTCAAATCCTGGACAAGGCAGTTTGCATTTCACATTGTACTAATACCCTTGGGAAAGGTATGATTCCAACTATTCTCCCTTTAGCTATGGGTAAATCATAGGGCAAAGTGGGCTCTTCAGCCTTGGTATGGCAAGAGAAGATAAACTTGGGATTCAAATCTGGTAAATAAATTGGTAATGCCCTATTAGTGGGGCTTAGAATATAGTTACTGTATCTCCTGCTGAGGGGTAAGACCTCCATGCACCAACACAAAAGAAGTGTTCTGACTGTGACATTTAGAAAAATGGGAATTCTCTGGACAGAACTTGGGTATACCTATTTGTTCATAGTGTCTTAAATACCAGCCACTTTCGATATATTTTTTAAAAATTCATTTATTAATTATCAACCTTTTTCTTAAAATTATGGTAACTATTTATTCTATAAAAACTATTTATTCCCAATTCAGAGCTGTAAAATATCCACCCAGGAAAAAAAAATGACCGTGATTTTCTGACTTCAGTGTGACAAGCAGAAAATATATTTTTCCATTATGGAAAAGTTTCTACTTGGCTCTTGAAATATTTCATGATCGATTCATTCTCTCAAACCTTACAATGTATTCATTTATTCCTCTGGTAATTAGTTTCTTTTTATTGCTTGCGGGCAATCAAATATCACCTTGGCAAATGTGGGTTGTTAGATGAATATGACCTTCTGCCAATATTGGCTTCATTTAACAAACACAGAGGCTAAAGTAGCTTTAAAAGTTAACCTTAGTGCACACAAACATTATTTATGTAATAAAATGTCTATATATGTTCATCTATTGAGCTTTTATGAAAAGTTGTTCATATGACTTTGAAATAATGTGTATACATACATATAATATTTTGAATTGAAGTTAGAATGTTAGTAGTATTATCCAATAAATAACTTTGAGGAAAAGTCACTTTGGTATTTTTCCAGCACTCTTAATCAAACATTGCAAAAATCCTGTGGTGGGTGGGGTCATTTTTTTTTTTTTTTGCTTTGCTTTTTTTTTCTTTCCTTTTTAATCAAAAAGTATTTTTTGTTTTCCAGAATTTAATAGGATAGAAATTAGTCAGAATTTTTGGGATGAGGAACTATCATTATTATATACTGATTTATTTGAACATATATCTTCATCTTGATTGTTATACTCACTATGCTTTGGCCATTGCACACACTGCATTCTTCAGGTATCTGCTATAATGTTAGAATGAAGAAATATTTTTACAGCTTAGTTGACTCTCCCTTTCATGGGAGGGGAGGTGATGCATTTTCGCTTTACCTATATTTTTTTTAATTTAAAAAATTTTTTTAATTTAATGCCAACAAATTTTAACATTTGACATTTTTACTTTTTGAATATCTTGAAAGTAGAACTTAATTCTTGGAATTTCAGACCAAATTCTTCATTTCATCAATGAGGCTGTCTGTTATCATTTCGCTTTCCATCCCGAGGAGATATTTGGTATGAGTTTATTCTTCTGGCTTATATCACTTGTCTTTTACTCTGGGCCAGTTAGATTTTTCCACTGTCCAGCCCAGAGACTTATGGAGAAGCCTGAAGAACACAATGACCAAAACATTGTAATGACATCACAATGACCAAGATGAGAAGGTGCTCATGGAGTAATGGCTGTCCTCCTGGGAAATGGACACAGCCAACCAAGTTCAAATCCTGGGTGAGGCTTTTTGTATTTCACATCGTGTTAATACCCTTAGGAAAGATATGAATCCAACTACTCTCCATTCAGCTATGGGTAAATAGTAAGGTAAAGTGGGTTCTTTAGCTTTGGTATGGTCACTGGTCTAGGAGGGAAAAAAAAATTTGCACTCCACTTGAAAATTGGCCTTGTATCACATCATGCTCATAGTGGGGGGAGGTTGGTAAATATGTACAATCAAGATGAGAATACATATCTGAGTTCATCAGTATAATATATTGAACAATTTGAAATTATTCTTACTAAATTACTCAAATTTTAAACAAAGATTTTTGGCAGTTAGTAAATATTTGCTTTTTCTTTCTCTCAAGGTAGTTAAGCAGCAATTAAAATGCAATTTCAGTTAATTAAAAAAAAATTGAACGTAATTAATATTTTACTCAAAATTATTTGCATGGAAGATGTACAAAAAAAATCAACCTCTTCACACTAACAATAGATATAATTAAAAATTTTAGATATGCTTTTGACAAAAGGTCATTTTTTTTTAAATTTTTTTTTTTTTTTTTTTTTTGTGTGTGTGTGTGTGTATAGGATTGATACTTAGTTTAAGGTTATTCAGAAATGCACCAATTAAAATAGCAAGTACCCTGCAGACAGAAAAAAGATATAAACATTACTCAGAAATTGGAAAAATCAAAATACGAATTTGGGAAACGATATTGATTTTATTTTTCAGTAGTATAGTTTTCTTACAAAATTTGCAAGAAGAAATTCAATAGCTTCAATAGTTGTCTTAAAATGAAATGATGATGATAATAATACGAATAATGATAATGGACATTGATTTGTTTTTTTCTAAGTTATGACTTGTTTTATAAAAACAATATATATTTTTCTATCATTAAACAACCAGCAAAGCTGGTTAGTGATATAAAAAAAGTAAAGTTGGCAGCCGTAGTTGAGAGCAACCCAAAGGCTCCCCTTTTAATAGCTACTACACTGAGGTGTAGGGGAGGGCACTATTCCATTCCCTGGATTGCTCCACTTTACCATTGATCTGTACCTTATAATGCTGACTGTTTAGCAAGGCGGCATCAAGTACCATTTTTTGAGTCTTTGGTATGACTCGACCTGGGATTGAAACCCGGTCTCTCAGACTATTGACGAACACTCTAACCATTATACCTATGGCCCAGTGTTAGTGATATAAAGTAAAGTAAAGTTGGCAACCATAGTCAAGGGCTACTCAAAAGTTCCCTTTTCAATAGCTACTACACTGAGGTGTAGGGGAGGGCTCTACTTCTTTCCCGGGATTGCTCCACTTTACCTTTGATATGTACCTTATAATGCTGAGTGTTAAGCAGTGAGGGATGAGGTAACATTTTTTGAGTCTTCGATATGACTTGACCTGAGATTGAACCCCGGTCTTCCAGAAAGCTACCAAATTTGGCAAAACTAGTTTTCGCCAATGGGCCAGGAGACTGAGGTTCAATCCTAGGTTGAGTCATACCAAAGACTCAAAAAGTGGCACTTGATGCCTCCTTGCTTAACACTCAGCACTATAAGGTACAGATCAAGGGTAAAGTGGAGCAATCCAGGGAAAGGAGTAGCACCCTCCCCTACACCTCAGTGTAGTAGCTATTGAAAAGGGAGCCTTTGGCTTGCCCTCGACTAAGGTTGCTAACTTTACTTTTTACTTATACATCAGAATAAAAGAGATTTTTACAGGTTATTGTGAGAGGAGAGAATCATTTTCTGTTTGATTTTTTTTTCACGCCCACTCCTTGTAATGTACAGCTACTAAATGTGCTAGGACAATCACTAGTATGATTATGATAGCCATGTTAGAATGAATAAATATTTTTACAGCTTAGTTGACTCTCCCTTACATGGGAGGGGAGGTGATACATTTTCGCTTTACCTATTTTTTTTTTATTATTTTTTTTTTATTTAATGCCAACAAATTTTAACATTTGACATTTTTACTTTTTGAATACCTTGAAAGTAGAACTTAATTCTTCAACTGGATTATTTTCTCTCTCTCTCTCACGCACACATTACTTATAACTGTGTATATACCATGTGTATAAGTTTTTTCTGATACATCTTTGCAAACATAATTGGCTAACATCTCACATCTTTTTGTTTTGTTCTTTATTATTTAAGTTGTTATATGTGGACCCCTTTGTCTGGAACTGTAAATTATGCCAACTACATCTCTGCAGAGCTTCCCAACAATGTTGGTTCTTATCTATGGGTCAAATAGAACTAAACTGCATACTTAGGCTAAACTGAATTGTTTGAAATGGAACTGTTTTTAACTTTAACTGTGTAAACAAAAAAACTATGCTCATACTCAACTGAATTGTTTGAAACTTTTATGAAAATGACTTAATTTGGTGTTAAATGACCCAAAAAGGGTTGATACACTGTAAAACAACCAACCAACCTTTCCAACAAGTGTCCTGTATAGGACACTAAACCATCTGATAATGAGGCTTCAATCCTGGAACTTAGAGGAATGTGGAGTATCTCTTTATTGCCTTTACTCCCAGGTCCACTCTGATACAGAGTGGTAGTACCTGTTCGGGTCTCATATATGTTGGTTTGTGACTTGTCAGTTTGGGATTGTAGCAGATGCTACTTAAGACACACATAAATTTGGTTATAGGGAGAACTAATCTTACAGGGGGAAGTGCTGACAGTCTGAACTGTTGCAATCATAAGTTAACAAACAGAAACCATTTAACTGTGTGTAAACAAATGATTAATATCAAATTGAATTATTAGTGTTAAATAACAAGACTGGAAAATACTTAACTGTGTGCAAAAAAAAATGAGCTCTGGCTTATTTTAAAATGTTCAACACAAACTGTTATTTTACTAATCATTTTTTGATATAGATGTATAAACTGGATTTGGCATTAAATACCCTACAAGTGTTGATATGCCATAAAACACAACCAATTTTTGCCCTTTTACTTTGGCCTACATCTTGAATAAGGTTTTTAGGAATAATTGTTCTTATCCAGCCAATGGGATCTAGTTTATATTTCAGTCCAGCCCACAAAGCTAAACAAGTTTGACACCTCTGCCTTAAAACAAGGATTGCATAAGTTATTTTTTCTTTGTCAGATGTGTGTGTGTGTGTGTGTTTAATTATGTACAAATGCAGAAAAGCTATAAAATAAAATGATTATAATCAGATAGAGCCTTAAGCCACAAATGTCATGAATCTGTGTCCATTATAATCATAAATGATTTTGTATGTAAGGATCTCAATTCTATATCTATACAGGGTCAATTTCTTTGCTTTCAGCAAAGCAATAAATCTTTATTTCCTCACTGAGGAAAAGTGTGTAATGCAGAAGGTGGAAACCAAAATTCAATAAAGATGTCTTTATATGATCCTTATCAGAGGCCAAGTGAAGATCTGCAATATGGATTCTCTATGGTAAAATCTATATCTCTGTCATAGCTTTCTCTTTAATGAAATTCTTGACAGTGGATGAACAGGGAGACCTTTCCTTGTGGGGTAGTTTTTCTCTTGAGTAGATGTCTATCTAGATTTTTATTTTTGGAAAACATTTATTAATCTTTACATTAACTCTCCGTATGTGTGTAGACACACACACATATTTATATTGCTGTATTTTATCATCTAGAAACTTGAAGTTTGATTTCAAAAGTTTAATTCAATAAAATTAGATTGTGAACAGCCATCTATTTCATGATATATCACTTTTATTTGGAAATCAAACATCTATGAGATTCTTAGATGGCTTGAACTGTATTTCAGTTAATTAGAAAAGCTGGATGGCATTATATAGGCATTTCTCTATTGCATGCATGTTAGTGTGAATGTGCATGTGTTGTTTGTATTTGAGTGAGCATGCGTTTTGTATCTACACCTGAGTTCACATTACTGTCATGTCTGTACATGAGTTCCTGCATGTTGTGATAATGCATGTGATCTTTTCTGTGTATGTTATGTCTTTGTTCATGTCTATGCTGTGAACTAAATAAATACTTTATACTGATTTTCACAACTCCTTCAATGAGTATCCTAGATATGACATTCAGTAATCAGATGGTGAGACATGAATAATACTAGAGCTTTGGGGAATATGGAATATCACTCCCCGGCCCACTCTTGGTAGCATCTAATAGGGTCCTATAGAACTAATTGACATTTAAACTGAGTGCAAGCAAATGGCTTATGCTTAACTGAATTGCTTGAAATAGAACTGTTTAATCATTTAACTATGTGTTAACAAATGACTGATGTTTAATTGAATTGTGAGAGTAGAGTAGAGTAGCAGTACTTGAAAACATTTGACTGTGTGCAAACAAATGATTAATAGTAAATAGAATTATTTGTATTGGATAGAAATAAGTGAAACCATTTAACTGTGGGCAAAAAAAATGAGCTCAGGTTCTTTTAAGATATCATCAACAAAATGTGTTTAGAAATCATATATTTAATATATACCAGGTTCAGAAGCAAAATATGAAAAAACATTTTGTCAGATTAGTTCAATTTTTGAAGAAAAAAAAAAGGAGATAAATCTAAATTTTCTTGATTAGCTCTATTATTCAAGAACCTTTCTTTTTTTTCTTTTTTATATTAAATTCCAGGTCAGTAGGAGTGAGCTAGAAAAACAAGAAAGAATTTATGATTTGCTTAATGCCAAAACCAAGCTCAAGTTTCTTTGTCTACCATATATAGAACAAAGCAAAAAATTTTACAGAAAAAAGCTTTTTAGGGGAAAGGCGGGGTGTAGGATTGAATAAAAAATGAAAAGAAAGCTTTTCCACAGCTCTAGCTACGGCAATTAAGGATCCCACAACTTCAATAAAAAAAGCATGCTAATGAATTGAAAGTCCTCGAGAAATCTGAGGACAGCAATTAAACAAGATTTTAGCCCAGACCTTAACCCCTTGATTGCGCTTTTTGGGATGTTTTAGAAAACAAAATAAATGCAACTTCCCATATAAATATTGCTTTGCTTAAAACTGCTATTAAGGAAGAATGGAATAAAATGTCTGAAGAATTTATTTTGAAGGCATACAGATACAATAATTTTAAAAAATGGTTGCCATATTGAAGAAATTTACTGTTATGTGTTTATCTTCTTATTTTGTGGTTTATTTTTTCAAATTAAAATTAATCTTGTTTTATAATAGTCATTTATAATCATATTAGAATATTACTTATTTTGCTTTCACACCTTGTATATATAAAAAGGATTTGGCATTAAATAACCTACAATGGTTGATATGGCATAAAACCTAACCAAACTTGGGATCTATGACATATACAGTTAATTCTAGAAAGGACAATTTTTTTCATATAAATTGCTGTAATTGAATTTTCACTGGTTAATTTTATATTAATTTTTCTTTTTTCCTTGCCATAATTGTTTTGCAAACATAGATGATGTGCAACACAACATGTTAGAATCTGACTATAAGAAGCTAATTGCGATCTTAATTTGATTGCCTAAAATTATTATGAATTATTGTTGAGCCGTTGACTTTATTGGATGCATAGGAGACCCTATATTTTTTTTTTTTTATCGAACATGTCTATTTTGTGTACTTGTGCATATTTATGCAGAATGCTGATTCATTTGGTTAAAATAATGATTATTTATTATGATTTCACCATATAATTATCATAAATTGCTATGTAATGGGGGGTGTATGTATGTGTGTGTGTGTGTGTGTGTGTGTGTATATATATAATTCAATCCAGTAGATTCAAGGTAGGGAATAATTCCAATCAGGACCAATAAAATGTTCAAAAATAGAATATTAAATTTAAATAATCTTGGTACAGAGCTCAATGTAAATAAAATCCACAGAGCAAATAATTTTCTCTTAAAAAAAACCCAAAAAACAATCGGTCACATTAAGATTTCCATCCTGTTAAAAGCATTGATATAAATCAGTGCTTTTTTTTTAATTATATATATATATATATATATATATATATATATGGCATAACATCACTACCACCATTTATGATTATCAGGTAGTGAAATTTTTGTAATCACTGGAGGAATATATATAACATTGTATTTACTGTACTGACATACATAGATTCACTACTTGCAGAGTTGTAATTTATATGTAAGAAATAGATACACTTGTCCCAAATCACTAGACAAGGCTTTTTTAATGTCCTTTAGGAAAGGCATGAATCCATCTTCCCTATTTCACTTCAGTTATGGATATGTAGTAGAACAGGGCACTATAACAGCACTATAACCAGCTATAACAATTGTGCTAGAAGGAAAATAAAACAGCTGTACTCCACTTAAAAACTGACTATGTATTACATCCTGGCTGGGGTGCAGGAGTGAACTAAATGCATACACACATGCATCCACTGCTTCCCTAGACAAGATACCAAAATAAAGACAGAATCATTATAGGATGTCAAGCTATGGAACCATGTTTATAGTTGTCTCTCTTTTTATGTAAAATCAATCAGGCAAAACATTGTTTTTACATGAAGGTTAAAGCTCAGTTATTAGTGAAAGATAATAAGTGAAATGGTTAATGCAAAAGAGGTGGGGGGATGATAAGATCATGAAGTCAGTTCATGACTCATGTCTGGCTCAGACATGTTAATAGTATGATCATCTTACTCTTGTAGGTTTTGATCTGTCTGTTTATTACAATGGTTGCTCCATTGGGCTGACAAGGCAGCCATATTGAAAGTACAAGGCATAAAAATTTTCTCTCATTTTCGAAAAAAAAAAACTCAGTTTTTTTTCTTACATGACTTTACTGTCTCTAGTTGTTCTGATTATTTCATGCTTTTTCAAGTTTTTCACACCAGTAATAACTGGTGGTTTTTCACTGTAATCTCAGTGACAGCAAAACCTCAGGAGCTCTTGAAGACTCTTCTTAGCAATCTAATTGATTTCACTATTGTTGTTGTTTGTTTTCTATCATATTTTCAGACCTAAGATTTATGTATATTATGTATTGTCTGAAATTCAACAATCATTAATGGCTAACAGATTCATTAGTTGATCTTAATGGCATCTCATTGCATTTAGAGTTGCTTTTTCCCTATACATTAGAGAATTGCATTCATTGTATATTTATATCTGCATTTTTTGTGTAGTTATTTCTTAATAGTTAGGTCACAGTATTCCAATCTAATACAAATAGGTGTCCTCGTGGTGTAATGGTTAAAGCCATGGACCGCGGAATCGTAGTAAGCGAGTTGGTACTCCAGTCGCACTATTACGTTCACTTTCGGGCGAGTACCCTTCGGAAAGCTATGAACCCTCATATCCTCCCAGCTATGGGTTAAATAGTACCACGACTGTTCTTCTAGGAGAATAGCTCTGGCATTAAATAACCTACAAAGGTTGATATGCCATTAAATAAAGAAACCAAACCAAACTTATACAAATAGCTCACACACAATTGTTTAGTTTCAAGTATGTGCATACTTATAATTTATTCACAATTATGTGGTTTCATGTAACTATTTCTATTTAATGATAATAATTCGTTTGCACACAGTTGGTTTCAAGTGATGATAAGCCTTT
Organism: Sepioteuthis lessoniana; assembly: GCA_963585895.1. Classification (NCBI taxonomy): domain Eukaryota; kingdom Metazoa; phylum Mollusca; class Cephalopoda; order Myopsida; family Loliginidae; genus Sepioteuthis; species Sepioteuthis lessoniana. The sequence continues at coordinate 111,899,241 of OY757913.1, read as the reverse complement.
GTAAACCATAAGTTTCTACTATTCTTAGTACAAATAATTTGCATATAGTTATATAGTATCAAGTATTCCTATGTAATATAAAGAATTTTCAAACTGATCTATCTGACAAATTCATTTGACCACCCTGAGTAAGAGTGGACCTGGGAGTAATGGCAATGAAGGTGTACTCCACACTTTCTAGTACTGGAGATTCACTATCTGATTGAGTTTAATGTCATACCTAGGACACCTCTTTTTTTTGTCGGGGGAAGTCTTACTCTTCTGCATAGGATAGTTAATTTATTCTAAGCCTTACTGACAGGGTGGCAAAATAAAAGGAGTATCACTTTGTCATTTTATTCAATACATTTGTTTAAAAGATTGAATGAGAGATGTGAAGCTTCTTTAGTCAAATGATCTTTTGTTACCTGTCATGGAGAGAATAAGTGGCAGAAACCAAGTAAAATTTGATCACTTTTCTGCTGACCTTGCACTCATTGACATTGCTCTTGTATCAGTCTTCTTAGCTTATCCATTGCACTTAAGACCCTGGTATCCGTGGTGATAAAAACCAACCCCACTTTAGCATACAAGGAGGAAATAGACTGGGTAACCTCAGTTCAAATTCAGGACAAAATCATTTGCATTTCCCATTATGTTAATTTCCTTGGAAGTGGTTTGAATTCAACTATTCTCTCTCTAACTATGGGTAAATAGTAAGGAAACTCATCTAAGAGGAGGAAAGCTCTGAATTCAAACAAGTTGAACGCCACATAAAAATTCACCTCTTGTTCATTTGGGTAAATATAAAGTTAGTTGGTTTTTTTTTAAATTGCTCTTGGCTCAACCAAAATTAGCTTCTTTTTTTGTTTTTCTTTCTGTCCACATGATAAATCTAGGGTTTAACTTTTGAATGAATATAGGAAATGGCTGAGATCAGAGGTAGAGACACTTTTCATATTCAAAGACCATATTGGAATTTTTATTGTTTACTCATAAAGCCCAAGGAATTTTTATGATGTTACGATATGCTATTTAAAAGAAACAAAAAAAATTATTCAGCTTTTAATGAGCTTTTCAAAAATGTTTTTTATGTTGTAGCATTGAGATATCAACTTGTAAATTTGAAGTATGAAATTTGAATTGGTCTTTGAAAAACGCAGTGGATTTTTGCACTTGATGATTTTTTTTAGATCACAGGTTGCCCACCTGCTCCTTTTGGCCATTTCCTTTTCACTACTGTTAAAAATCACATTACTTGCTCTGCTTTCATTTGACTATCTTATAGCCTCAAAGTGAATATTTTACATAGATATGTATTTCTGAGGTAAATTGACATTGTTGTATATATTTTTGATAATCTTTGTTTTATTTAGAATGATTCTCAAGCACTTTCTTAAAAAGTTTTATTCAGTCATTGTAATAAACCCAAAATTCTATTTCTGCATTGTTCTGAGAAAAGCTTTATCTTATATGCTTATGCCTCTACTTAGAAAAGTCATCTTGAAAACCAGTGATATTTTCAACAATAAAAAAGCAGCAGCTTATATCAATCATTTGTCTGAAACGATAACTCAATTTTGTAAGTCAAATAATGAAATAAAATGTTGAGAATCTAAAGCAAATGATAACTTTATAATTTTGGCAATAGCATTTACAACTAAAATATGGGACATAGCTGCTTTGTAAATGAAAGCAACTAAATTGATTTACAAAATTAATACTGTTTGAACTTAGCCTCTCATATTTCAGGGTTTATGCCACTTTGAAAGAGTAATACGCTTCTAGTCTTCCCTCATGAGCCATGCAAACTTTAAAAAAACTAAATACTTAGTCACTGCTGCAAATCAAAAGAATACCAAGATGTATTCATGGATTAATGAAGCAGAATGTGATAAAAATGTTTCATTTAATAATTTATCTCTTCACACAAATACCTGGCTTGGCTGTTTCAAGGATTAGAATCTTTCTTGATGATGGCCGTTATATTTGATCCTTTAATAAAGTTTAGCAATTTATAAATTTTATTTTTACTATTATTTTTTCTTAATTTTATTAAGACTGTCAATAAGTCCACTTGCATTTTTATTATCTGTTTTGTGTTTTTTGTATTTTTTTTTCAATTTTAAGATTGATTACTGAAGCAACTAGAAGATAAACTAGTTGCCTGGCAAGGGCATGACACTTTAAGCTCTTCTTTCCCTGGGTGTACCCATCACAATGCAATAATGCAGATGCATATAAGTGTCAAGTGGTCTATATGTGTATGTAGGCATGTAAGTATAGCATATATGTATGTATATGTTATATTATGTCGATGGGTAGATGGTGCTGCTTGGTTTAAATCGATAAACTAAATCATAGGTCAGACCACACACACAGAAAATAAATTCCAGACAGTGTTGTGGGCCTTCTTTTGAAATTCACACTGGACAGTCTGAAAATTGAAGCAATTTTTTTTTTATAGTAAGGAGATACCTCTTGGACAGTAGGTCAGAGAGGATTCAACTGTGAGCGAAGGTGGGTGACCATCATATGTGCTTGAGCCAAAGAGATTGTATCTAACCATCAACTGGACTGTCAAAAAAGTTTTGATCATGCAAATACAAGTGAACCATGAAAAATAGAAACTTGTTAGCCTCTCTCTTTCTTTTGCTTAAAAAAATCAATCATATTTTGATTAATTATTGAAAGACAAATAATAGAAATAAAATTGAAATGCCTTGCTTTGTTGTCAGGAAGTTTTAATGTGACAAAAGAAATATATTTCATCCCAAAAGAAATCAGGAACCTCTTTTTTTCTTGGGGAAATTAAAGCACAACAAAAATTTGATCACTCTTCACATATAAGCCACTCTCCAAAGAACCCTTACTCTATATTTCAGTCTGAAGCAGCTATCCATTAGATACTTCTTGGACCACAAGACACACAGTCATTTGTCCTCACACCTACTGCAGTACAGAATTAGTGAGATGCCTATGCAAAATTTGTCATATTAAAGTCACTTACATTATGCTTATTAACATGTGACACAGAGAATGATATATATGCTTGGAGTGGGGGGCAGTGTATATGTATCTGTATATGTGGGCATTGGTAGTATACATGTATGTCTGTACATGGATTTGTGTATATAATAGTATCAAAAGATAGTCAAACTAGTTTGGAATGTTGGCAAGATTTCTCAATAAGGATAAAAGGGTGAGTTTCTTAGTGAGTATAATAAACAGAAGCCTTTAGCACTAGAACAGTCAGAAGTCAGTTAACAAGAGTATCATTTTCTAAAGTACTTTTCTGGAAGGTCCACATTAGAGGGGTGTTCTTTTCTGGAAACAAAGTCTCCATATATTCATAGAAACAATCAGGATATAGGCAGATAAGTTGCTTCTCTGGTCAGTAGTGATTGTGATTTTATCACGATTTGGTGGATTCAAAAATATAAAAACAAAGAAAAATCATTGCCAAGAGCCTTTTTGTACACACTATTTCTTGTTCTTCTAGCTTTTGTAAATATGTATAGTCTGTTTTCATAAATCATTTATGAACAACCAACATAAAGCTGGCCATGTGAAAAACTTCTCCATCCAATGATTTATGAAGTCAAAAAACATTTTTATACTTGATGTCAAAGTGCCTGTCATCAATTTGGCTAGAAATGGTATATTTTGCTTTCATCTACCCTTGATTGATTTCAAATTACCTAACAAGTCACTCTCATATAGTAGGAATCTAAGGTCAGGCCAATCTCTATGCTAAATGTCACTTCCTTGGATTCTGTATGGCTATGTTCCCCAGACACACAAATACACTTCAGCAGAGTAATATAGATGGTGCTTTGTTTGGTAATTAAACTACCAGAAAAAATTTAAACTATCTCAAATTGAATGCTATTTCAAGAAATGCCAGAATTTTATCTGAAATTCTATTATTATGCTATTTGACTCCGGTTTCAGATTTTAATCTGGCATAAAATTTTTACATTGTTTATTCAGAAAATAATCACTTGCAATTATCAGCAGTTCATTAAAATTGTAAACTGATCAGTTCTCATCAGTATATATTTATATATTGTAGTTAATTGTTGAAAAAAAAAGCTACTGACTTTTGTTGTACAAATATCACTTGATACTTAACATAGCTTTATTTTTTATTTATTTAATTTTTTTTTTTAATCTTTAGTAACACTGATACTCACTCTCTTTAAAATTGAAAAAATTTAGTTGCTATGAATAAACATTTTGATGAAAATACTAAATGAAAAATTACAATAGAAAAGTATATTTCTTTTATAGAATATCACTGTTGGGATTCTTTGCAGTTGTTGATAATAATAAATGAAATTAAGAATAAATATCTTATATTTTTGCATTGTCTTTGAGAGACAATAGCTCAGCTTCCTTGTCTCCAATTGTTTGATGGGACAAAGGGAAAAACCTGACACAATTTCTGGTCATTCATAGCTGGAAGCCTGGTTGCTATGGATCTGTTCCCCAAGCAGTACTTCTCTAAAAGCTGGCTTTTGGTATGGTTGGTAGCTCATTCTATTCATATGCAGACTGCATTTTCATTTTTTGTTTCAGAATGAAATCTACGATGATAAATAAAGAAATTAGAATGTTAAAATTTATTCCATGCCATATAACGTTTTCTTCTGTTCATCTCCTTCTAAAGGCATATTTTCAACTATCTGACACAGCTAGTGTGGGTGTCTTTGTAATATATGAATATAGTAAGAATGTTCGCATGAAATTTCAAGTGACCTCAAATATTCTTAAGGTAAACTTTTTTGATTTGTTTGAATCATATACAGTATCACTCATAGATAATGCACCTTCAACAGATAGTTAATTTTCTGCTGAATTAAAGAAACCAGAATTTTATTAATTCTAGCTGAACATTATACAATCAAAACAAATATTATAGACATAATTTATTAAACTCTACGACATTAAAACTCTTTAACCAGTAAAAATAAGATTCTTATATGAATACAAGGGTGCTATATTATATGATAATGTTATATCTGTTATTGAGGACTTATTTGACCTGTGGGATCTAAGCACACCAACGTTCATGGAAGAAGTGTGTAGACTACTTGGGAGTTCATGTTGAAAAATAAACGTCATTTGGTCATATTCCATGTGAGTATTTTGATCAGCCTATAAACTTTTCAGCCAACCCTCATATATGAGGGTTGGCTGAAAAGTATATATATATATATATATATATATATATATATATATATATGGTATAGTTATTTTTAGACTACTATGTATAGATATTTTTGGTTACAGAGCTTAATGCTATAGAAATTGATTATGAATAATACCTTATAATATCCATTTTGATTGTATCATGTTCCACCAGTAATAATAAAGTCCTGGTATCTTGGCTTTAGGAGAAAATTAATTTTTTTTTTTTTTTTTTATCAAAGAAGGATTTGTGTTGTATTTATTTGTAGTTAGGTAATGCTCTATCAAATATCCAACTGCTGTTTTGGTTTTTATTATTCTGCTTGTAATCTGCTTTGGTTTTGTTTAATGACTATCTTTCTTCAAGTCTTTTTTACTGTTTTATCTGTCTAAGATTTAACATTACCTGATAGGTCATCAAATGTTGAGAAATTCCTCATAATGTGCAGTTAATATTGTTAGTATTTCATTAAAGATGTTCAAATGGCTTTCCATATAATAAATTTAGGAATGAAACTTAGTCTTTTTTTTAATAGAATGCTTTTTTCTTTTCTGTGTCTTTTAATCTCTTCAATCTTAGAAAGTCAGTGTTGCTCAAGAATTATTGATAAGCATTTGGTGCACTAAGGCAATGCTAGTTATTACCAACTGTCAAGAAAGAAAATTAAAAAATGAAAACCATTGCATCAATTCATCTTAATTGATGTCTTCCAAAAAGAAAAAAATAACTTGTTTTCACTTGGCTTAAGTTGTCATATTTAATCCAACTGCTACACTATTTAAAGAATCAAATAAAATAAAAAGTTCAAATTCAAATATCATCTATTATTTTGAAGCTCTTACTATTTTGAGAAGAGGAAACTTTTTTTTTTATTTCGTTAGTTTTAACTATCATAAAATAAAAAAATAGTTTGGATTATCAAAAAAATGTCATCTAGTTCATTAACAGTGTTTAATACTCTTGCCATAAGCAATTTAGAGACTCCTGCTTTGAAGTATTTGACTACAATATCTTAAGTTCTATGCCTTGTACTAGGTTGGTTTTATGGCGTGTCAACCTTTGTTGGGTTATTCTATGCCAAAGTTAGTTTAACAATTTGAGTCTCTACTTATATAGGGTGCAAAAATATGTCTCCACACTCATTTTAAACACGTAAACATTTCATTATCTCGAATAGCTCTATATGAACCATAGGTAGGAACATAACCAGTACTACTCTTTTGAGTCATATTGGACCAGGGACTAATGGCAATGAAGGGGTGACTCCAGCCTCACCACCAGATACAGATACCAGCTTGTATCATGCATAAGATACCAAACTGGTTTGCTGCAGGTTATTATAACTAAATTATATCAAAGAAAAGCTGATATTAAACAAAGGTTGCTTTTAAATTCTTCCTAATAATATTGTTTATATTTATAATAAATTACATAAACTTCTGTCATCATTCCTAGGACTCTATGGAAAGTATCCAGCCATTTTGAATATCTTAAGAACCAGCTGCACAACCTTGATATAACTTGGTAATAAATCAGTCGGAACCTAACCAAGCATTCATGAACAGACACTGTATAATGGTTTGTTCAGTCAGCAGTGAGATTGTACTCGGTGTGACTGTTGCATTCATAATGACCAACTGAGTTGATTCTTTACATCTCGTGTATTTTTTAAGATTTTTTCATTGTGTGTGTATGTGTGTGTGTGTGTTGGCTTTTTTGTTTTTTCTGAAAAATTTGTACCACCCACATCTGTTGGCCTCTCTGAAGCCCAAATTTGGTTCCTTTTGACTTCTAGCTTTTCGTAGAAGTAAAAATTGCCATTAAAGATTTCTAATGATAGATAAGATGATATTTAAAAAAAAAAATCAATCTGCTGATGCTGCTCAAAAGAACTTTTCATTGATTTGAAAAGTGGAAGGGATTTGGAGATGAGTCCTCTGAGGGAAAACTTTGATGAGTGACAAAAGTGTCATTGCTACAGGTACGCATTTGAGTTTGTTCTAAGAAAGAACTAAACAATATTTTTTGAGCTTTTACCAATTGCATCAAGTCATGTCTTCATGTAGAAATGATTATTTACTTGGATGGAATACGGAAACAGAAAACTGTTGGTTTATTTATTGACTTTACACAAAATATCAGTTTTATATCATTTTTACCTCGGGTAAACCAAGAGCTGAAAGTTGACTGATGTATATAAAACAGACTTGAGAAAGAAGATAATCCACATCACTTTTTATATTTTATTCTCTGGTAAACTTTAAGGATTTAAAATATACTCAAGAAGTGTGTGTATGTGTGTGTGTATGTGTGTGTGTGTGTGTAACAGTATACATATTTTAAAGTTCATTATCCATGACATTGCTGTAATATTTTATTCTTTTTAGAATAAGTAAAAACAGAATAAAATGTACTCTGCCAAAACGTCAAAGTTTGGCTTTGATTTTACTCAAGACACAAAGGCTTGACTTAGACCCAAAATACAGAATTGGCGAACTATAGTCTATCATGTTGTTCCATAAAAGTGCTTTTCAGTACCTTAATTAAAGGTAGTTCAGTTTCAACTTCAGCATAACTATTGGGTTAATATTTCAAATGTTATCATTGTGTCATGTCAAATTTGCCACATCTTAGCCTTAAGTTTGAATTAAAATGGCTATTGGCAAGATATTTCCCTTTGATTCTTTTCATACTCTCTATGTTCCAGTAAAATCTCTTAGTACTATTGGTACATATATTCGATGATTTCAGCAAACATACTCTGACATCACAAATATATTGCAACTCTTACTAAATCAATTTGTCTGGGATTCAGTAATAATTGAGGCAGTTTTATCTGTTAGGTCCATGTCAGTTGTTGAAATTCATGTAGATGATTAGATTTCAATATCTTAGTTCCAAGGTAAATTAGTCATTTTTAACTGATATCTCATCTTGTTTAATCATCCTCATATTTTCTGCATCTGTCAAGTTAGACATTAAATATTGATTCAAGGTGTCATTATATATTTATTTATTTATTTTTCCTTCTCCAATTCAAAATTCTTTTTCTCTGTCCAGAAATAAGATTTTACAAAATCAACTTAAAAGATAACTTTTTCTCTCAATAATTTTTGATCTTAACATATCTATGTATCTATAAAATGTTCTTTGTGTATATGTATATTGCTGCAACCCAGCAAAAATAGTAGATCATTATCAGATTCTTATAAAAACAATATTTCTTAAATATATGGATAGAAAATAAAATGTCAATACCCTGAAGGATAATATTGATTTTGACTTGTGTATAGAAATTACCTAAAGTCTGATTATTATTGATAATTCTGTGATTTTGCCAGTTAGAGATAAGATAGTAACACAGAGTGAGCTCTTTGGTCATGGTGATAGGCAACCCATCTAAAAGAAGGACAACTCTGTATTCAAAGTGTTGAAAAGATGATAGGAAACCACTTCATTCATGCTTTCAAAAACAGTCATAGTAATTCAGAGTTTATAATAAAGACCCATGATCACTTTCCATCATATGAAAAGGCATGAAACCACTTTTTCCTTAAGCTATGAATAAAATATCAACTTAGACTGAACTCTCTTGCCAAGGTGGTAGGCAACCCATCTAAAAGAAGAGTAATTCTGTTTACAGTAAAGAGCCATGATCACTTCTCATCTCCTGTCATTGCTATAAATATTGAATAAATTGGGTTTGATAGCCGAAAAAGAAAAATTTTTTTTTTCTTTTTTTTAATTTTGTGGAGTAGTGAATCATAATTTTATGCTTTGTTAAGGCTAACATCTTTTCTCAGTGTATTTTTCTTCAGTTATGTATAAATATTTCATTTATCATAAATTATATACAATAAATATTATCCATATTTTTATCAATACACTTTATCAAAGAGACTAAACTGAATAGGATATATATATACATTCATGTTTAGATTCACTTGGATTGATACACTTAGGAAAGGCTTGAATCCAATTTTCCCTTGAACTATGGATAAAATAATATAGACTGGTCTCTCTATCCAGTTTAGGGGAGGCTGCAAGAAATTGCTTTACTATTTTTCACAATAAGTTGTGTCATTGTGCAAGTTACTGACAAAGGAAGCTATGGAAAGCCATGATCATTTGACTTCTATAGAGGACAATCATTTTTGTTCTTAGTTTCATCATAATTTTTCACTTATATTAAGATTATTTATTGCTATCCAAATTCTTTTTTTTGTCAAACCAACACATTTTTTTTTATTCATACACACAATAAGAAAGTCAAACATAGCATATTTTTGTATGATCCAGAAAATATCAAGCCAGTCTTGAAATTTAAATGAACACATCGATAAACTGAGTAACTCGTATATAAGTGATGTCTAGATGAGTTAATGCCAATTCTTGATATTTTAATCAGTAGTTTAGAGTAAAACCCAGTATTGTGAAATTACAGATAACTCGAAACTCACTATACCTATCTCTGTTTAACTATTTCTTGTTTTTTAAACTGAAAATCCATCTCAAGAGGAAGATTTGAATATTTGAAGAACATTCAAGGAAATATGACTACACAACTTCACACCATATCTAAAGTTTTAGAGGGTATTGACAAATTGAAAAGTCATTGGAATTAGTCCCCCTGAGGATTCACTATACTATTTTAAAGAGAATTAATTCTTCATTTACTGTTTATTTCTGTCTTGGTTAATACAGCTTTAGTGTACATACTTTTTTAACACATCTCATATGTATATAAGCAAATTGTTTGATCGTGTTAAGTAATTCTCCTTCTTGTCATCTATCATGGCACATGGGGTGCTTCAAACATTTTAGAATAATTTTATCCTTTCTCTGTTGTTGCCTTGTCCTAACTGAATGCCAGTTTCAGAAGCAGTGTGTCCCCTTGGCCTTGTGGCTGAAATGCTAGAACTTCAAAACAATAGTAAGCAAGTTCAAACTCCAGTCACACTATTACTTTCACTTTCAGACTTATACTCTTGAAAAAGGTATGAAGCACTTTTTTCTCCAGCTGTGAGTTAAATAAATACCCTACTGTTTTCCCACCAAGAGAGGGATTCCTTCTGGTGTAATCGCTAATGTGCTGGACTAGAAAATTGAAGTAAGTGAGATTTAACTCCAGTTAGACTATTACTTTAACTTTCAGACTAATACTCTTGGGAAAGGCATGAAGCCTTTATTTCCTCTGCTTTGGGTTTAATAATACTCTACTATCCTCCCTCTAATTGAGGGAGTTCTCATGGTGTAATAGCTAATGATAGAACTCCAGTCACACGATTACTTTCACTAATACTCTTGGAAAAGGTATGAAATGACAAATAGTATCACTTCTGCTTTTCTACAAGAAAGGCTTTGGCATTAAATAACCAATGAAAGCTGATATGCCATTAAACAAAGAAAGCAAATAAAAATTTCTACTTGGATGACTTTAGCCTTAAATGACCTATGTAGATTGATATGTCATTAAACAAATATTAACCAACCAATATCAGAAATGCATTCCTTTTCCTTACAATTCCTTTTCCTAATTAAATTAATTACCTATTACATTTTATCCTTTAAAGTTCTTTTTATGATTGTTTACTTTTAGCATTTATTAAAGACCTGCATCCATGAAAAAACTGGGTATTTAAAACACTGCTATGTATCCACGAATGTATACTTGTTTTTGTCATTAACTGTTGGGTTTATTAGTCTCTGCCTCCCATCAGACAGGACTTGACACAAGGTCAATGACCCAAAGGTCAACTTAAAGTGCTCATCAACTGTTGTAGGTGTACTTAGTGTTATGGTTATTGCTGTAGGAAATGGAGTCAGTGACTAGAGTTCAAATTCTGGATGAAGCCATTTACATTTCACTTCATACTAATACTCTTGGGAAAGGCATGAATCCATCTGTTCTGCACATACCCAGCTGTGAGTAAATTGTAGAGCAAAGTGGGTTCTTAAGCCTTGTTTAGGCATCCGATCGAGTAAAAGTAAACTCTGAATTCAAAACCATCTTTACTCCACTTAGGCTATGACACAAGGTCAATTTCTGTCTGTGGCAGAGGGTTTGATGATGACCTCTTATAAACCAGAAAAGCAAATATATTGATGTATATTTTAATTTAGCTTTTTTCTCTACACGAAGGACTGGTTTATCAGCATTTTTTTATTACAATCATTAGGATTTTTTCTACTGACATTTTCATTTGATTACTTAAAATCATCTGCCAACTTTATTTTTATCGTTATTATTTCTTTGTTATAGTTGTTTCTAATTGAATATAATTACATTTATAAATTCATTGTGATGTATATCTGGAAGTCAAGTTGAAATTTGAGTTATCTAACTTGGTATCTCTTCATATATGGTTGCCTCCCTTGTTGTTAGCTCTCCAATAAATGTAGCTTTCAGTTAAACATGTGTCAATGCTGCATTATTAACAAACAGATTACGCTCTTTTATGCTCTTTTTTTTGTCACTGGATGATGAACATGGAAGAAATATTTAAATCCGTTCCTTATATTATGTTGGAATTAGTATTCTATGAAACTTCATTCATTGATTTAATTAGTTTTTGCAATAAACACCTTTTCTTTTTCAATTCTCTTTAACATAAATCATTTTCTTTCTTATAATGATTGGAGTTGCAATGTAAAAGCAATTGAGGGGGTCTGATTGACAGTAGAAAGTTGCAAACAGACATGTCTCTAATATAGAGAGAGAGGTTACACATCCATACACAAAGTAATATAAAGGTATATGGGTTCTTTGTCACACATGAAGAGTTGGTGAAGATGGCATGATATTACAAGTTGTCTAACTAGAACAGATAGATTTTTTTTCTCTAACTAACCTGCTCATTGCCTTTGGGTGTGATCTAGACTCCGAACCTTACTTTCTATTTCATTCTTGACCCCCTTACAGACTTAAAAAGAGATGTGAGACATACTTGTCTCTCTCTCTCTCTCTCTCTCTCTCTCTATATATATATATATATATATATATATATATATATATATATAATGATTATTCAATGGGAACAATAGGAAGCACTGTTTACAGTTTCACCTTTTTCATGGAAATCAATAACGATGGGTCCTTATTTATTGAATAATCATCATGCACACACATATACGAGAGAGTGAGTGTAAGGTTTAGAGTTGAGGCCTGATCATACTCTAAGGCAATGAGATGGTTGGTTTGAAATGAAGGATGTCTCAGTTGTAGTAAGTTAACTTTTAACATCCTGCCATCTTCACAGTGGAGCAGACTAGGCTCTCTAACATTGGTATGGCAACTGGTCTAGGAGAACAAAAACTATCAAACCTCTTATACTGCTTAAAAATTGACTTGTCACATCCAGCTTGTGTGGAGGAGTTAATGAACTCTTCCTATTACTATGAATACCGGGAGAATATTCATCTCAGTGTTAAGTTAACTCCAGCCTAACACTTTGGCAGTCAGACTGACGTTCAACACTCTTTTACCTATGCTGTATTTATACTTTCTTTCAGTATGCTTGTTCCACGTAATCCCGAGTTCGTGTCTTTCTTCCGGACCTTTTACTGGTCCACAACAATTACTTAAATGAACTCTCAATATTCCTTGCAATGTCACATTCAGGAGCATAACCAATTTCTAAAGTTAAGGGGCAGCAAACAAATAGGGTGCCAAGACATGGACCAAAAAGGAACTCTACATTCTTTTGTGTTTTAAAGCAAATATATAATTGTAATAAAAAAAAATTAATGTTTCAGTTTCAGATGTTTTTATCAACTCTTGTGACATGGTTGTCAAAAGTTACTAAATCTGTTGTGACAGAAAGAGCCACTGTGGCGAACATCTGTCTGCCAAAAAAAATGAGCAATCAAAATTCACGTTTGTTTTTTCCTTCTTTGATGCATGATCAAAGACGTCTGATACAAGTGCAAAATATAATACTGTAAACCACAAGACAAAAAAATGACAACACTAGGCTCGTGAATGACCTGGAACTTTGAGGACATTAGCATGTATTGTCCATGTTTGATGTGCAGCAACTTGTCATCATCTTAGTGGTTGTTATTTTCTAATTATTTAAGAGGGACACTCAGAAAGTAAAAAAAACTTTCACTAGACAAAGGGCCAAATTATTGAAAAGACTTTTGAAGAATGTGCTCAAGAGATGTGATCATTTATCTGCTCCCTCTATTTATGTTCAAAAACAAGATGTTATTGTATACTGTTTTATGATATAGAGAAAACAAATTTGTAAATTCAAAGGAATAGCTCTGGTTAATATTATAATTGATAGTATAATTGCCCAGTCAGTTGCAACTCTGCAAAGGGTTAAAACACCCCTGCAACGATTGTCCTAGATATGATACTAAACAATCTGATGGTGAGGTTCCAATAATGGTGGCGCTTTGAGGAATGCAGAGTATCCTTTCATTGCCATCGCTCACAGGTCCACTCTGACCCGGAGTGGTAGCATCTGATAGGGTCCTATCTATAGATCAAATAGAACTAAACTACGTACTTATGCTAAATTGAATTACTTGAAATAGAACTGTTTTGATGTTTAAACTGTGTACTCAACCTAAACTTAACAGTTTAAAATAGAACTGTTTTGATTGATATTTAACTGTGTAAAAAAAAAACTATACTTATACTAAACTGAGTTGTTTGAATTAGAACTGTTTGAATAAACTAAATAGCTTGAAATAGAAATGTTTTTGACAATTAAACTGTGTACTCATGCTAAACTGAATTGTTTGGAATAGAACTGATCATTTGTATAAAAATGGATTTGGCATTAAATAACCTACAAAGGTTGATATGCCATAAAACCCAAACAACCAAATAATTGAAAGCATATTCATGAAATATTAATGCCCCCCCCTGGACAAATACAGCTTAGGATCATAACAATACAAATTTCTGAGGTGAGGAATTCTTATTTTACTCTCATGTATACATCTTACTTGTTATTTTAGTCCCATTTCAGATATATATATATTTTTTTAGCATTCTATTGTAGTTGGTAACCTTCTAGGAATTTGAAACCGAAATTTTATTCAACCTTCAGGTTTAAATTGTTCTTGGTCTATTGTTCTTGCTTAGAGGATAATCTCATATTCGTTCATTCTTCGTAATTAATTCATTTCTGACATGTCACTTGTCTCTAGAGTGTGTGGCTTTTTATAGATTACCCACCCCAGAGATTGAACTCACAACTACTAGGTAAATTGATAGACTTTAACTAATGCTTATATCCACTAAACCATTGTCCTATCAGATACTTTAGTGGTGGTGACTTGGAGTTTTATAACTTGATATCATTCTGCCTGCCTCCTCAGTTGAACATGAGTATATCCGTGTCCACAGTATCAAAATAAATTTGGTTTAGGCTCTCTAGCTGATTTTTTGAATACTGGGTGACTCCAGCTCTAACCTCAGTAGAACATATTTCTTGTTTACCTGCATGTAGTTTGCATGTTTGAATTTGTCGTAGTGGTGCCTATTTTTCTCATCAGTTGATGGGTCGTGTCTTTGTGGCATAATGGTTAAAGTGAGGGACTGCGGAATCATAGTAAATGAGTTTGAATTCCAGTCGCGCTATTATGTTCACTTTTGGACAAATACCTTTGGGAAAGGTATGAAACTCTTTATCCTCCCTGCTATGGGTTAAATAGTAACACTGCTGTTCTTCTAGAAGAATGGATTTGGCATTAAATAACCCCAAAAGGTTAATATACCATTAAATACCAAAACAAACAAACCATCAGTAGATACCCCCACCCTTAAAGATGGGGAGCAGTTGTTTCCTGACAGAACTATTTGATTCTGGCCATTGACCTATAAGGTTCCTCCATCCAACATCTTCCCCAGTCAGCTGGGGCTGTAGAATACATTGACTGCACCTCTGCAGAGGGGTAAACCCCACCCAACCAGTGTCCTGGTGGTGAGGTTCCGGCAGTGCTGGAGCTTTGGGGAATAGAGAGTACCCCTTCATAGCCATCGCTCCCAGGTCCACTCTGGCCGGAGTGGTAGCACCTGATAGGGCCCTCTCTATGGGTTGAATAGAGCTAACAGCATACTTATGCTAAAATGAATTGTTTGAGTAAACTGAATAGCTTGAAATTAGAAATGTTTTTGACAATTAAACCATACTTACATTTAAACTGCGTGCTTATGCTTAACTGAATTATTTGAAATAGAACTGTTTTTTGACTTTACAACTGTATTTACACTTAACTGAATTGTTACATATAACTGCTTGAATAGTTTGAAATAGAAATGTTTTTTTTACAATTAAACTGTGTACTTATGCTAAACTGAATTGTTTTAAATAGAACAGATTATTTACATAAAAATGGATTTGGCATTAAATAACCTACAAAGGTTGATATGCTATAAAGCCCACCAAACCAAACCATCCAACATCAAGTGAAACAATCCATTGACCTGCCTTTAGATTCATCAGCCTTACATTCACACCCACCATTATGCATTCCATGGTTTCCATTGCAATAAACTTGTATGGCTTGCATAATATTCTCCTTCTGCAGAGACAGTTATCCAGTTACAAACTAAGGCTGGATGACTAAGTGATTTTAGGGGCAACATGTTTGAATATTACACAGTTTGACCTCTGTGGTTTGACTGGAGTTTTATTGTTGCAGTGATATCTCCAGTGATATGCTTGCACAGTTGTGACAATGTGAGTTTCCTTCTCAACGGAAGAAAAAAGAAAATAAATTTCCCTCTTTCTTTAAGTTTAACTTTAGTCAAAGTTCAACTATTTTATTTCAATTGAGTAATGTTGGTTCAACTCATTCTTTCATTTCTTGTGTTGGACATATTATTTCAATGCCTTGGATTTGGACTTTTCTAATGGCTTTTTGTTTATTGGTTCAACCTATTCTTTCATTTCTTGTGTTGGACATATTATTTCAATGCCTTGGATTTGGACTTTTCTAATGGCTTTTTGTTTATTGGTTCAACCTATTCTTTCATTTCTTGTGTTGGACATATTATTTCAATGCCTTGGATTTGGACTTTTCTAATGGCTTTTTGTTTATTGGTTCAACCTATTCTTTCATTTCTTGTGTTGGACATATTATTTCAATGCCTTGGATTTGGACTTTTCTAATGGCTTTTTGTTTATTGGTTCAACCTATTCTTTCATTTCTTGTGTTGGACATATTATTTCAGTACTTTGGATTTGGACTTTTCTAATGCTTTTTGTTTAAATTTAAAATAAAACAAAACATTTTATTTATTTTTGTTTTTACATTTTTTCCAAATCAAACTTAGATGCAATAGCAACATTTAACATGAAAACATTAAATGCAGTAAACCAACTATGTGAGCTTTCAACAGAGTAGAATATAGATATCATATACATACAGGAATATATGTATTACCAGAGAGAACTTGAACTAAAATAGCATAATCTCAGTAATGGATAGACATTTGTGCCAGCATCTCTGTAAAAAAAACTTTGTCAATGCTGCCATTGGAGGTGCAGGAATGCTTCTCTGTTCATGTTATGCCTTAAAATCACTAAATAACAGAGAGAAAATCCAACTAAGAATGATGTTTGCTTCATTTAATGGCAACCCCTGCATAACAATCATCTCTTGCTATACTCCCACCTATAACATTGATGAAACAGACATCACCATCTTCTATAATGAGCTATCTTCTCTTGTCGGACATTCTGATAATTGGTGGAGACACGAATGCCTATATAGGCAAAGATGGAAATTATAAATTCTGCTCATACAACTCACCAAATAGAACTGGTGAATATCTAGCAGAGTTTTCTCAAGAGAACAGGGTTATGTGCCTAAATAGAAAATTCCAAAGACTTACACCAACCTAAATGACTCTAAAATGCTATTTATAAACAAGAGGAGGATAACCAGTGCTTTGAACTGTAAAACTAATCCCTTTTTTGAAGGAGCATGTTTTAAACACAGAATTGTCTCAACCAAGATTCACCCGAGTCTGTGCAAAATTAAAACTGTTAAACAGTTAAAGCTTTATAATATGACTTGTCCTCACTCACTAATATTGATATTAGAAATCCATACATGATAACTATAAGAAACAAGTTAGATAGTCTTTAAGAGACATCTGAAAGACATACTCCAAATGATAAATATAAAAAATTTTGTTACCATTTATATACAAACAGCAGCTGAGTAGATACCAACCAAACCCTGAACCAAATGTTGAGTTCCCTGGGAGGCAATAGTAGTTTGTGAAAAATGAGATATCATAAAAAAATGTAACTTTACTTAATAAAAGAAACCTAACAAATATCAATGCACAGTAAGTTAAAAAAGAAAAAAGCCCACTGAGAACTAACTAAAACAGACCAAAACAAAGAACTAGAATTCATTCAAGGCCAAATTAATAGATTTAGAAATTTGGTAGAAGATAGACAATGGCCATTAGCATGACATATTGTAAATGAAGTTAGTGGAAACTAATAAACCTACTACCAATAGCCAAAAACTTGGAAGAAATTGATGCAATATTGCAAACAAAATGAAAAGCTGCAGGTCTCAACCAAATACCTCTGGAAGTATGGAAAATAAGAAAATTTGATGACATAGTACTTCAATCATGCAATACTGTATATAAACAAAACACAACAAAGAAATGAATGAAAGGCTACATCCTCCCCTTTCCACAAGAAAGGCAAGCTCAGAATCTCTCAGAACTACAGTCTTAAGTCTTACTGGTATAGCTGCTAAGGTTTATAATGTCTTTCTTCTCAATTTTATCTTAACTAAAGTCTACAAAATTGATAGGAATAACCAGAAGGGCTTATAGAGAAATTGATTTACAACTTAACAGATTCTGACTATCAATTGAATCATTGACGGAGTACATGCAAAAAAATCTTAAGGAAACAGTATTATTTGTAGATTTCTCCAAGGTATTTAATTCTATACACAGAGGAAGGATGGAGCAAATCCTACTAGAATATGGTTTTCTATTAAAAAAAATTGTTACCACTGTAATGATGCTTTTTATATCCTGAAATCACTGTTTTGGTCCCCTGATGGTGACACCAAATTCTTCAACACTGTCACTGGAGACTTGCAAGGAGATACATTAGCTCCAAATATGTTTATAATCTGCTTAGATGATATTGAATGAACATAAATAGATCTAGTAAAAGAAAATTGTTTCACATTAAAAAAGACAAGAACCAGAAACAACGACAGATGCAAACTAAGCTGATGATCTTGTACTTCTTGTAAATATTCCAGCTCAAACCAAGTTCCTGCTGAATGGCCTGGAGCAGGCAGCAGGAAACATTGGCCTCTACATGAATGCAAATAAAACAAATCATATGTTTCAAACAAGCCGGGACCATTTCCCCTTTAAGCAGTAAACTTTTGAAATGAATAAACCAGTTTACTACCTCAGCAGCAATATCTCATCTCCTGAAAGTGATATCAACATATGCATTGGGAAAGCATGAACTACTATTTACAGGTTGTTGATCATATGGAAATCTGATCTCCCTGAAAGAAAAAAAAAGGATTTAGACCTGTGTCAGTACTATTGTATAGATGCACCACTAGGACTTTCATGAAACACTTGTAGAAAAAGCCTGATGGCAACTATGCAAGAATGTAAATTGCTGTTTTGAACAAATCTGGGAAGTTCTTTTATGACTCCTATGCATGGACACATCAGTGTTCACCAACCATCAAGGACTTAGATTATATCAGTTCTGTACAGACAATGGATACTGTTGAGAGGACCTGCCATGATATTGGCACAACTTGATGATGATTCATAGTTTAATTAGATAGTGAATTTTTTATTTTTTTTGTTTTAAACTTAATCTTTTCTTTTCATAATAATTGTGATTATAATGGCAACCAAAATGAAATACTGAGTCTATCACTGAATAATAACATCCTTGATATTGGAAATAATTATTGCTACTTAAAATAAGTTGGAAAACCTTGAATCTTTTCTTTATGTAAATGTGCAATAAAACACAATTTATTCATTTACGTCTTCATTAAATCAAGTTACTGTCTTTAAAAAAAAGATGAAATTAAAAAGTAAAAGAAAATACAACTCAAAAATAATTATCATTCATTAAACATTTTTACATTATAATTTAGTCAGTTTCTATTGTTAGACTGCTGGGTTTCCACTCTGTTGGATGACAGATTTGTTTATGGAGTGGCAAAACCTTCCTCCTCCAAAAAAAAAAGCTGTGTCCTGGGTATGCCAGTATTGTTTATAGCTTTCAAAGCACCCCCCTCTGCACATGCACACACACACACACACACACAAGAGGATTCTCCTAGGTATGACAGTCTTGTTCATGGAGTGGTAAGAAAAAAAGTGATGTCCTGTGTGTGACAGTATCATTTATGGAATGGTAAGACTGCTCCCCACCAAAAAGTGTTCTGGGAATGACACTAACCTACTTATGATGGTGAGACTCCAGTTCTGGAGATATGAGGTGATTGAAATAACCTATTCATTACCATTACTCCCAGCTCTACTCTTACCTGGAGTGATTGTACCTGTTCAAGTCCCCTCCATGGATCAAATAGATCTGTTTAAAGATTATTCATATTCAATAAAAGTACTTGATGCCATATAACTGGAAATTATTTAAAATATTTACTTGAACCTTTAATTATTTACTAAGAATTATCATCAGTTGATTCAAACCGTATAACTGTGTACAAACAAATGACTATTATTAAATAGAAATAATTACTTGAAACCATATAATTATTAGTATTAGAAAAGAATACTTGAAGCCATAAAACTGTATGCAAATTGTTTGTATTAGATAGGAATACTTGATATCCTATAACCGTATGCAAAAAAACTTGTAAGAAGCAACTGCACAAAAAATGTAAATATAAACGCACAATAAATACCATCCCCTAACTTTTGGCTTAAACTTAGTTTAAATGGGTTGACATGCCATTAAAGGAGACAAAAAAAGGAACTGCTTATTTGGTTTGATTTTGATAAAAGTACATGTCTTCTTTCTGAAGAAGAATTTAATGTTACTGTTTTAGCAAATCATAAGATGAGAAACTACTCTATATCCTCTAATCATATCATTCGACTATTATATTCATTTCATTCTCCTTAGTAATATTACTAATAGTTCATTATGCTATTACATTAGATGAATTTTACTTATACTTTCCTCTTAATTACCTGTTTTCAATTTGGATATAGTTGGAGTTGGGAAATGTAATCCAAATCAGTAAAAAAAAGAAAATGAATATTGAATTTAAAACGAAGATATCAACATAATCTTTCTCCTCCTCTTCCACCTCAATCAAAATATTGAATGGAAATTGATTTTTTCTTTCTTTTCTGACAATTTAAATAAAGTGACAGAAATAAGAGATGGCAGGATAAGTATGGGAAGCAGAGAAAAATATTGGGAGATTTAGAATGAGAGATTAAATCTGATATTAAAGATGGATTTCTTTTCTATTTTTTAATATTTTAATATATCATATGTTAGTTGATATTTTGTTGCTTTTTACAAAATTAGGAGTAAGACAAGGAAATATCTTCTGATCTATATTTACAACAAAATTAGCCTTTTTTTTTTCTTTATTTTTTGTTGTTATTATTATATTTAATATATTCGTGATTTTGAATTGTAACTTCATGGCATATTCCATATAACTTGATAATTTTTACACCTTTCTCAAGAATAACCTAAAACTGTGCAAGACTCGAGTGTTCAATTTTCCCAAATTTTTCATATTTCTGCCACCAAGTTAAAATCTTGTCGCTTCTTAAAAATTATAAGACATGAAAATATCTTCTGATTTACATTTCCAGGTGTACAAATAAAACAAAATTTGCATATGATTTTAGTAAAATATTTTGATTTAACCAGTAGAATCTTGAATTTCTCACACCCTTGCCTCCCTCCTCCAGACTAATGTAAAATGTAGCCATCTGCTATTTAAATTTACAGAATTTTGTAGGCAATAAAGAGGAAGCAATAGGGATTCCCTAGATAAAATTCTGACCAATTGGTATACGTACTAATAGGCACTGCTCAGGTTTGAAGGGTTAAAAAAAATTAAATCTTCCATAATTCTAAATGAGCCGAAGACATGGGTCATAGATAATTCTAAATGGGCTGAAGATCTGGATAATAGATAATTCTAAATAAACTGAAGACATTTATAAAAATGTATCTATTTACTCAACCCTTCTTCACGAGCAGGACATGACACAAGGTCAATTTTAAGCGTGGTTTAGCAGTTTTAAATGCAGATTTTCTTTCATTTTGTTGCCATAGCAAGGTTAAAGAGCCCAGTCTACCCTACTATTTACCCTTAACTATGGTGAGAATATTTGGATTCATACTTTTGCCCAGGATATTAGTGCTATGGGAAATGCAAACAGCCTTATCCAGGAATTCAACTCTGATCAATGAGTCAATTTCCTACAACAGTAACCATTAAACCACAAACACTTTCATAAAAAAAAAGCATATGTGTAGGTAATAAATATCTTATGAAATAAAATTTGTTTTGGGACTGGATAGATCCGATTTGATAGGCAATTTACAGGGGGGGGTCATTCAATAAATAAGGTGAATTTTGCCTAAGGGGATGGTAATAGGAAATATTGTTTACAGTTTCTCCTTTTTCAAGGAAATCAATTGTGATGAGGACTTTCATGTCTTAAAACACTGTCAGCATGACCTTCTTTACTGACCGCTGTGCCCAGGATTTTTTTAACTAAAGTCAGTGAATGTATTTCCATTCCATGGTCTGTCTTTTTAACTTGGGATCGTAGTGACAAATTCATGAATAGTCCATTTTTAATTATCTATTTTATTAAGACATGTTTCTCTGTACGCATCATAAATTCACATGGTTTGCACTTTTCAGCCACCAAAAATTTGATGACAGACCTCTGTTTAAGCCACCAACATTTTAAATAGCCTCAAGGAAACTTACAAGATGAAAATAATTTTTTGCTATGAACCAATTCTAAAGTTAGCAGTCAACATTTTCAGGAAAAAAGATTGTTTTGCTTTTTTCCTCTTACTTACTGAATGACCCTTGTAGATGGAGAAATGGAAATTCCCCTGATAGAATTTGGATACCCAGCTATGTCGAGATAGCATCACAAATACTTAACACTTGAGTTCTAAAGATGAATGATCCTTTTTTTTTTTCTTTTTTTTTTATGTAGATAGGTTACCATTGCAACAAACATAGTAGCTTATAGGAAGTTTTGTAGGGGTTTATTCTATGCAAACTTATTAAAATGCTTAATCTATAGAAAAAGAAAACTTTGATTCGATATTGCATTTGTGCTTAATTTGATCTTTATAAATCTTCAAGAGGAGATAACTGTTAAATGTATTACAGAATTCTTTTCATATATTCATTTTAATTTATTTGAAATTTCAAAACACAGCAAACATCCTAGCAATTTCTCTCTCTCTCTTTCAGCATAATTGCATTAAAAGTCTTTGATTTGTTGAATAAAGAAATTTCCAATTCAATAATATTCTGATTATTGCAGTAGTTGTGCTTACTCTAATAGTTATAATCCTTCAAAGGGAGATAACTCTTGAATGAATGAGAAAGTTCTTCCTGTGACACTGAACTCATTGTCTGGCAAGGGTGGCCTTTAAGCTAGTTAGGCTAAATGTGCAGGTTTATGAAAAATGATTTTCCAGTACAAGAAAAATGACAATATATATTTTCTGTCTATAGCAGAATAAATGTATATTTCATAATCATAATTGATTAAGAATGAGAAGGCATTCATTTTGCTTAATTAATATTGTCAGTCATGAAAGCTATTAAGATTTAGAATTGGTTTAGTTGTGAGCAGTTCAGAGATTTCAAGTTCATATCATAGATACTGAGTGCCTATGTCCATTATAGAAACTCCTTATGATTTGATATTTCTCATCTCAACAATAAGTTTGTGTATATTCTGCTTATTATGTCCCCTGTAATTTACTGTCCAGTTGGCATTGGCTATTTGAATTCCATGCATACCTATAATGATTCTCTCCCTAATAGGTGGTCATCATTTACATTCCATTACATCAGCTTCCAACTGCTGTTTGTACTGATACATACAAAACTTATTTTATGCCTGTCTGTTGGTGTGTCTTTAAATTCTTTGGTTTCTTTTTAGAAACCATAGCTTAAAAAAACTAAAGCATCAGGTATAATTTTCATCTTAATTTTTTAGCCAAAGTGTTATGATTATATATTGATTTGTTCAAACAAATTAACTCATCTTTTTTCTCATGATTTGGCTACTGTACTCTTTGGCTTTTCTCAGTGTTTCTTGTATTTCAAAATACCAAACTTTTTTCTGACTTTGTATTCACCTTTTCCTTCTATACATTTCATATTTTATCCAGTGCATCCAATTGCAAACAATTGGAACTATTCTAGCCCATTCATCTGTTGAGTTGAATTAAAAATCAATGAACTCAGCTCCAGAAGGCTTTATTCTCCAGGCGGCATCTGTACCCTGAAAGGGGTAAGGACTGATTTTATTGCCTGGTCTCTGATGTGCCCCAAAAGAGGTATGCCAATTGAGCAAAGCTATTTTTAGCACTGCCTCGTAGAAGACTTGCTTCCTTTGTGATCTCTACATTAAACCAACCTTGTGTCATATTTCAGCACTATGAGGGTTAGAGAAATACCTAAATACTTATTAAAAATGTCCTCCTCAGAACCACATACTGAACTCACGATCATCGCCTTGTGAGGGTCATGTTTTTGGGGGCCTCAGATTGATTGTTTATTCCTTTCTTTTATCAATGACTACTATATGCTATTGATATTTGTGTCGGGCCTGCAGATTGGATGATTTGGATTTCTCCAGCCATATTGTCTGTCGTTAATTTTGATTTTGTTTCATGGAAGTCAGTGTGTATACTCTCCTTACTTAGTCATTATTAACTAGACATAATTTTGAAATTTCTTCACAGATTACAGATTTTCAATATCTATTGAGTATTATTTTTGAGAAGGGTCTGGTCCTTATATTCTCTATCAGAATTGGTAAGAATCAGGATATTTGATTGAAAAAGAAAAGTTAAGAAAATTAGACAAATTGAACTAATATACAATGAGTGAGAACAAAATCCACAAAATGTCACACACTAAGGATTGAGATTAAAATTTTGGATTTCATATCTTCAATTCCTGTCTTCTGACATTTTTTTTTATAGTTATTAGCATAACTGATGCTCACCTTCATTATCTCTTTGTTTTTGTCACCTTTGCTTTCTGTACAACATAAATTGGCACTTGTGTACAGTATAGTTATTTTGGAAATAAAGCTGAAGTATTAGTATTATTTAATTTTTTTTTTTTTCACTTTCTTTGTCAATTTTTTTTTTTCACTTTCTTTGGCAATATTAATTTTTTTTAAATTACTTTATTTGACAATATTCATTTTTTTTTCTTACTTTCTTTGACAATATTAATATTTTTCTTACTTTCTTTGACAATATTCATTTTTTATTACTTTGTTTGACAATATTAGTTTTCATCACTTTGACAATATAATTTAAATTTTTTTATTCCTTTGACAATATCAAATTTTTTTATCGCTTTGACCAGATGAGATTTTTTTTATTGATTTCTTTGACCATATCAAATTCTTTAACCACTTGAATGATTGTAAATTTTTCATCAATTTCTTGGGTAATATTAAATCCATTACTCAATTTCTTTGACAATATTAGATTTTTTTTCTTTGAGGATATTGATTTATTGTCATTTTTTTAATAAAATTAATTTTTTATCACTTTCTTTTACAATATTAAATCTTTTAATCACTTTGACAATATTAAAATTTAATCACTTGGATAATATTAAATTTTCCTGACTTTCATTGACAATATTATACTTTTTCGTCATTTCGACAATATGATTTTTTATCACTTTCTTTGACAATATTTTTTCTCACTTTGACAATATCAATTTTTTATCACTTTAACAATAGTGAATATATTATCAATTTCTTCAAAAACATTCAATTCTTTTATCCCTTTATTAGACAATATTAGTTTCTTTATCACTTTCTTTGACAATATTAAATTCTATAAAAATTTCATTGACAATATTTAATTTATATGATTTTTTTCTTAACAATATTTAATCTTTTTTTCACTTTGAGATTATTATATTTGTTATCACTTTGATAATATTAATTTTTTTTTGTACCTCTAAATAAATTTTTTTATCACTTGATTTGACAATATCAAATTTTTCATCACTTTCTTGGACAATATTAAATTTTCATCCCTTTAACTACATTAAATTTTTTTATCACTTTGATAATATTGAATTTTTTTATGTATTTCATTGACTATATTAATTTTTTCATCACAATAGTAAAATCTTTTTTGACTTTCTTTGCCAATATTAATTTTCTTATCACTTTGACAATATTAGGTTTTTATCAATTCTTTTAGAATATTAAATTCTTTAATCACTTTGACAATATTTAATCTTTTTTACTTTCTTTGACAGTATCAAAATTTTCATGACTTTCTTTGATAATGTTAATTATTTTCATTTTAACAATATTGAATTTTTTATCACTTTATTGGATTAAATAAAATTCTCCTTCAGTTTCATTGACAGAAGTAAATTTTGTATAACTTTGACAATACCAAGTTTTTTATTACTTTCTTTAGCTCTATCAAATTTTTTTATCACTTTCACAAAATTGATATTTTTATCACTTTGACAATAATAAATTTCATATCACTTTCTTTGACAATATTAATTAGTACCCAATTTTAAACAAATCAAATATTGAAAATTCATAAGGAATTGGAAGTACTTCTTGAGGAATCTTTTACAATACTCTAATCACTGAACCATCATTTCTTAATATTGCTGTGTTTACCTCTTACCATAATACATAATTTTTTACTTTGAGTATCTTATTCCAAATTTTTTAATTACTAGCTGTCCAGTTTTTTGTCCATTTTGTTGTTTTTAAACTTGGGCTGCACAGTCCACTCTTGGTACCATTTACCTTTCTCTTTAGGAATGATATTATTAGCACCATCATCATCACCATTATTATTTATCATTATTATTATTTATCTGCTTGAATTGAGTTTTCACTTTGCTACCTTTGTTTAATCCTCTTCTTGATAGAGTATCAAAATCCTGGACTGCCTCTGTCTCCCTCATCTTTCCATGTCTGCAACTTCTCATCTCTTTTTGAGAGTCTGGCACGTTTGACTGATGCTTGTCAGAACATTAACCAATCTCTCTGCACCATTGGCCACAAAGTTTGCTCATCCAGTTGCACAGGCAATGTGCAATTACTGAAGTTGGGATGAAGCAGGTTGTTGGTGGAGGTGGTGGTCGTCACATTCATGCAACATCAGCATCTGACTAGGCATTCACTTTGATTGTCTTAGAATTTTGTAAATTTTTTCTTTCTCTTTTAATCTTCAGTCTTTATTTCTTCTCCTCTGTTTTTATATATCGATACCCTCTTGATTTTTCTCTCTCAAATATATGTACAATCATTGCTGTCTTTCTCACTTGTCCATATATTCGCATACACATGCACAATGTCATAACCTCTGGAAGCACAGATTCAGATATTCAACTACCATCATTAAATAAGTATTACCAATAGGAAGCCGATTACTGAAATCTCTGGCTGTATAACTTGGATATCAAAATGAGTTAAAGAGAGCAGTAGTACCCCAGCTCTCAGTACCTTGTAAAATATTCATTGTTTACCCATTTTTATATATATATATATGACCGGTCCATAGTCCTAATGAGTAGAGTGTTTGCCTGTGCTCCAGGAGACCAGGGTTCAATCTCAGGTCAAGTCATTCCAAAGACTAAAAAAAAATGGTACTTGATACTACTTTACTTAACACTAGGCACTATAAGGTAAAGATCAAGGGTAAAGTGGAGCAATCCAGGGAAAGGAGTTGCGCCCTCCCCTACACCTCTGTGTAGTAGCAATTAAAAAGGGATCCTTCAAGTCCCCCTCAACTAAGGTTGCCAACTTTACTTTTTATATATATAATGATGAACTCTCTTATTGATATGGATGTATGAGGACCCAACAATTTAGTGAGATATGAACTTTTGGGTTACCTTTTAAAGGTAATTTGCTTATTGTGATGAAGGTAATGAGAGTAAAATGGTGCACCAGTGTGTGACAGATTCTCCTAAACAACAATCCTCAGATTTTGAAGTCAGAGTTTTCCTTCTCCTAGACTGGCTGTCTTACCAAAGCTAAAGAGCCAAGTTTACTCTGTTATTTATGTTTGGGAAGTGGGAGAGGAACTCATACCGATCCCCAAAGGATTAACATGAAGTGAAATGCAAATATCATCGTCCAGGATTTGAACACTGCTTGTCCATTTACTTAGAACAATAATCATTATACTACATATGCTTCTTCCCTGTGTGTATGTGATTTGGTTTCTTTGTTTAATGACATATCAACCCTCATTGGTTATTTAATGCCAAAGCCATCTTTCGAGAAGAACAGTAGTGGTACCATTTAACCCATAGCTGGGAGGATAAGAGGGTTCATACTTTCCACAAGAGTATTTGTCCAAAAGTGAACATAATAGCACAACTAGAGTTTGAACTTGCTTATTACAATTCTGCAGTCCATCGCTTTAACCATTACACCACAAGGATACCCTCTGTGTGTGTGTGTTTGTGTGTATATATATATATATATATATATATATATATATGTATGTGTATATATATATATATATATATATATATATATATATGTATGTATATATATGTATATGTATATAAAAGCCCAAAAATACCCATCGTGTAATGGTTGTTGTCATAGGAAATGATTATGGTGACACCAGTTCAAATCTTGGACGGGGCTAATTGCATTTCACATAGCTCTGATACCCTTGGGAAACGTATGGATCCAATTATTCTCCCTCCAACTATGGATAAATAGTAGGGAAGACTGTGTTCTTTAGCCTTGGTGAGGCAACCTGTCTAAGAGAAGGAAAACTGAATTTAAACCTGTTAATCTCCACATAAAAAAAATTGACCTTGTGTCAGATTTTGTCCATGCAGAATAGTCTGTCAGCTAGGATTGTTGAATACACCAACTACATCTTTGCAGAGGGTTAAGACTCCCCTGAGTGTCCTGGATATGATATTAAATCATCTGACAATGAGGCTCCAGTAATGCTGGAGATTTGTGACATGCAGATTACCCCTTCATTGCCATCGCTCCTGGTGCACTGTGGCCTGGAGTGGTAGTACCTGATAGGGTCCTATCTATGAGTCAAATAGAACTGCTTGGCATTTAAACTGAATGCCAAAAAATGACTTATGCTAAATTGAATTAATAGAAATAGAACTGTGTGATCATTTAACTGTGTGTAAACAAATGATTGATATTTAATTGAATTGTTAGTGATACATAGTAATACTTGGAAACATTTAACTTTGTTGACTTATGCTAAATTGAATTGTTTGATCATTTAACTGTGTATATCTATTATAAAATGTGTTTACAATTCATATATATATATATATATATATATATATAAGCAATATTTGGCATTAAATAACCAATAATGGCTGATATGCCATAAAACATAAGCAAACCAAACTTCATCTCTCCCTCTCTTTTATTATTTTCTTTATCTATTCATAATTTGTATATTTGTTTATCTTTTTTTTTTACTATAGTTATTTTTTTCTTCCTATTGTTGTATTGCAATGATATGAATAATAATACAAATACAGGCGATACGAATGAGTTTATTTCTTTTTACCTTCAGTCCCTGGCAACACAAGGAGAGAGGGAGATACAATGCTTATGGGCCTATGTTAACCATACTATGCTGACAATCCCCCCCATACACATACACACACACAGTGCATCTTAAGGTGTTAAACATCTCAGCTAATCTCGGCCAGTCGAGACCCAAACTGATCTGCTTTGATCAGATAAAAAAAAACTCAACTGCACGGTTGAAACTCAACTAACTGTTTTTTCAAAATCCTCAAATTCTCAGGACCATCTCTTCTGGTTACGACATCAACCCCACCACTCAATTCATTCCAATGGCCATCCAGCCCCATTTCCTGTCTGGGGATTTATTATAACAGACGATGATTGTCATATCCTTTACTCACAGGCGTTAGAGTGCCCATCTGACTCTGGCACCTGAACTAAGATACACTGAGTAGTTCAAAGCCTTACCGAACTAAATAATAAAATATGATTAACGAAAAATGATTAATATAAAAATAATCATTACCTTAATTATATAACAGTATGTTATTTCTATTCCTTAACCTCTGGAATGTTAAGATTCCTTTGATAACATTGCACTTATTTCACTTCATGTAGATTATTCATAGTTAATCTAAAGATCTTCACTGAGAACTTTCTATGTATTATAAAGCCAACTTTTCTGCTTTAGCTATTTTTCATTAACTGAAGCAACATTAAGAAGCGTTAAAATCATAAAACTACTTTAATGCTTGACTTAAAGCACTCAGCTTATTTGTTTAACATTATTAGAACTCCTTACTCTAAGTGTCTCATGATGTAAGCAAATTGGTTGGTTAAGAATTTGACATTAAAGTTGATAAAAAAAGGGGGGGAATTTTAAAGCATTTGAAAATATCTTGCTTAACTCTTATACTGCCATGTGCAACTAACATCAAATCCTTACAGTTGTACCATGAGGAACTCTCATTGAATTCCTATCACCATGTTATGTGCAAATAGATTCAAATTTAATACAATTTTCCACTTTCTGTGTAATTTTACAGAAAATATTTTGATAACAAATTTTAGATTTTTTTAATTTTTTTTTTTTAAATCTTTCAAATACAAAACTCACAAATAAGAACCTACTTAATATATCTGGATTTTTTGTTTGCTTTTAGAGATAATTTTTCTTTTTATGAGAGTTGATAATTTTATTCTTTTTGAATGTATCACTGAAATCTATTACCATTTTTCTTAACTCTTTCACAGCCATATATGACTATAGTTAAATTACTAATAGAATGTTGTGTGCAAATCTAGTTGATTTTCATAGTTTCCTTTGTTGGCATATATTTTCCATTCACTGAGAAATTTTGTAGAGAAGTTTCTGGTTATTTTGACCTCAAATTCATCTTCATTTAATTAGATTTGTTGCCATGGAAACTAATTAAGATAAATGATTCTGAACTGAGTGAAATTAATGAGTACAAAATTTATTTTGATCCTGATATCTCAGATAGAGAAAATACTGATTTTGTTATAATGTAGACATCAAAGATCAAAAAGTAAACAAGATATGAATGTGAATAGTTTTAGGATAGAAAAGGACATTCATCACTCTTGTATCTTCCTGTCTTACAAAACACCACATGATCAAGCATTATCAAGCTAATAAGCAAAACAGGACTGAGACAAGACATAGAATTTCCTTGAATTCAGAATATAATTTTTTTTTTGTTCTAACACTAGTTTATGACAGTTACAAAATTTAAACTAATGTTTTTGAAACAGTTTTTTTAGAAAATGCAGTACTGGGAAACATTAAAGACTGGTAAATTATGACAATAAAAGAATTAAAGTTGATGATATTAGAAATAAATAGGTATTTATTTTTTAAAATAGAATAGTATAAAATAATGATATCATTGCCACAGGTGATATAATGATTATTGTCATAAAGAAATTAAATACAAACCCTGAATGAGGGTGGTTGCATTCAATTTTGTGTTAATGCCCTTGAGAAAGGTATGAATCCATATCTTTTTGATGTGAATAGTAGGGCAGACAGGGCTTGTAAGTCAATGAATTTTTCTACAAGAAGGAAAAACTCAATTTAAAATCTGGAGATATAGGTCCAGCAACTACACTCACAAAGAGCTATTGAAACAGCAGCACTATCATTGATGTTGTGAGGCTGCACCACTACGCTCTCTAAAGAGTCTACATGTTGTAGTCTAGATTATTACTATTTGTACTCCTTGAGATTTCACATGAAGCGTAACTAATGGCTTTTACCAGTTAAGTGATAAGTCTCTTCTATATTCCAGCACTCTCCTCAGTATTCCATTTAATTTTTGTAACACTGGATGGTATTGATTCTTCTGCAGATACAGTGAAAAAAACTGATATTATTCTTGTAAAATTTACAAAATGGAGACATATATGGTGGGTTTAGTTATTGTCATAGGTAATGGACTCAAGATAAGTTTAAATCCAAGACAAGGCTGTTGGCATTTCACAGTAGACTAATGCCCTTGGGAAAGACATGAATCCATCTCTTCTCTTCCAGGTAAATAGTAGAACAGACTGAGCTCTCTTGTAAGTAGGCAAACCTGTTTAGAAGAAAAAACTGAATTCAAAATCAAAATGGTACAGGGCTTAGAACTCAATCCATAAAATCTTATTTGCTATGAAAACTACTGCATCATCACTGATGCCAGATGGTTGTAACTTTATGATCACACAGTGTTAATGATATGATTTGAGACACTACCTCACTACATTCCCTGGTGTTTACCATGAGCAGTTTATCAAAAACCTATAGTATATAAAGTCGCTTTGTATCCAATTTCACATCATTTAGAGATGCAAAATGAATCTTATCGGTTTACCTGTTTGTCTCTTGATATCTGTCTATCTTTGACTTCCTGTCTCATTTAACTTTTGCGTTCAGAGAAGGCTGGTTGAAGTGCTAAGGGAGGTATTCTTGTTAACACCTGTATATTCAGTCTTGAGTCACCTGAATTTAGGATACAGTTCTTGGTTTCTTTTTCTATCTTTTTTTTTTCCTGTCTTAGATTATTCCAATTTGGTCAGTCCTTAAATGATTATATTTGACATGCCCAAATTGCTTTTTCCCTTCATCGTTAAATGCTGGCCAGAAGGGAGTTAACTGTCCATCTCTATTCTATTTGGGTTTCTATTTTTTTGTGTCATGTGACAGAGATCATTTAAAATGTAATCAATTTTGCCACTTTTTTTTTTCTGTAGATTTGCAAACTTTGTTTAAGCATGATATAGTGGCTATAGAATTGTGCATTATGAAACCAAATAAACATATAATTTGATCATGCAATAAATTTTGATGTTTATATAAAGATCATGGTTATTTGTTTTAACACAAGTAAAAACTATTTTGACCAATCATTATCAAATTTCGTGTTAGAGATGAAAGAGATCATCAATACAGGACAGTTCTCTTCCTCAGTTGTTATTTTTGATTATCTATTTTGAGCAATGAAATTATTGGATAGTTTTTTGTTTTTTTTTTAAATTATCTCCCTTGTTAGGACATGTTTTCTGGGTTTTTTTTGTTTTTCAATTAATTTGTTTATTTTCAACTATTATACTAAAAGCAAAAGTAAATAAAATTATCTAACAAAGACTAATAAGTATTTTAAATCCAAGTGTAATGTTCACACACACATATATACCTAACCCCTCTGCCACATGCAGGATGTAACACAAGGTATTTTTTTTTAACAGCGTTTAACAGGTTTCAATTCAGTTTTCCTTCTTAAAGATTAAAGAGTCCAGTCTGGCCTATTTACCCAAAGCTGGAGAGAGAATAATTGAATTCATACTTTACCTAGAGTATTAAAGCTGATGTTAAATGCAGACAGCCTCGTCAAAGATTTGAACTCTGGTCACCATGTCTATTTCCTAAGAAAATAACCATTGCATCATGAATGCCTCACATATATGAAACCCTTACTCCAAAATGGATTCAACAACAAATCAAACCATCTAAAAAAACATAACATTTTAATCCTCAAATATTGATTAAAACATTAAAAAAAATTAATTTTAAAAAATTCGTTACCTTTTATAGATTAATCATCATGCTTGAAATCTTTGAGGAAAAAAACTCAAAAAAAACATTTGAAATTATAAACATGTTCAAAATTGGATGATAATTTTGTTTAAGCTAAGGTTCAAATTATATTCATATGTGAAGCCAATCCCTTGGCATTCATAAGCCTTTCAGTCTTGAATTATAACCAGTCATGGAATGAATATTTTTTTTGAAGATTACCAAAAGCTGAAATCTGTTGGGATGTACCAATTTTGAATTTTTATCTTACCAGCAAGTAAATATTATTGTCTGTAAGCCTGTAATTAAATCACTTCACAGTTAACCAACTCAGACAAAATCATATTCTGTTCAATAATAGTTGTTATTTGTATATATGTCCCATATACTAAATATAACAATTTTTATAGGACAGAGATAGTACAAATTTGCTTATTTCTTTAATCAGTCAATACTTCTAAATTGTAACAACCTTAAACATATCCACACTAAGTACTATCAAGCAAGAAACCTGAGGGACATCTTTAAGAATACAAACCCTGAAAACATTTTTAAATTTCTAAAAAAAGCAACTTTTTCGGCAAGATATAACCAAACATCTCTATAGAATCACTACTTTAATGACTGAAATTCAAAATAACCTTTTTGGCATTAAATGACCCACAGAGGTTGATATGTCATTAAACAAACTTCTTTTTGCAATCAGTAAATTTATCTTTTACAATAACCACTGATGTAAAATAATGATGTCTCAAATTGCAGTTTTTTATTAAAAATAAGCAACTCCTTTTCATACATGCACTTTTTTTTATTTAGGGAGAAAACAATGAGATCTGAGCCATATCATTCAAGATAATTGGAATTCAAAACCTGACATGGAATTTATTTTAAAACTTTCATTATATAAAGCAACAACATGTTTTTTTAAAAATAAAATGATGCCATCTCCACATTAAATGGCAAGCTCCTGAAATGAGTTGACCAGTTCACATACATTGTTAGCAATATCTCATCTACTGAAAGTGATATCGACAATTGCATCAGAAAGGCATGGATTGCTGTCAACAGGTTATATGGAAATCTGATCTCTCTCATAAAATAAAATGGGAATTCTTCTTCAAAGATGTAGCTGTATCAATACTATTGTACATCTGCACCACCTGTACTTTAGCAAAACACTTTGAGAAAACGCTAGATGGGAATTACACGAGGATGCTGCATGTTGTTTTGAAGAAATCCTGGAAGCAGCACCTTATCCAACTAAGATGAACAAGATATGCTGGGCATTAAGAAACGACCTTCTCCATTGAACTTCTATACATTTGGATACATTAATGTTGCTTGACCAGCAAAAACTTACATACATCAGCTCTGTGTGGACACTGGGTATTGTCTAGAGGATCTGCTAAGAGTGATGGAATTTATACTCTCAGCACAACTTGATAAATTCATGTATACAAAAACAAATAATTACTTAACAAAAAGATACTGTTATAAAAGTTATTTTGTTATAAAAGATGTTTATGACAGATTTTTTATGTCTTATTTTCTTGATTTCCATTAGCAAAAGCTCTATGACATTGTTAGCCATTTTGTTTTGGTTTATTCAAAACCTTGCTGACACTTAGGAGAAACTTTTTTTTTCTCTCTATTTAACTGAGAATAATAGTATCCATTATTTTATATACATAATACAATATTACACAAGATATAGTATAATACAATAGTTTATGATTCTAAAAGCATTAGGTAATATTTATCAAGTTATCTTGATCCATTTAAGTCTTGGATAGTTGAGTCCAATCAAAGAAAAGTGCTGAACAGATTTTGATATTTCTGCACATGGCAGTTTTAAAGTCTGTTCACATATTATCTTATGATAATTTATAACAAATCTAAACTGAAAGTGAAAATGGAAACTGTCTACCGATAATTTAAATATAGTTTAACCCAAGTTAAACTAAAACCATATGTAACA
This sequence comes from Sepioteuthis lessoniana, assembly GCA_963585895.1. Lineage (NCBI taxonomy): Eukaryota > Metazoa > Mollusca > Cephalopoda > Myopsida > Loliginidae > Sepioteuthis > Sepioteuthis lessoniana. The sequence continues at coordinate 111,864,218 of OY757913.1, read as the reverse complement.
CTGTTTTTGTTGTTTTGGGGTTTTTTTTTTTTTTCTTTTTTTGTACAACATATCTGTAGATAATTTTGAATTCATCAATGATAAATACATACTTGAATTGCTCTTGAATCTATTGTAGAAACATCTTAATATGATTCAACAAATGTCTGTCTGTGCCATTTTTACCAAATTTCAACCCAACTTTCAGGTATTGTTAAACATGCTTGGAAAAGTTTTTAATTATTTAAGATTGCGCTCAGACAGGTTTTTAGGTGGGTTCTATCTCTTGCCCTTGATGTTTTACTGTCCACCTCATTGTAAAAGGATGTTTATTTCACTATGCATACCTACTCTCTTGGTAATTTTTATGAGAAGCAGATAGCTCTCTCCCCCATTATATTCCCTTAGAGCCTCTCTGTTGTGACCAGGTGTCATGCTAAGAGGGAATCCATTTCATCTCAGCAGTTGTTCCACCTTTTAAAAGAAATCTAGTTTGATACCACCCATCAAAATCTGGAAAATGATAAAATCAGATATTCAAAATATGCATTAGTTTTTGGGGGTTTTCAAGTAATATATGAGATCTCTAAATGAATCCAAACCCATCTTCTATATTACATGTTTGGTGTGCACAAGGCAGTAAACCAGAGTAAATAAATGATAAAACATAATGTCCTTTGAATATGAATAATTATCCTACATTTTAATAAAAAGCTTGTCTGTCCTTATTTGTAATAATGACTATCTTACAACCTGTATGAAATAAAGTAGAACTACTTTAGAATAATACGTATCTCTTAGACTGATTTAAAATTAACATTTTTAAGTTGATAGAAAATATTTTAACAGTATTGTAAATAGGTTTTACATGTATGTGTATAGAAATATATATGTGTGTGTGTGTGTGTACTTGGAAGAAAAACTCCAGAGACCATCATTTGGCTATTATAAATTTATTTCAGTTAGCCACTCAATTAGAGCAACCAACCTCTTCAGATAGCCATCACATAATGGAGAGAAAGAAATTCTCTGGATGATATTTATAAATTTATCTATTAAAAATCGCACATTAAGCACTCTTGGAGAATTATTAGAATCCTCTTATATATTTTCAATTTGAATCATTCCCAACTCATTTTCTGTGTGTATGTGTGTGTGTGTATATATATATATATATATATACACACTGTATTTGATGAGATGTACCTATTTTCAGCAGAGCAAATCAAAAAAGTACTCATATTAAATGTGATGAAATCAATATGATGAATATTATCAATAACGCTTTTAATCTGCATAATAGCCTTTTAAATGACAATAGGTATATGAAAATTACTTTAAAGTCCAAGTTAATTGGAGTTGCCAAGTAGCTAATTTCGGCCAGCTATTGTGAATTTTAAACCTACATATGGCATATAAGACGCAGGGGAATTATAAAAGATATTTTTAGTAAAAAAAAAAAAGTGTGCCTTATATCCCATCAAATATTGTGTGTGTGCATATATATATATATATATATATATATATATATATATATAATTTTTGTGTAAGATTATAGAAAAGTACCTGTAAACTTTGGGTCAATTAAATAATTATTGCCTTCATTCAACTCAAGTGTTTCTATGAAACTAATTTTTCTTGTTGGTCTTTATTTACTGAAAGTCAATGACATAATAGTTTCGTTTTTATTCACAATTGACAATTAGAATTCTCTCCTCTTCTGCCCCTTCCTCATCACTTTGTCTTCTCTTACCCTCTTCTTCCTCATCTTTTTCATCTGCTTAGAATGTAAGTACTTCATTTCAGAAAAGCAGCTTGTATATTTAAAACTGAAAGTGATACACAAATAATATTAAGGTTGGTACATAGTTGCAAACAAGTATAAATTAATATTATTTAACAAATGTGAAGGTATTGGTAAATATGTTGTTCAGTCTTATTCTCCCCAATAATATTTTCAGTCAAATAAGATGACTTTTTTTTCCTTTCATCTTGGTGCATCAGAGGAAATATTTGTTGAGTTCAGTATCATGATCCAATATATAATAACCCAACCTCTCCACCATAGGCAGAATGTGACTCGGTCAATTTTTAAGTGGAATATAGCAGGTTCTGTTTTCTTTCATGTAGACCAATTATCATATGAATGCTAAAGAGCCCAGGCTGCCTTACTATTTCCCTATAGCTGAGAAAAGGTGGATTCATGCCTTTCTGAAAAAGCTTCATCCAAATTTGAACCTGGCTTGCCAAGTAATAGTAAAGTCTAATCCATGTTGATATAACACCTCTTGTACTCAGTGCATGACTGGAATGACTACCTCCAGGCCAATGCTTTTTTGGATATCATCATTTAAGATACTTATTATTAGGCTTCATTAAAGATATTGCCGTTGATTTATTCCTTAAACACTGCCAAGTTGATAGTTCCTTTTGAATAAAAACAAGTCAGTGGTATTTTCTATACAGAACACATGGATATAACAAGATACCCTTTTTTTCTTTTAAGTGTTTGTTTTAGTGGAGCAAATAGCTACCATAATGTAGAATCTTTTACATCCTAACAATTATTGTAAAATGATACAACATTTAAAGATGTGAATAACTGAAATATTTTTTCTATTATACATTGATTCATTTAAACTATTGTCCTCACCTTGGTGATTATAGTCACAACATTTTAGCTATTGGACTCTGATTCTATTTGGTAAAGTTTTCTGAATTTCAAACTGAACTCTTCATTCAATCCATAGAAATAAACTATTTTCATTCATCTATCAATATTCAAGGATATTTTTTATGAGCTAATTATTCTGTTATTTCATTCTCAATGTGTTGTTTTGACTTTTTTGCTGCCTATTCCAGAGATTAGCAAGTTGATAACCTGAGACACTTAACCAACACTTATATTCATTTGGCCATTACGATAAGGAGGAGTTGTTGTAGTGGATAATGTGATAATGTGATAAACAAGTTGAAATTCCAGTCGCCCTATTATGTTTACTTTGGGATTTACACCATTGGAAAGGTATGAACTCCCTTATCCTGTCAGCTATGAGTTAGATTATACCACTACTGTTCTTTTACAAGGATGGCTTTGCCATTAAATAACCCATACAGTTTGATGTGCCATTAATAAACCAAACTGAACAAATTATTGTAATTCTGGAGCCTTAAATCTAATATTTTTTGATTTCCTCTGCTCAAGTAACTTGAAGAGCCTCACATGAATGTGAATACATTCAATCATCTTGTTTACTAATGTTGCTGTTTGTTTTTTGTTTTGTTTTGTTTTTTTGTGAGAGGGAATTTTGTTCCATTGTCATTGTATATTAATTATCCATATTAAAAGAAGAATTTCGTGGATTTGTGGTTCTTATGCATAATAATGTAACCTTTTAAGTTTGCCTCTTTTATCAATTTTTTCAGGTTCATATGTGTAAAGCCAAAGTTAACAATCGGACATGTCATTACTACAATACTTTTGATGGTAAGAATAAAACCTTTTCTTATTTTTTTTTATACATTTATTTTGTGAATTCATATGGCAATGTAATGGATCATTATTAGAGTTCAACTGGCTACTCTAGATAATTGCTATGCTTGGTGAGTTTGCAAACTGTGATATTGATCACCTTCATATATGTATATATACCCATCCCCTCTGCTATTGTCAAGGTGTTACACAAGGTCAAATTCTGAATTCAGTTTTCCTTCTGGCCCAGTTGCCTAAGAACCCATCCTTCCAAAATATTTACTCATAACTAGAAGGCGAAAAGGTAAATATATATGCCTTTCCCAAGAAGATTAGCACAAAGTGAAACACAGCCTCATCCAGGATTTCAACTTAATTAGCCAATTCTGTTTCCTATGACAATGACCATTAAGCTAAGCATAATATAAGCATCTCTAACTTGTTCATTATATATAGTTATTTATTTACTAATCTGAGCTTAGATCTGGCACAAGGCTAGATGCTTTGAACACCTATTTTGGATTGAACCCCCTACTCTATCATAACTGATTTGCAAGACTAGCTCGCTAACCATTACACTCAACTATACCTGTATATTTTCATTGTTAAAAATTTATTACTCCCAAGCATTTATGAGTTAAAATATCAGAAGAATCATATTTATTATACATTTTCAAAAGGCAGTAACTACAGAAATTGTGAGGAGTGAGGAACAAAGCAAATTATTTTATTCATTAATCTGATTTGTTGACATTAATTTTCCATTTGGGTTTTATAGATTTTTATATATAAGCTGTTTTCAGTATTTCTGCTAAGTGAAGGATTAGTATTATGTTTTTTCCTAGATTTGTTCTAAAATTCAATCATATAAAATGATGATGGCTTACTGAATAATCATTGGAAAGATTTGATCCAAATTTGGTTTATTTATTAATTATATAAACCACTTAAAATTAAGGAGAAGGAATCATAATTAAGTATTACTCTTAGTTTAATGGCATATCAACCTTCATGAGTTATTTAATGCCAAAGCCATCCTTGTAGAAGAACAGTAGTGGTACTATATAACTGATAGCTGGGATGGATAAACAAGTTCATGCTTTTCCCAAGGGTATTAGTCCAAAAGTGAACGTAATAGAGCAACAAGAGTTTGAACTCACTTACTAAGATGTCACATTCAAGCATATTAGTCACTGCTTCAGAGGAACTCTCTTTTCTTTTTTTTTTTTTTTTTTTTTTTTTTTGTTATTAGATACTGAAAATAATTTTAAAAAAACAACAAAATATCGAGTAATGTATTATTTATGCCAAATGACTTTAATTTAATGATAAATTACATTATGGATGACCTTAAAACTTGAAAAGGAAATCTAAATCGCATACACACATTGTTGCATTGTGAAATACATAAGATTGACTCATATGTAGAATGAAGAGGTATTTTATTCCAGATAGAATACTGTACATGGTTGAGATCAGTGACTAATGTCATTAGCTGTTGGTCCTAAGTTGCTTTCTGTCTAGAGTGAGCCTTGTTTTGAATACTCTTTAGACTAGTCTATCTTGTAGGGGTGTTCCAGCTACTCCACTGTTCTACTTAAGGAGTACTAGGCACTTTTCTTAGTTTTTATCAAGGTAGTTTTACCTCATAATTTCATTTATATATAACAAAATTTTAAAAAATACAAATCTCTTTGTGGACCTACCTATTTTGAAATAGTTATATAATTAGTTTTACCACACTTATATATATAATTATGTGGTAAAACTACCTTAATAAAAACTAAGAAAAGTGTTTATTACTCTTTCAGAAGAACAATAAGTGTTAAAGTTCAAATTTTTTTTCCTAATACTTGAGTTTAATGCATTCAATCCTTAAGTAGGTAAAATATGGAATATGTTATTCATTTTATTGCCTGCCTGAGGATTGAATACATAAAAAATGAGTTGTAGGATAAAATTCTCTAAGTTTTACCATTTGATTGTGTGTGTTTAGATATATATTAAAACTCAGTCAGCCTGACAATCAAAGAATTGCAACTTGGAGTTGGGAGTTATTATTATCCTGTTTTATTTTATAATTGTTAATATATTATGACATTGGTCTGAACTTCTTTATTAAGTACTGTAGAGATTTTGTGTTTTAGAGACACTTGCACCATTGAATGCTCGCTCTTTGTGTGTGTGTGTATGTATATATGTATGTATATATATAAGCTTGTAGTGTTATCATCATAGCAAAAGGACACACTAATCTAAGTTCAGATCATGGGCTGTTTGCATTTCATAGTGCTAAAACCTTTGAAAAAGGTATGATTAAAACTATTCTTTTAGTTTTGGGTAAATAGAAGAGCAGACTGAGCTCTTTAACTTGAGTATGGGAACTAGTCAACAGAACAAAAACTCTGAATTCGCACTTGGTTAATTCCACTTAAAATTGACCTTGTGTTACATCCTGGTCTTTTGGAAGGGTTTGGTAAAAGGTAAAGGTAAAATCAAAAAGTGTCAAGGCTGAATCTTAGAATTTAGAAAATGTGCACACTGCTGAGCAACTAAAAAATGATATCTAGATGTCAGTGCCAATTCTTAGTAATATTTGATCAACTGTGGTAGGAATAAAAAATTTAAAAAAAGGATTGTGCAAATAGAGCAGCCTCCATATTAATCAGACATAATTTTGTAAGTTTTTCCAGTATCCTAAACTGAAAATTCATTTTTTGTAAAATTTGGGAATATAGAGGACTTGAAAAATATAACAGCCCATCTTCACATCAAAAAATTTTTTAGAATTGCTTCCACCATGGAATCTGTATTTTTTTTTTTATCATATTAATGTATATGCCTAGGAAAATCCTAAAATATGAATATAAGCTTCAAGACTTATATAATCCAAGAAAATGTTGAGATGAACGAAAAACGCTGGACATTCAGGTAGGTGTGTTTTTCCTTGTGTAAAGTTGGTTATAGAAGTCTTCTTGTTTTTGAGTAGGTCTATGCATCTGCGAAACATCTTGATGTTGTTGATGTGAGATATTGGAATGGGATAATGGGTCTGGATCTTGTTAGTAAATCGGCATACACATTAATATAATTTTTAAAAAATGCAGATTTATATGATTTGAATTTCATCAAAAATGAGGATTGATTCGAAATCTCTCCATGAACTAACAGAATGTGGATTCTGCACAATGTTTCTAATGTCAGATGACGTATTTTAAACAAGCGAATGCTAATTCATTGATCAAATGGCCAATTTTTCTTGTCATAAACAGCCAACATTTCTTGTTATACAACTTTTCCAAATTTCTATATATTTTTCCACTTTTTATGCATCCATCTATACTTAACATCACTAATATAACCCCTTATAGTCCTGATGATGGTTCAGCAGAACCGAAACGCTATAGTGTCGACTTTGTTTCTCAATAAATCTCCCCTTTCTGTTTGGATTACTTATTGTCAATTTTTCTTCACACACATATATATATATATATATATAGTCATCCACAGACAGACTATTTTGTTGTATCACAACTGTTCAGTGTGGCTAGATGCTTCAAGCTGGGACTGAAACCCGGCTGACTTTATGTCAGTCAGGCATCTTACCCCAAGGCTATTGTCAATCTCAGCATAAGCAAAAGGACTACTTAATTATACGTTCTTGTGTATGCTATCGGCTACTGGAGTGCTCAATTCATGAGAAGAGCTTTACATTTATGTGTAGCTGGCAATACCTCACTCGAGTGAGTATCTCATACATCTGGCTTTGGTTAATAAATAACTTTACATACCAGCTGCAACCAATTTAGTGAGTTTGTACAAAGTGTTCTTAGAATTTCTTAATTCCATTTTGAAGCTTTCTTTTTACCCTGAGCTTCTGAGAGGAAGGTTATTGGAAAGTGAAAAATTTTTGAAAGGTCCTCTTTGTTTTTCCTATAAGTCATACTCTTTTTATTCTCTGATATCATGCCGATGCCTCATAAGCCTCACACTAAATGTAAAGGTGTGAGAGGGGATCTCTGTAGCATAGTGGCTAACATGGACTTGCAACATTAAAGGAAGTGAGTTCAAACTCCAGTCACTCTTTTACATTCACTTTTGGACTAACACCCTTGGGAAAGTAAGAACTCCTTTATTCTGCCACAGTTACGGGTTAATTAGTACTACCACTGTCCTTCTAAAAAGACAGCTTTGGCATTAAATAACCTTAGAAGGTTGATATGCCATTAAACAAATCAAACCAAAATATATACACATCTTCAATATAAGCAAACATTTAGTGAAATCTCAAGAAATTTTCTTGACTTCCTTTGGCCCTGTCTTGTTTAACACCTTCTTTCAAATAACCTTTGAAGCTTTATACTCAGATCTACTCAGTGGAGATTTGCATATGCTGACTACATCCCTTGCAGAATTGTAGAACCTCCTTCCCTTACCCACACACTGACAAAACAAGTGTCCTTGGTATGATACTAAACTGCATCTGGTGGTAATGTTCCACTTTTGGAGCTCAAGGGAATATGGAGTCACCCTTTTCTCTGCCATTACTCCCAAGTCCACTTTAATCCGTAGATGTTGTACCAATTCGGGCATCATCTATATTTCGCTGTATCCTTATCTCATAATTTCTCCTTGTAGATTTGATTTATTTCTATTTCATGAAAACAAACTCTTTAACAAGTATAATAAAAAGTAAAATTCTATCAATTTGTGTCTCTGATGTACTCAACTTGTCATCATTCAGATTAAAGGACCTTTTCATGTTCTGTGATCCTCTTTTTAGGTTTTGGCTAGTCACAAACATTTCAATCTCATATTCTCCTTTTCAAGATTTATCAATTATTTTACACTTCAATGAGTAACCTAAACACATTTCATTAATTCCTAAAATAAGTTGATTTTTTTTTTTCATGTTTTTTCAGACTCCAAATAAAAGAAGATCAATGATTTTGAAAATTAGTCTTTTATAGAACTTCGTAAACATTTTGATTGATTAATATTAAAATGACTCATGGTATTGAAAGCAATTTAAAAGACTAAACAGAAAAAATAATGAATAATATGTAGGAAAATAAAATATGAAAAATAATAAATAAGGCATTTATGCTTTGCCTTCAGAACAAACACATACAATATATATAATGTAGTTAGCTATATTCATAAACAGCACTCAGTCTCAGTAATAGATGTGTCGATGGTGACTGTGGGTTTTTTGCTTATGTGATCATCAGACCTATATATATAATGTGTTGAAAACTCTATGGGCAAGATTTGAAGTTAATTAATTCAAAGGGCTTATATAAGGCATCTGACCTCCCATAAATGATTATGGATTTGAGCTGTGCATTTATTGGATCATAAGTTAATGAACCCACAAAGAAAATTAATAATAACTTATTGATGTTTTTTTAAGCCAACCCTCTGTTTATCCAAGTTTTTTTTATTGCAGAAAGAAACACAATCATAACACTGAACTTTATTGTTGATAAATATTATTGAAAGGTTAGTTAAAGTCATCTCTGGTACTTTAAATATAAACACAGCTTAATGATTTTTTTAAGTTTTAATTTTCTGGTAAATGGGCAAAAAAGTCATGAAAGAAGATGATTTTTTTTCCGTCTTTGAAATTTTCAGCAATACATCTATTTTATAAGTAAAAGGATTTTTACAAATATGTTTAGCTGGCCTGATTGGTACAAAATCAGTTTACAGTTTAGTATTATATTTACATTGTAAATTGCACCCCCTGCTAAAAACTGTATCAGTTTTGAAATTTTCAGGAACTTGATGAAATATCTACTTCATAAACACAGAAAATTTGGTGGCTGTAGCTCTAGTCATTTTTGAATTATATGATTATAGACAGAGGAGGCGCCTGTGGTATAGGAAATGGATATGGCTAGATGATGCTGATTGTATTTCACATTGCACTAATACCCTGGGGAAAGTTATAAATCCAATTAATCTCCCTCCCGCTATGGGTAAAGAGTTGGGTAGACAATGCTCTTTCTGTTAAACTCTGTTTCAAAATTTACCTTGTGTCACATTCTGCCCATGTAAAAGGGTTGGGAAATACTTAAATGATTATAGAACTAGGGACAAAATATGTAAATGATTATAGAACTGGGGACAAAATAGACATTTACTGAATTAAAATATGGAATCAAAATAGTGCTTGATCTATTTAATTAAATTGGAAATGCTTCTGAAAACATCTTTTTCTGAAGCTTTTTAAATGTGCAATTTAAAAATAGAATTTGTCATTACCCAACTCCTCCATCCTAATCAGGATGTAATACCGTCAATTTTTAAACAATGTACAACTGATTTGAATTTTGAATTTTCTTTCCCTTTGTCTGGTTTACCTAGGCTGAAAAACTGTCTGCTCAATTATTTACCCATAGCTTTGTGAAAAAGTGATGGATTTATGCTTTGCCTAAGGGCATTAACACAAAGTGAAAACAGCCTCATTGTAATTTTTATGAAGTACAATGAATTGTCTGTAACTTGATTTCTAGTTACAGTTCATTTGCTACCATGATTACTTATGTGAAGTGTGTTTCTAAAAAAAAGAAAAATGGTATTCCTTAAAAAGACAATATAGATCAGCTTGAAAAATATCTATATAACTTGGAAATTAATTTGGAAGCCATTTAAAGTAAATACAGGCTCTGTATGGACACAGGATGTTGTCTCGAAGACCTGCTGGAAGCGATGGATGATAGACGAATGGCAAGAGAGAGTTGGGAAATCTATACTAACAGGACAACATGATGATGATATATATATATATGGGAGTGATTGAAAAGTAACTCCCTATTTTAAAATTCTTAGAATTTATTTAAATATAATTTCATAGGTCATCATCATCATGTCGCACTGGTAGCACGGATATCCCTGACCCTCTCTCGTCACTCCTCCCTATCGTTCATTGCCACAGGCAGGTCTTCAGGACAACATCCCATATCCTCACATAGCTGCTGAATGTATGTTCGTGCTGGTCGTCCTGCTTTTGCACGGCCATGTGTGGGGGTCCATAAGAGTACATCTCTTATGAGTTCGTCCCTGCTTCTCATGAGATCATAGTTACTTTTCAATCACCCTAATATATATATATATATATATATATATATATATATATATAGGCGATTGAAAAAGTGTATATATATATATATATATATATATATATATATATATATATATATATATAATGAAAATAAATCCCTAGAAACATATTTGTAGTTAATGATACAAATAATAGCTCTGTTCTTGTATGTGCAGTTTCTAGTTTGCTTTTTTGTTTAAGCTCTGAGAACTTTTTCATGCACCTTATACATGTCTTAATTGCTGACCAGTGGCAATCAATTTTTTTCTGATCTACAATACACAACATTTTTGAGGGGTTGTTTAATTATATCCAAAATCAATCCCTCACAAATTATCTTTCTTAGAAACCTGTGCTTAAGAATGCACTTCAATAGATAACAATATATTTAACCAGAAGCTTATCAATTTCTGCTCCATTCTTTATATCAAATTGTGTAAAATGAAAATTTAAAAAAAAAAAAAAAAAAAAAGATGATCTGCTGCTTGTAATGTTAATCTTAATTTTCTTGACAGTTTTCAAAAAATAAAGATAAAAATCTGAAAGAACATAATCTAATTGCTATTTGCCTTGTTGATATCCCATTTAATCCTTTTAGACAGATTTTTAGGAAATAATATCCTGGATTAAGCAATTGGATGGATTTAATTCAAGACAAGAGTCTTATGACACTTTGAGATCAAGATGCTGATTAGTTAAAACTTTATCAAATTCCTCAAATCAAATCTGTTTCAGGTTTAGAGTTTCTTTTTTTTTTCTTTGTTTTGTATTTTTTATTTTTTGGGGGTTTTTTTTGGGGGGGGTATATTTTATAAAATTGTTATCATCTAATGTTGAATTGTAAAAATTTGAATCTAATAAGGCCAATCAGCCATACAGATGTATATACTGTTTTATCACTTAGCAATGTTTCATTTTGATACCATTGATGATATCACTGCAAGGGTGTGGATTTATATTTACAGACTTAATTTTATACTGTTGAGATGTGGGGAGAGTATGTTATTTGGTTGGATCAGTAGATGTGCGTCCGTACTTTACGGATATTGCTCTCTATATTATTTCCACCACAAATACAACACAAAACTTTACAATCGCATCAAAGAAATGGAATAGAACACAACAAACATTAAACAACAAACAATTTAATATGCATAAAACAAAATATGAAAACAAATAAAATACATGATGTGTAAATGGCCTTTTGGAAAATAAAGTTTGGCAAGAAGAAAATAAATTTGTTTAAAAATGTGTGTATGTTAACGGAGTCTGTAAATAAGTCGTTTTTAATTACATTAAGTTCATGTCTTGTTTTATGATTGTGATGACAGCGTGTCGTGTTGATGAAAGAAAGTTTGTCAGGTTTTTCTTTTGAATGTGATTCGCGGCCATCTGAAGCTAGGTCATGAACTTTAGTTGATGAAGGAAAGGAATTTGCAGGACAGAGTATTCGGCTACTGGCTTAGTGGTTTGTGGTTTTAGTCTTAGTCTTAGTTATTTATACCATAATAGTGGATCAAAGAATCTTCCTAAAGTTTTGACGCATAGAAATTTATTGACCAATCAGATTTGTATTTTACTATCTTATTTTAAAGCCTAAATATTTTCTGTTAGTATACTTCCGATCCTATTTTTCTAGAATGTTCTATTCTATGTTTTTAGCTGATTGGTTGAAAAATATAAAAATGTAACTTAAATGCTAATGCAGTTTTGATCCTAAATTTCTTATCTTGGATGCTTGGTGAAAAGACTGACAGTTATTATTTGGATACGTTGCTGTTTTCAGAACATAAAGAATCTCTTCATGAGTTGTAAAGATTTTTTTTATAACTGTTTGCTTTTTTGAGTCTTTGTGGAGATGGTATAATTTGAGTTAGTCATTTTTCTTCAACTGTATGAGAAATTCCACTGTCTTTCTCTTTATGTGGCACCTATTAGGTTGACAAGAAAGTTCTTGCAGTTTTTAACTTTAAAATTCTGATGAACATATCTTGGCTCAAAACAAAAATTTATTGATCGAAATAAGTACCATCAGAATCAACACTCTTTTGCCAACGCAAAACAAGTGTATTTATGCCATTTCTGGTGGCGATGAAGTCACTGAAGGCGTTTTTGATATCACTTAGGTTTTTGAAGCATTTCTCATGCAGAAAGTTGTCAAGATGCTTGAAAAAGTGGTAGTCGGTAGGTGAGAGGTCTGGAGAGTATGGCAGATGAGGTAGAGTTTCGTAGCCCAATTTGTTCAACTTCTGCAGGGTCGGTTTAGCAACATGCGGTCAGGCATTGTCGTGGAGGAGAATTTGGCCTTTTTCTTGACTAATGCTGGGTGTTGTTGTCGAAGTTTCTGATGCATTTCATCTATTTGTTGACAGTACTTCGCCGTAATGGTTTCACCTGCATTCAAAAAACTGTAATGGATGAGACCAGTCGCTGACCACCAAACAGTCAGCATGACCTTCTTTTGGTGCAACTCTGGCTTCGGGAAGTGTCGAGCTTCGTCGGCGTCTAACCACTGAGCTGAGCGCCGCCGGTTGTTGTAAAGAACCCACTTTTCATCGCAAGTCACAACCCAGTCAAGAAACGGATCATTCTTGTTGCGTAAAAGAAGGGAAGATGACACTTCATAACGGCATTTCTTTTGGTTGTCGTTCAATTCGTGAGGTACCCATTTATCAATTTTTTTTTTTCTTAACAATCTCTCTCAAGTGGCTGGAAATCGTCGTATACATGACTTCTAATTCAGAAGCAAGTTCTCGAACTGTTGTGTGTGAATTGACTTCGGCTAAGGCTCTTAATTGATCGTCGTCAACATCCGATGGCCAACCACTGCACTCATCATCTTCAAGACTTTCGTCGCCGTCATGAAATTTCTTAAACCACCATTGTGCTGTGCGTTCAGTCGTGGTTCCTGGGCCGAACACTTCGTTGATATCATGAGCTGTTTTAGCAGCTTTTTGGCCTAGCTTGAATTAAAATAAGAAAATTGTGTGAATTTGCTATTTTTCCATCTTGTATTCAACGTTCTGAAAAGAAGACATAATTGTTTTAAAACAATTGTAATTTAAATGATTAGATAGAGTGAAAAACGCTCTTTATAATGATATATGAAATAAAGGTATTATAACGAAAACTTATTTGAAATCAAAATTAAAAATTCTGTAAGAACTTTCTTGTCAACCTAATAGTATGAGCTGGCTTCCCCCTCCAGTGCTACTTTCTAAGTGACCCTATATTCAAGTATTCTTTTTATATATCTTTATGTATATGATAATGTGTGTGTCTGTGTATACATATATATTTATGTAGACATAAATTGATGAATGAATGAAACACTATTTTTTTTCCAAATAGTCCTCTTCCAACTCAATACATTTATTCCAGCAAGTTTTTTGTTCGTCAAAGCACTTCTGAAACCTTTTTAATGTGGTATGAATCTATGAAATTTTATTTCTTTTAATGTTGTCTGTATATCCATATCTTACTCTTGACATGAATTTTTAGTTTTTAAAAAAAAAAGGAAAAAGAATTAGTGTTCACCAATGATCTGGGAGATCTGTGTTCAATCCCAGGTCGCTGTTACCAAAGACTTTAAAAATGGTACTTGATACCTTCTAGCTTAACATTCAGCAATAGAATGTATGTATCGAGGGTAAAGTGGAGCAATACAGGGAAAGGAGTAGCGCCCTCCCTTAGACCTCGTTTTAGTAGCTATTGAAAAGGGAGCCTTCTGGTCGCCCTCAACTACGGTTGCTAACTACTATAGTGGGTGCCGTTGGGCCACCAAAACTGCCATTGAAAAAGTAGACTGGCTTCATATTTGTTTTTAATTGGTACTTACTCATCTAGCAAGCAATCTTGATGTTATAACATTGTATTAGTTGTGCACAAATTCTTGTTTAAATTGAAATATTTTGTTTCAGTGTTTTCTGATTACACTTTGTATATTGAGTACCTTCTGAGGAACTAACTCACAAGTAATCATTTTTAAGATTAACCAACTTTACATAATAAAACTCAACTAAAGATTTATCATGAATGCTATTTCACTTTGGCAATACAAAACTCACTTCCTTTTATTCTTATAAAGCTAAATATAGAAAAAGTTCATGACAGCTGAAATCCTGCCCACTTCGTTTCCCTGCAGAGATGTAGTCTTGGATATTTTTGTCCTTTTGATTCCAAAGTTTATAAGAGGTGACAAAAAGATGAGCAGCTTTATGAAATAATACCAGAAATTCTGCCCGACTCTATTCCAATAGCAAAGTGTTAGCCTCTTTTTGATATGGATTATAAAAATCCAGAACCTCTGATATTCAAAGCAACCTGTGAACCTAACCTCTGAAGAATAATGCAGTAACTAAAGATTGCAATCTTTTTTCATACCAAGTTAACATTGTTGCTATGGAATGTATTGATTCCTCATCAGCTCAGTGTTGTTATGTTAGTAAAATAGTCAGACTATTGAACTAGCAGTATCTCAGTTTTTGGTGATAGATGAGATGAATATGATATTTTAGCACATGAACATCTACATGGATCATGCAAAAGCAATATTCTTAAGGTATTGACAAAATCATAATAAAAATGTTAATTTTTCAAATTTTTAGGCTGAGTGCATGCCATACACATTTGAAGGCAATGTTAAAAATTGTTTGGTCTCGGTTGGTATTTCCCCTTGGGGAGCAAAAGGCAATGAAATTGACTCCCACTTCTTTTCGATGTGATGACAACTGCTGCCTGGGGAGATGGTACCCTGAAGCCAAGCTTTTGAATTGAGGTGTGTATTTTTTTTTTTTTTTTTTTTTTTTAGATGGAAAAAACAAACTTACAAATCTGTTTCCTTGGTATGTCTTTACCCAACCACTCTACCATGAACAGAATGCAACTCTAAGTCAGTTTTTAAGCAGAGTAGTGCTAGTTTGAATTAAGAGTTTACCTTCTCCTAGACAGGATGACTAAAGGACCCACTGATCCCTGTTATACATATAGCTGGGGAGAAAAGAACCGGATTAATCATGACACTAAATATAATACTAAACTGCATTTGGTGGCATGGCTCCAGGTCTCGAGCTCTGGAACATGTTAAGTCATTCCTTCATTGCCATTACTTCCAATTCCAGGAATAGTTAATTTGAAGATAGATTATTGTTAGCAAATCATTATTAAATAGGATTGGTTACTTGAAACCATATAATTGTGTGCAAATAATTTGTATCAAGAATAGTGACTTGAAGATGTAATTGTTGACAAATGATTATTATCAATAAATAAGTATAGTTTATTGAAAAAAAAAAAGGGCTTACTTGGCTATTGTTTAGCCCCACAAGAGTTGAGATGCCATAAAACCAACTAAACCAACTTACAAATCCAATAGTAGTAAATGACTTTTATATAAGTTGCCACCCAAAAGTTTAGTGAATGTAAATCATAAAAATGAATTACTCACTAAGTTTTCACTTTCTCCTTCATCGTATGCATACAACAATCCTATGTGGTAAAAATATATACAACATTCATTTTAGTGTTCTGTTCAAATTCCCAAAATTTTAGGTTAACATTTTATGTACATAATAGTTTAGAACATTTACATTCCAGTTTTAAGCATTTAATAAGTTCTTTCTCTTCTATTATAAATCTCTGTGTGTTCACCTTCTGTCATCTAGAACAAAATGATATACATTTTTAATGCATAATGATTCTTGGCAAATTCTTAAAGAGTCAGCTAATATACTACCTGAAGAGTATCAAGTAACAAGATAAATTTTGGGAACAGCAACACTTTCCTACCCTCCCCAGTAGTGATGGGCTACAATTTTGTCTAACAATAGATTTTTTTTCTTATCAACTTGAAAATAATACTTTGTTTTCTTGTTTTTGAGACTGGTCCAGACAAAAGTTTCAACACTGATAATAAAGTGAGTGTAATTTTTCTGTGACCACATGTCTGACTTTTTTATTTGCTGATAGGAACTCCTCATCATCTCATCTTTGTCTCTGCAAACTTCTTTGAGATCCTGCAATGTTACATGTTGCATATGATTTCTTTGTCATCAACCAGCAACACTACTAATGATGATACTCCAGCATCTTTAGCCAGGTGTTGGCTGTGAGCTCTTGTAATCTGTTTAAGAGGCTAGGTGTGGTCACCAGGGTTGATTTCTGGTATCAATGAGGCTGTCTGGATAAGTATTTATGCACCTGCACTGGTGGTGCTGACAAAGGAGGGCTTAGGTACCAAAAACTACAGCACCAGTTACTGTGCCTCACCTGGGCCAGAGAACATCATCATTGGACTGTAAAAGAATGATGTCTTGTTGTCTGGCCAGACAAGTCAAGTTTCTAACCTTCTGGACCGTTCATTTGTGTAGGAGACTTTATATGACTCTGTATTCTGCCTGTCAGCAGGTTATTGCACAAGCTAAGGGTCAGCCTTAAGCCAACTGAAACAATTGCTCCCATACCTCAGGAGACCTCACACTAAAGTGTAATCTACTTTTGGCTCATCAAGTACACGCAACAAAACATTACAATATATATATATATATATATATATATATATATATATATATATATATATACACAACCAACCCTTTCACAAAAGCAGGATGCAACACAATTTTTAAAAGGTGTTTACAAGGTTAGAATTCAGTTTTACTTCTCCTCAACCATTTGCATACCAATGTTCAAGAGCCCAGTTTGCCCTACTATTTTCTTGTATCTTGAGAGAGAAGGTTATTAGTGCTTTGTGAAATGCAAGCAGCTTTGTCCAGGAATTGAAGTCAGTTTGCCATGTCCATTTCCTACAATAATAACCATATCATAAGCACCACCTATACATTTATGTTCCTAATTGGGCTCTGTTAGGAGTAATTCTGTTTGGCTGCAGGTTGTCTTCTGCTGCAGTCTGCAAGGACCAAACTGTAGTAAATCTTTATATATATAATGTACCCAGATCTTACAGTAGACCATTTACACCTCTTTATGCTTGCCCTATTTTCTCATGGTGATGGGTTTATTCCATGTAACCCCTCATTGTACATGGATGTCATAAAAATGGTTCCAGGAAAACTTGGCTGACTTCCAGCCACTCCATTAACTCCTATGCTCACCAAATTTAAACCCCATTAAACATGTATTAGATAGTTGCATACCTCACTAAATTCCTTAGAGCCATACTTAAGATAAACAACACAAACATAAGTTATCATCATAAGAAATAGACTTAGTGATTCAAGTTCAAATTCCAAGGAAGGCTGTTTGCATTTGACTATATGCTAATGCTCTTGTAAAAGGCATGGCTCTATCTCTTCTCTCCCAAGCTATAAAGTACTAGTAGGGCAAACTGTTTTTTTCGTTTGGGTATCCTAACTGGTCAAATAGAAGAAAAACTCTTTATTAAAACCAGCTACACTCTTCTTAAAAATTAACCTTGTGTCATATCCTGTTCATGCCAGAAGGTTTCGGTAAATGCATGCACAACTTGGATAAGAACCCTGGAATACACCTGGCAGTTTTACCCATATAACAATTACAGCACCTTGTAAAGTCTGTCATTGCATAGCCACTATTATTCAGACTGAGGAAAGAGATATATTTTATCAGGTAGCTACATGTAATTTTTTTGGCATCTCATTTTAATTCAATAAAGAGTTTTTAATTTTTCATTTGTTGTCTAAATTTATTAGCTTAGTAAATAGGCCTTGACATCTGACCATTAATCTACTTGGAAATAATTTCTTGTTTCACCGTGAGTAAATATCATTAAAAAAAAAGAAATTATCTCTCATTTAATGCCGTGTCTCAGAGTCTCATGAAGATAGTCTGATTATTATTAAAACACACTCGAAAAATTTGAAGAAAAAATAGTTTAATAGGAGCAGAAAAGATTGAAAAATGTGTTTTTAAAAAAAAATTAGTAATTTTATGATATTGTTTTTTGTATTTTCATTTAACCCTTTCACAGGCAAATTATTTTTTAAATCCTTGTAGGCAAAAACATGATAATTTGATCAGCAATTGAGTGTCATCATTCAATAACATGAAAACAAAGCACTCACTTGAAATTGTAATATTTTGCAAAACAACCATTACACGATCTTACACCACAGTGGGGCCCTCATAGCAATATTTCTATACATATTAAACTGGTCAATGAGCAGCCAGTAGGAGAATACCTTATATTGAGCGACATACAAAAGCAACAAAAAAATGTTACTCTGCCAAATTGGCTTGGGCTGTAGAATCTGCCAACAACTGCATCTCTGCAGAAGGGTAAGACTCCTCCAATGAGTGTCTTGTATATGACATTAAACCATCTGACGACAAGGCTGCAGCCTTGGAGCTTTAGGGAATCTGAAGTACCCTTTCATTGCCATTACTCCCAGGTCAACTCTGATTCAAAGTGGTAGCACCTGGTAGGGTCCTATATATGTGTTAAAAAGAACAGTTTCACTATTTAAACTGTGTGCAAACAAATGACTGATGTTTAATTGAATTGTGAGTGAAATGTAGCAATACTTGGACCCATTACATTGTTAATATTACATAGCAATACTTGATACCATTCAAGTTTGTGTAAACAAATGATTAATGGTAAAGAGAAGGATTTATATGAGATAGAAATACTTGAAACAATTTAACTTTGTGCCAAAAAATGATTGTAGGCTCATTTAAAAATGATATCAACAAAATGTGTTTGCAAATCATATATATTTAATATATATGTGTATAAAGAGGATTTGGCATGAAATAACTTACAAGGATTGATATGCCATAAAACCAAACCAAGCCAGAAATATCACTGTGCCTGAAAAAGGTTAAGATTTTTAAGAGAAATCAATAATACTATGTGAGCGAAGAAAAACTAGTAGTCTTGTGTTTATCAAGTGTCAGTTCAAATTGATAAAAAATATTCATCTTGATTCTCTGTATAAAATTTATTATTTTAGAGGCCAAAAACCTGAATTTTAATAAATCCTTTTTTTTTTTTTTTTTTTTTTTTCCAATCTCCAATTGCCTTTGAATTTCCCTAAATAGAAATAAATAATCCATATAATACAAAATATATTGTCACACTTTAGTATATATTCTTTCAGCAGAGAAAATAGTTCTTGCATCAAGTATTTATTTATTATTTATCTAACAAATCGAAAGTGCTGGAATGGAAAGATTTAGCCATAAGATAACTATTTTCTTTTTTCTTTCTTCTGCCTTCTATTGTGTTGATTTGTGGCAAAAGATGATTTATTGATATAGTTATTGTTATTAACGATAGAGGAAACATTCCATGACTTTTTTTCTTTTAATTTTCCCTAGGTCATGAAATGTTGTTCCATGGTTTCTGTATCAAGTTTTGTTGTTGAGCATAGAAGCAAATGGTTATAGAAAAAAATTATATATATATATATATATATATAATGAATGAATGCAGCCTCTTGAAAACAAAATCATAGGAGAGGATAGATTGAATACTTCTCTGTATAAATTATATACTTGTATGTAGTTTGTTGTATTTGTGATAAAAAGGCTATAAATGTCAATTCTATAACATTAAAATAAGCAATTATTTGGGATTGTATCTTTTTTTAACATCTGGTATTTCATTTTGGTCTCAGAAATGTATACAAGCTTTCATACACACATACAAAGAACACTGAAAAATCACATTGACATGTTTTGATCATGGTCGACATAATCAGTTGGGTTTGACTTGTGTGTCTGTTTGATTTTATATCTACATATATAATTAATTTTGATAATATAGTTTACTATATTTATAAGTGATAAAGCGCACACACACACACATATATATATATCTAAGTAAAGTGTAGACATAGTCACTGGTGCTTGGTAACTGATGATTGCATTGGTGAGAAACTATTTGTTTTTATGCAGCCACACTGCAATAAGCAGGATTTGAGACAAGGTCAATTTTTAAGCAGAGTTTAACAGGTTTGAAACGAGAGTTTTCCTTCTCCTTTGTCATGCCATGCTTACCTTTTGCAATGGTATTAGCAGAATATGAAAAAAAAAATTTGGGGGCTCATTTAGTTTAATCCAGCTCTCTTGGTAAATACAACATCAAAGATCTGAATTAATCATTTAAAAAAAACAAGAGTCAAGACTTTTTTAATTTTCATCAGTTTGTTTTATTCCAACATCAACTGAGATCTGAGAGGTTCATTTACCCATAATCCAATGTATAATATAAGTTCATTATTGTTGATGAGTAAAAGTTGGTGTCCTTAGTTGAGGGTAACCCGAAGGCTCCCTTTTCAATAGCTACTACACTGATGTGTAGAGAGGGGCACTACTCCATTCCCTGGATTGCTCCATTTTATCCTTGATCCTTACTTTGTAATGCAGAATGTTAAGCAAGAAGGCATCAAGTACTATTTTTTTTTTTTTTTTTTTTTTTTTGAGTCTTTATTATGACTCACCCATGGATTGAACCCCAGTCTTCCAGACCATTGGCGAACACTCAACTCAATTAAGCCAACGGCCCAGATAATTGCTCAAATTATTCCTCTGAATAACACTGTGTAATTGATTGAATGTCACTTAAGAAAAAACATTTTCTCAAAATAAACTGGGCTGATAGAAACTGCTATTTAATCTTAACAATGTCTTCTGATCACATATCTGTCATGATATGAATATCAAGAGTCAAAGAATTGTCAGTGTTGGACTGTTTTAGGTATAACCTATCCCAAGGATGGTCATTCCTATTTATAAACTTTTCTGCCAGCATCCGCAGATACTTCTAGTAAAAATTGGTCAATCAAAAATGAGGATGGAACGCATTTAAAATCAGTTGCAATTATCCTCAGATACTCAATAACTGTTTACTGTTTCTACTAGAAAGATGTTTTGTATTACCAACACTGGAGTCTTTGAACAGAAAATCAAAATGGCAACAAGAATTCTAACAGGTTATGGGCCCAGGACTGCCAAATTATTCTTTGATGGCAATGAATCTAAATTTGAATTATGGGAGATAATATTTCTTGAATTATTAAGGATTCAACATAAAAAGAGAGAGGACGTTGGTATAATTTTAAAAATATCACTTTTGCAAAAAATGCCAGTTATGACTTACATATTTGGTATAAGATATTAGGCCACTGTAATGAATTAGATATTAAAAAATTACCAAAATCAATAAAGGGAATGAACATAAACCAACTTCAAAGGATACCCATAATTGAGATATATGCATCCAAGGCAAAATGACTGAAAACAGAAGTAAAACTTTAGATCAAATAACAACGGAAATCCTGTTGCTTGTACAACTGTGACATGTTTGCTGGTTTTGTCTTCACAGTTGTGCATAATTTTTGACTCTCTTTACATTTTCATGGCTGGTGTTCAACTGACATCTTTACCTTGTCACATTTTGCAGTCAACTAACTTTCAAACTTGAAGGGAGGACATATCTGCTTCTGGTGGTTCCACACCTGCTCAGAAGAGTTGAGACTTTCATTTTTTTTTCTAGTCATTTTTAATTACTGTACTTATTCATCCGTTACTGGCTGACCTTAAAACAAGTACTTTGGCCTGACACCCCAGAGATCAACTATTCCATAGACTCTGGGGTTTTTTTTGTTTTTTTTTTTTGTTTTTTTTTTGGTTTTTTCCTTTTCTTCCTCAGAAATTTACTTCTCATTGCTTTCTAACTTGAACTCTCCATATCACATTACACATCATTTTACGATTATGGGTAGATGACATATTCATTGCTTCAAAAAACTGAAGCAGATTTAATCAGAATTAAAGCAAAACTCAACTCAATTCAAATGACTAATTTGGGGAAATTATCCTAGTTTTTAGAAATACAAACTTGAATGTAAAAATACCCCTATTAAAATGAATCAATGAAAATATATCAAGATATTATCAAAATTTAACATGGCAGATTGTAAACCACATTCAACTCCATGGGAAAGGGATATAAACAAAATAAGTAACAAAGTCGAATTGATAGACAACAGACTTTACCAGGAAATTATTGGTAGTTTGAGATATATCATGATTGCAGCAAATCTAGATATTTGCTATGCAGTTACAAGATTATCTCAATCTCTAGTTAAACCAACAACTATCCATTTAACAAGAGCGAAACATGTTCTACATTATTTGAAAAACACAATAAACCAGTCTCTAATATTCAAAAAATTGCTGAAGCCCCTAAAACTAGAAGGATTTTTTTTGGTAAAAACCCAGTTATCCATCAAAGATCGAAACATATTGATATAAAATTCTGTTTTATATGTGACTAAATAGATAAAGGTTCTGTATTTCTCAAATATATTGAAACAGAAAAAAATGTAATTGATATGTTTATAAAACCAGTGACAAGAATAAAATCAAATATTTTCATAAATGCTATCATAGGCATTAAATCTTAATTGAGTGAATTATATTTATAGCCCAGTTGGCTGGGGCAATAGAATACACTGACAGCATCTCAACATCTGTCCTGGATAAGACATTAAACTGGCCAAAAACTGAACTGAATCACTCACTGTATTTTTGTATTAATTACATCTTTTTCTAAGTGTAACAAATGAGGTGTTGGAACAATAAAAATAAATTTAAAAAACAACCTTAAAATTCTAACAAATTTTTGCATCATTATGCATTTTTGAAAGGAATGATTTCATCTAATACTAAAACGGGGGCGTGTTGGGTATAGTTATTTGTTGGGTGCCCCCACTAACATGCAAGTATGATACAAGGTCATGTTGTAAGTGGGTCCAGACACAAACCTGTAACCCGGACGCATCTGGTGAGCACAAAAATGCTTTGGGCCCCATCAGCATCTCCCCCAAATGGGCCCCTCAGATACCAGGCGATTAACCTAGCCCCACCAAAATGGGTTAGAGTCTGTGGAGGGACGCCACCCTGAAGCTCAAGGAATGGGTCAGTCTCGTCCACGAGACGTGACTGCTAAGCTGTTATGTCAAGCAGTCTCAACCGACCATCAACCTTGATGACAAAACGGATTCAGTTCCGAATCAAACTGCCTACCTTGAGCAATTGATCACAAAATTCTGCTATTTATGAACTTTCCCAACAGCGGCAGCAGGTACTTCTGGTAAAAATTGGCCAATCAAAGATGAGGACAGAAAGCATTTAGAATCATTTACAATTATCCTTAGATGCTCAATTACTGTTAAGAGTTTCCACTGGAAAGATCTATCTTAGGTATTACCAACACTGGAGTCTTGGAACAGAAAATCAAAATAGTGACAAGAATTCTAAACAGTCAGAAAGTAAGGTTTGTTTTGAGCTTACACTTGGAAAAAGTGGATGATAAGAGAAAATGAATCTATAACACAGTTTTCATAAGATAATTTTAACTAACATCATGACATTTCCACAGACTCAAGAATTAAAGAAGTAACAAAAACTTTTAACTTATGGCAAAAAAAGATGTGCTGTGTTTCTTTTCTGACAGTCATTTAACATAGACGATTACACCACAACAAAAAAAGCCAGTGTCAAAGTTTAAAGTCAAAAACTGGTTAACATCTTTCATCCTAGAAAACATCTTCCCTTAAAATAGGTACTACCTTTACTCTCAGCTGTGTCTTATTACCTTTTCTTTAAGGTTAATTTTAAGATGGGTTTATTTATTAACTTTTGCTTAGATTCTACACAAAGCCATGGGCATCCAGAAGTTATAGAACTAGTTATGGTCTGCTAGCCTGGCTCCCTAACCATTACCCCCTTATGAGGTGGTTTACTCTAGTTACAACATAAATATCAATTGAAAAAGTCTTCATGCTAATATGCTGTATATGATACTCTCCATCCCATAATAGTTGTTAGGTTTTCATATATATCTCATAGAATAAATGAAAATGCTATTACGGGACAGAGGTAGTAGTTGTAGTATAATCATAATACTGAACATTATCACATTTTCCGCATTGTTGTCTATTGCCAATTGTTTGTTATGAATAATTCATTTAATGAGATCTTGGGTCATCATGGTGGTATTTTATTTCCTTATTGGAGGTTGATTTTTGCCAGTTACCGAGTAAAAGGTTCCCTCTTATCAGTTGCTAAAAATGACAAGATTGATGAGATGTGAAACGGTACTTTTCCATTTCCAATTTGAATTTTGCTGAGTTGCTATTGTTTTTGGTCACACACTTTAGTTTGTGTGAAGGAATAATTTTTTTTATTTATTTATTTTTTGTGCAAATACTTTTTCTATTGTTTTCTATTCCTTTTTTTTCTTTCTCTTTTTTCCTCTCTCACTTCATTTTATTTTTTTGGGGGGGAAAAAAAACACCTTCTCAGGCTTTCACTTTTATAAGAGGAAAACTTTTCAAAAAAGTTCTGTTCAGAGAACTATTTCAGTACACAGTCTCATATTATCAGTTATTACCCATGAAAGATTTTACACCAAGTTTGAATTTCTATGATGATATATTTTCTTTTAGCAATGATACTTACTAACATATTCATAAGTATTTACTGTAGTACTTCTTTAATTATCACACGTATTATTATAAATCAATGCCTCTTTACTGTCAGCCCAGAGATGCAGCTGGTGTATTCATAAAAATACCGACTGGGCTGTTTTTTTATGTATGTATTTACAAGTAGGTACTTTGTGTGTATGTTTACATACAAGCATTTACATCTGGGTTTTTTTTTCTTTCTGAGTTGAATATGTGTGAGAATGTATTTAATGCACATCTAGTGGTTTATATACTGAAGGCATAACATCACTATCACTAGTGGCAACTTCAAACCTTCACAATGGCCATTGGTTTCATCTTTTCTGTTCTTCTGCACAATCTTTAGATTGACACCCCAAGCATTATAAAATTTTCATATTGGACCTATGGCATGAATGCTACGCAGTGCAACCTGCTGTTTCTGGAAGAGTGAATTGCATTATGGTGCTGCTTTTCTCACCGACAGTGCCCATCTGAATCTAGTTTGCTGCACAGTAGACAAGACCTGAAACCAAGTGCATGTATGAAATTGATAATTTAAAATGGTAACAATTCACCCATTTCACACTATATGTATACAATTCAACTCGGTCTGTGAGGAAAGCAGTGTCATGAGAGAATTGACTCTTCCAGAAATTTGGAAACATTGCTGTACTGCGTGGCATTTACTCCAGAGAATCTAATATGAAGATTACAATGTTTGGATGATAATCTGATAACAGTGCTGAGGATTTAAAAAAAAGTTTGATTAGTCTTATCATGATTGTGAAGAAAAGAACTCCCAAATTTGTTGCTGAGATCCTGGCCATGATTGACATTTAGCTCCATAGCAGTGTCTGAGTTTCATATCAGGCAGGTAGTGCATGAAGACAATCAATATTTCTCATACAAGAATTCCTCCCAGGATCAGATGGTAAACTGACAGAACAACTGTTGGCTTGCTCTGTCCTCAGACAATGTACTGATAGTGATGAAAACTAAATACCCTGTCCACATCATGGTGTTTAGGTTGGTCACTAATGATAGTGTCTTTATGCCTCCATTCATTTTTATCACATGGCCTTTGACCCAATGTGAAAGCCTACATCAAGTGCCTGAAGGAGATAGAGATATCTGGGATTGAGAAGGTGGCTGCTAGAAGACCCTACATCTGACAACAGAACTTTACAGCATGCATCACAAGCAAAACTCAGTCATGGTTGTGAGAAAATTTATATGACCACATCACCCCTAACATTTGGCTGCCCAACTTCTCAGATTGCTATCCCCTTCTGTGTGGGCTGTGGTGGAACAAGAGACCAACAAAACTCCATGCAATGCCAAAGATGAAGGCAAGGATAACAGCAGCATTTGCCAATTTAAACAAGGTGACTGTTTGAAAGGCTTGCAGGGCATTCCAGAATCATCTGGAGGCTGTGGTTGAACACTGGTGATTTTTTTTTTTTTTTTTTTTTTTTTTTTTTTCCCCCATCCAGAAGCCAAGGTAGAAGCTAATGGTAATTTCTTAGAATAAATTTAAACAGTAGTATTTCAAGATATTTTCCTATATTTTTGGTAAAGATAACTGATAAAATAAAATATCTGTTATTTTCATTTCTGTATAAAGTAGATGACAATTGACCCATTGTACCCTGTATATACGTGAATGAGGTAATTTCAGAAAGTATTGAGATTGAAGCTGTATTTGCTAAAACAGAAGTGAATAATGAATGAAACCTTAATTTTCTTCAAAATAGTTCCCTTGGTATCTAACATACTTATTCCTCTAAGTTTTCTATTTGTTGACGCACCTCTGAAACTCCTATTTTAATGACTTCCACATCATCAAATTTTATCCTTTAGAGGAATTTTCTGTTTAGGAAATAAACAAAACTTGTACAGAATTCTGTGTTTCTCAGAAAGATTTCCTTAAAAAAGTATTAAGACTAGCTTCATAATTTTTTTCCAATTGATTTTAACTTATCTTAATATCAAAAAGAATCCAGATTGAAGCTTTAGATTCAAGAAAAAGTTAAGATATATATGTGTAATAGATATATAGACTTAGTCAGTGTCAATTCTCAATACTTTTGATCAGCTGTCTCGATATTCTTTTATTTTTTCCCCACTTTTTTTTCTCCCTCAATTTTTGCTTCACACAAAAGTTAAGACAGAAAATAAAGAAAAAGTGCCAATATTTTCCCTTTCTCTCTCTCTCTCTCTCTCTCTCTCTTCTTTGCTTGAGTTGTTTTCCTTTTACTCAATTTCGTTATTTTTTTACTCCTTTTTTCCCCCTCCCCTCACTTTCATATTTCTATCATTCTTTTTTTTTTTTTCTCGCTTTCTTCCTGCTTATTTATTAAGTTTTTTTTCTCCCTTCTTTTATTTCATCAATCTTTCTTTCCATTTTTTTTTTTTCCTCTTCTCTTCTTTATCCCCTTCAATATATTTCTTACTCTTTCTATTCAATTCTTTGTTTTTGTCTTTTAGATTTTTGGTTATATCAAATACATACCAACACACAAAAATCATTCATTAAATTTTCTTGAGCAATAACCTTCGTGGAATCAATTGTTTAAAATCTATATCCAGATAGCCATCCGGATGGCAGATATTGCCAAATATCTGGGTAGATACAGATACCATCAGATAATATTTATTATAATACTGATGATTTTTTATGTAAAATTATTAATCCATTCTACTCTTGTTGCAACTCTTGAGAACTTTAAGTATGATAAAACTTCTTTGCTCTAAAAAATAAATTCAACTGCTATCTTGAAAAAAATTCATTTTCAGAGAAACATGAGTTTAATAAACCATTGTTGAATGTACTGGTTCTTGATAGATAATGAAAGTTAAGCTGGGATGATCCCGTTGAGTAGTTAGACGGATGACCACTTAGTACCAGTCAGTACTATAAGCAAACTGCAGTCAGTGACTCGGATTAAGCAAAGCTTATAGAATAGGAACTGTTGTTGTGGCTGATTACAAAACCAAAAAGTTTTCCAACTTGTGCTAGTGTTGTATACCCACGATTTATGCAATGAACGAACGAAACACATTTCTTTATAAAGATATATCTCTTATTCTATTCTTGAAAAAGGCCCACAGTTTGTTGTTAGTTGAGAGATAAATGGAGAGACGTATACTCAGAGAGAGGACTTCTTCCCATATCTTCTTCCAGGAGTCAGGTGGTGCCAACACTTGCACCTCCTTGCAAGCTCATCAGAGATGCCTCTGATCGGCTGCGTGTCCCACACTTGACTCTGATTCTCTGCCTCTGTCTAAATCTTACCGCGTGGTTCTCATCACGTGGTCTCCTTCCGGTTACACACCAGAGTGCCCTAATCACGCTGCTGTTTACTAATCACAATGTGACAGCTTGTCAAAGCACATGGGGTCACTAGGAACAAACCGAAAATCCATGTTATATGTTAAATAACACTAGCTGTCTAGCTATTAAAGTTATAAAATGATGGATACTTTGAAATAAACATGAAATATGTTTGTAACATTGTAGCAATTAATCTGTGATGTTTGTCCTGGGTATGATATTAAAATACACTCGATTGTGAGACTTTAGTTATGAAGTTCTGGAGTGTATTATGAGTTCCCCTTCGTTGCTATTACTCCTTGGTCCATTCTTACCTGGAGAGGTTGTACTTATCCGTGTCCCATCCTTAGTTTAAATAGATAGGTTTGAAAAGTATTAGTATGTATTTACCAACCCCTCTGCACTGGCAAGTTGGTTGTTTGGGTTTTATCCTATTTACCTATTTACCAACCCCTCCGCTCGGGCAGGATATGACACAAGGTCAATTTTTTTAAGCGGAGTTTAACAGGTTTGAATTCAGAGTTTATGGCATGTCAACCTTTGTAGTTTATTTAATGCCAAATCTGTTTTTATACAAATGAACTGTTCTATTTCAAACAATTCAGTTTAGCACTAGTACATAGTTTAATTGTCAAAAACATTTCTATTTCAAGCTATTCGTTTTAGACAAACGGTTCTAATTAACAAATTCAGTTTAGTATAAGTATAGATTTTGTTTACACACGGTTAAATGTCAAAACAGTTCTATTTTGAACAATTCAATTTATCGTGAGTACAATTTCAAAAATATTTCTATTTTGAACAATTTAGTTTAGCGTAAGTATGCAGTTTAATTCAATTTAACCATAGATAGAGCCCTATCAGGTGCTACCGCTCCAGGTCAGAGTGGACCTGGGAGCGATGGTAATGAAGGGTACTCCGCATTCCGCAAATCTCCATCAGTACTGGAACCTCATCATCAGATTGTTTCATGTCATATCTAGGACATTCGATAGGTGGCAGGGTGTTACCCCTCTGCAGAAGTGCAGTCGGTGTATTCTACAGCCCCAGTTGACTGGGCAATGCACAGGAAGGATGTGACATAAAGTAAATTTTTATCCAGATTTTAACAGGTTTGAATTCAGAGTTTTCCTTCTCTTAGACTGGTTGCCTAACCAAGGCTCAAAAACTTAGTCGGCTCTACTCATACCAGGAAAGAGAATCATTGGATTCATACCTTTCCTAAGGATATTAGTGCTATGTAAAATACAAACAGCCTAATCCAGGGTTTAAACTTGTGTTGCCGTGTCCATTTCCTACAATGATGACCATGACACCATGTGCACTTGAAAAGTATTGGATAGGAATATATATGTGAAACCATTTAACTATGTGCAAAATATTTTAATTTGATAAGTACACTTGATACCATCTAACTATATGTAAACAAATGATTATAAATGTAAAAAAATTAAGTATGATTTTTTTTTTAAATGTTTTATGATTATAATTAATCATTTACAAAAATCAAATTTCATCTAGTTTTGATGTATCATCAAACTAATATACCCTACAAAATCTAAATTTGATTTCACACTTCTGATTTTTGCTAAGTGAACAGAGCTATTTTTTGAAAAAGAATTTTAATTTTTCATAAAAAATTGGCAATAATTTAAACAATTTATTTTTAAAAGCACTATGGTTGAAAAAATTAACACCTATTGTTAAACATTGATCATTTGGATTATTAAAGAACTGGAACTGGCTTTGTTCTGAAGCTGAATGCTGATGTGTAATTGGATGTTAAAATTTCTGGACTCTCCCTGGTTGTATTTGCATACACCAACAGCAAAACTGGGTATCATCCTACACCAGTTATCCAACTGGATATGAATTCTGTTACATCCGGAATAAGATCTAATATTTGCTACAGATGGTCCTGAAGAAAATTTATAAGAAATTGTACATTTTATAACTTCCCCACTATACCACTAGTTCTCTGAACATGAATAAAGTACATTCAAAGTTCTTCTATATGCCAACTTTAATTTTTTTTTTCTGACAGCAGAATTCCACTAGACTTTCTACTCTAGCTTGTTGAAAAAGCCAATATCAACTGGCAGCTTTTTTCCTCTATAAGAAACTCTTTACTTGCTATTGTGCCACTTTTGTTTACTGCACATTCTTAAGAGACTAATTATCTTATTTTAAAATCAGAAAACAAATAAAAAAAACTTTCTTTATGTGCAGTTTAAAGTTTTAGCAAGGCTATCTGGAATTGCCCCAATTAATCTAAATATTGAGATATTATGGGGTAATTTTTGTGTCAAAAATATATCATGCGTAATAAAAGTTTTATCAGTACACAAAAGCATTAGCCCAGTTGGCTGGGGCTGTAGAATACAGCAACTGCATCTCTGCAGAGGGGTAAGCCCTCCCCTAACAAGTGTCTAGGATATGATGGTAAAGCCCTAGTCCTGGAGCTTTGGGGAATGTGGAGTGCCCTTTTATTACTATTATTGGTAGTTTCTGTTAGGGTCCCATCTATGGGTCAAATAGAACTAGTTTCTTGGGTATGACCATAAACTTTATCTATGGTGAGGTTCCAGTCCTGTACCTCAGGGGAATGCCAAGCACTCTTTCATTGCCATTACTCCCAGATCCACTGTGACCCATGCTGTTTGTACCTATTAGTCCCATCTATGGGTCAAATAGAACTCTTCAATCTTTTACCAAAGATTATTATTAATATTAAATAGAATTATTGATGTGTCGTAGCAATACTAGAAACCATTTAACTGTATGTAAACAAAGTATTAATATCAAATGGGATTGTTAAGTGTTGGATAAAAATACTAGAAACCATTTAACTGAGTGCCAAAAAATGAGCTCTGGTTCGTTTAAAAATGATATTACCAACAAACTATTTGCTCATATATATATATATATATATATATATATATATATAATTTAGTATTAAATAACCCACTAGAGTTGATGAGTCATAAAACTAACCTAGCAAAAGCATTGGTTTCTTACAGACAATTGCCCAGTCGACTGGGGCTGTAGAATACACCAACTGCTTCTCTGCAGGGAAGGAGACCCCTCCAACAAGTGTCCTGTATATGACACTAAACAATCTGATGGTGAGGTGCCAATGATGCTGGAACTTTGGAGAATGCGGAGTACCACTTCATTGACATTGGGCCAGAGTGAACCTTGGAGCAGAGTGGTAGCACCTGATAAGGGTCCTGTCTTTGGGTTAAATAGAAATAAACTGTGGTTTGAGTTTACTGTTTTTTGCATCTAAACTGAGCATTT
Source organism: Sepioteuthis lessoniana (assembly GCA_963585895.1). Taxonomy (NCBI): domain Eukaryota; kingdom Metazoa; phylum Mollusca; class Cephalopoda; order Myopsida; family Loliginidae; genus Sepioteuthis; species Sepioteuthis lessoniana. Next base: position 111,832,572 of record OY757913.1, on the reverse strand, counting down.
ATGCTAAACTGAATTGCTCAAAATAGAACTGTTTTAATGTCTAAACTGTGTACTTATGCTAAACTGAATTATCTGAAATAAAACTGTTTTGACATTTGACTCTGTGTATTGCCCATTCGGCTGTGCTGTAGAATACACCAACTGCACCTCTGCAAAGGGGTAAGATCCCCTTCAACGAGTGTCCTGGATATGACATGAAACAGTCTGATGGTGAGGTTCCAGGGATGCTGGAGCTTTGGGGAATGCGGAGCACCTCTTCATTGCCATTGCTCCCAGGTCCACTTTGCCCGGGAATGGTAGCACCTGATAGGGCCCTATCTATGGGTTAAATAGAACTAAACTGCTTACTTATGCTAAACTGAATTGTTTGAATTAAAATTGTTTGACTAAACTGAAGAGCTTAAAATAGAAATGTTTTTGACAAACTCTACTTATATTTAAACTGCGTGATTAAACTGAATTGTTTGAAATGGAATTGTTTTTGACATTAAAACTGTTCTTACACTAAACTGAATTGTTATATATAGAACTGTTTTGATATTTAACTGTGTGTAAACAAAATCTGTACTTATACTAAACTGAATTAGCTGAATTAGAACTGTTTGAATAAACTGAATAGTTTGAAATAGAAATGTTTTTGACAATTAAACTGTCTACTCATGCAAAACTGAATTATTTGAAATAGAACTATTTTCATAAAAATAGATTTGGTGTTAAATAGCCTACAACGGTTGATATACCATGAAACCCAACCAACCAACCAATTCTTAAAGACAAACATTGTATAATTGTCAATTTAAAATGGTTTAGGTTCTGACCAACCAGTCATAAGTCAATTAAGTTGTAAGTTGGACTGCTAGTCTCATACAAACCATTGAATGGGACAATTGTAGGTCACATGCAGTAGTGTTCAATCTCAACTTTGCTTATTGCTACTTTATTGCTTACAATTTAGAATCCTAACCTATAACCTTTTTCTTTCATTCCTGGTCTAGGTATTGCTTCAGTCATTTTCTCCTCCAATATTCGGAGGTTTCACAGTAAAATTTCCAAACCATAAGTTAAACTTTAGCTGAATTTGTTCAGAGAACCATCTCTTGTGAGAGTTTGATGCATGTATGATTAAGTACGTGCATTGCCCCACCCACAACAACCACGTTTGTGTGGTATACTGGGGCCATCACTCATTTTCACTGCCTGCCATATTAAATTTATTTTTTAATCTTTAGTTTTCACTTCTGCTTTTTACTTAGAATCATGGGTGTAGGTTGTTGTAATTTGTATTGGTAAACAGTTGACAACTGTATAATAGAGCTTAAATTACAGATAATATAGAATAAAAGGAACCTTTCTCTTGAAAACTTAATTTTTATTAGTATAATAAATTTGTTCAATATTGTAGATATTACAGTCTCAAATATGTTTTCGTTCTATTTCAGATCCTCAATTGAAACTATATATTTTCTTGCAAATTATTATAGAAATACTTGAAAGCATATAACTGTGCAAATAAATGCTTATTATTAAAAAACAAATAGTTACTTTAAACTATATAATGGTCTATAAATTATTAGTATTAGATAGGGGTACTTAACACCATATAACTATGTTTCAGATTATTTATATTAGGTAGTAGTACCTGACACCATATAACTGTGTCCAAATTATTTGTGTTAGATAGTAATAATTGATGCCATGTAACTGTGTGCAAACAAATTATTATTATTATTATTATTATTAAATAAAAATAGTTACTTTAAACCATATATAACTCATTCTGCTAGGGCTGTAGAATATGTTGATTATACCTCTGCAGAAGTGTAATAAACCCCGATGAGTGTTCTCGATATGACTCTAAACAATCTGTTGGTGAGGCTGCAGTCATGGAGCTTTGGGGAATGTGGAGTACTTCTTCATTGCTATTACTCCTAGGTCTACTTTGATTCCAATTAGTAGCATCTGTTAGGGTCCCATTTAAGGATAAAATACAGCTATTTAATCATTTACTATACCTTAAACCATAAATAAGGATACTTAATAATCATATGGGGAAGTCCCTATGGTATAACGGTGAAAGTGCTGGACTTTGGTCTCAAAGTCAGTGAGTTTGAACTCCGTTCATGCTTCTAGTTGGTTTCAGCAGTCTAGTCGAGGAGGAATCAAGCTATTGGGTGCTAGTCACCTTAACTGATGGATGTTCACCGATCAGACATCAGCAAAATGCTGCTCTTTTCCACTTCAAACTTAGTCCCTTTTATGTTCATCAAAACTCGCCACTTCACATGGGCTCATCACGTTCTCCTCCATAAAACAAGTCACACCTCTTGCATCCTTTTCTTCTTCTGGTTTCCGTATGCTCATAGTAGAGAGAGCACACCTTGTATTTCTTCAAGGTAAGATTGTTCATGGCATTACTACTACCATGCTATTGCATTTGCTTTTGGCTAAATACCCTTGGAAAAAGCATGAACCTTTTTACTACTCTAGCCATGGGTTAAATAGTATCATTGTTGTTCTTCTACAAGGAAGAATTCATCATCATCATCTTGTCATGCCATCAGCACGGATATCTCTGACCCTCTCTCACCACCTCTCGCTATCGTTCATCGCTCCCGGCAGGTATTCAGGGCTACACCCCGTATCCTCACAGAGCTGCTGTATGTATGTTCGAGCTGGTCGCCCTGCTTTTACTTGGCAATGTGAAGGGGTCTATAGGAGTACATCACTTATGAGCTCATCCCTACTTCTCCAGCAGTGTCCTGCATGTTTGGTTCGTCTAACTTGGATAGTTTTCATGATGGGTGGTAGGTGGCCGTACAGCTGCTGCTTTGTGGGTGTTGCCACCAGGACCTGTTCAATATTGCTCGCAGCATTCTTATGTAGTTGCCATCAAGCTTTTTCTCAAGCCGTTTAGTTAGCATCCATATAGCAGTATCAACACGATCGCTGCATTGAAGAAACTGCATTACGGAAGACTTAGGCATTTAATAATTCATCAAGATTTATATGCTATTAAACAAAGAAACCAAAATAAACCTTGATGTCATGTAAGTAATGTTGACGGCCTTAGTCGAGGATTACCGGAAGGCTCCCTTTTCAATAGCTGCTACACCAAGGTGTAGGGGAGAGCACTACTCCATTCCCTGCATTGCTCCACTTTACCCTTGATCCTTACCTTATATTGCAGAGTGTTAAGCAAGGTGGCATCAAGTACCATTTTTTTTGAGTCTTTGGTATGACTCAACCTGGGATTGAACCCCGGTCTTCTGGAACATTAGCGAACGCTCTACTCATTAAGCAACCATGTGAAAAGAAATGATTACAATCATAGTCAAATAAAAAAGTGTTATTTGATTTCTAAAATTATTGATAAATTTTTTTGCTGGTCTGTCTTTATTACAGAGGTATATATTTTGAAGATGTTAATATTTTCACACCCAAATGTCCAACTGAAAATGCCAAAAAACTGTTTTTCTTGTCTAACTTATGTACTCTTACACAATTACTATATGCTGATGACCTTCTGTATACTGATTGATATTAATTAACTGATTAAAAATGTTGATTTATAGCTCCAAGCAATGATAGTATTAAGCAATTAGCTAAGCAGACAAGTTTATCTTGAAGACAATTTAAAGTAGAGCTTCTCAAACGTTTTACTTGTAACCAAATAACTGAATATGTAGCTAACAATTTTTCTTAAGTTTTGCTGTATCTCATGATGAAAGAGTTTGATTTTTCAAAAATGTTTTCTGTTTCAAGATTGACATTTTTACAAAATACACAAATATCATTATGAATGGAATATTGAATAATAACAACACCCACACTAACAAATACTTGCCAATAGTGAAACTGACTTTACAAGTAAAGATCTGAATCTCTTCAGAGTGGGATTTTTCATTAATAGTAATTTGATTTTAATTATATTCATTAAAAATCTTTTACCCTAGAGGAAAATTAAAATTTCAGTCATTGAATTTTACTGTTTTCATTATTTTATTTTATTTTTAAATCTTTATTTTTATTATTCTTATTAATTGATCTTTTTTATGTCTTCTACATTGTCAAATTTTAGCCTTTAAAGGAATTTTCAGTTTAGGAAATAAGAAAAAGTTGTATGGAATTAGATGTACTGAGTATGTGGAGGATAGTATATTTACACAATCCTGTATTTCACTAAAAATTGCTGATCAACAAGTTTCAGGTATTGGCTTTGACTCATCTAGACATCATTACTTTATCATTTAAACTCTACACACAGCATGTAAATTTTAAAAATTTTAAGATTCAGACTTGATACTTTTTGATCACATCTTATATAGATCACCTGTTTTAGTTAATAAATTCAGAAAAATATAATCTTGTAATTTTTAGGAGCAATGAAAATTTTATAAAGACTAAAATTTTTAAAAAAAATGTAAAATCTTAAAATTCTAAGAAAATACTTGCCAAAATTAATCATAATGAATGACAATACTTTATCTAAAACAAGTAAATAGATGTTATCGATTGGTTGAAAAGATTAAAAAAAATAACAAAAACCTGGTACTAAAAGATTGGAATTAGAGATGGGTTATTACTGAGGTTGGCAACCTACAACCTGCAGTCCTTATTTCGGCCCACAAAGGAGACATATGATGACTTGGATGCTTTTCCTAGGAGACTTTCAAGCAAAAAACACCCCTGTTGCACTAACTGTTGTGTGTGTGAGAGAGAGAGAGAGATGACCTGATAGAGAGATGATTTTTAGAGCTCCAATCATAGAGCAGCTGGTGTTTTTAACAAGGCTTACTTGAAGCAAAAAGAATTGTAAATTAGCTTCATTGAGAACTTTTATTATTGTTACAGTTTATTGAATGAAAATGAAAGTGAGTTTTAAAAAAAAAAATGAAAGTTTAAAAGATGAAATAAAAACCTAACCAAAACAAATATTAATGGTTAAAAACATTGCTTCTAAAAAGGAAAGATTACACATCACTCAATTAGTCCCCGTTCTAACTAATAAAACAACAATTTTTAGGCAAAATTCGTCTTTATTCATCAACATAATCTCCTTCTAGGGTGATATATATACTGATTCCAACGCTTCGCTAACAATTCGATGCCTTTTTTGTAGAATGATTTGTCTTTGGTCTCGAAATATGCCTCAGTTTCTGATATCACTTCTTCATTGGTTCCAAATCTCTTTCCCTGGAGCTTTCTTTTGAGGTCTACAAACAGCCAGTTGTCACTGGGGACCAGATCTGGAGAGTAGTGTGGGTGCAGAAGCATTTGAAATGCAATTCATGTAGTTTTTACATCGTGCATTGACTTGGAGAAAGCACACTTTTATTCTTGACTACAGAGTGAAGTGGTAGATCCATGTTTCATTCATTGTCACATATTTATGCAAAAACTTCTTTTTGTTAGGTTGAAACAGTTGCAAACAACGCTCTGAATCATCGACGCATTGTTGTTTTTGATTGACTGTGAGCTAACGCAGCAACACCCACTTTGAACACAGCTTTCTCATTGACAGAAGTTTGTGCAAAATTGTGAATGCACTGCCTTTTGATATCTTCAACTCCACTGGTATCTCATACAATTTCAATTTTCGATTGGCCAAAATGAGTTTGTGGAATTTTTTGGTGTTTTCCGGGACAACTGCCAAATTTGGGCAACCTGAGCATTCAGCATCATTTGTGTCTGTACGACCACATTTAAAGTCGGCATACCACCTCTTAACCATTATTTCCGATGGAGCTGATTCTGAATAACACTTATCAAAAGCCATTGCTTTACTTGAACAGTATTTTTTCCCCCCATCAGAAAGCATTGCTTTATCAACACATAAAATTCAGATTTTTCCATTTTTTTTTAACATTTGCAACAGTAGCTTCACTTAAATAACTGTAATTTGTAAACTAATAATCTGGTTGGGCTCAAATTTTGACACATGCCGTTTGAAGGTTAGTACTTTATAAAAATCATATGGATTGTTTATTAGTGGCGCCATCTATATGTCAGGCCCAGGACTTATTAGGTGATGTGTTAAATATATTGAGCTTAATTTTATTATTTCATTATTACCTGATATCTTTGTAAACTCATGATTTAATTTTTTTTTTTTTCCATTTTTTTTTATATTGGCCTAATGAATAGAGTGTTTGCCAATGGTCCGGGAGACTAGGGTTCAATCCCAGGTCGAGTCTTACCAAAGACTCAAAAAAATGGTACTTGAGGCTGCCTTGCTTAACACTCAGCATTATAAGGCAAGGATCAAGGGTAAAGTAGAGTAATCCAGGAGCTGGAGTTGCACCCTCTCCTACACTATTTACTAGCTATTGAAAAGGGAGCCTTCAGGTCACCCTCAACTACAGTCACCAGCTTTTCTTGACAAATAATTCTTTATAATTTTATCCTTATATATACACAGGGTGGCCAATAAAAGACTGACACATGAAAAAAATTTAATTATTCATTCTTTTGCATCATAAGACATAACTCAAGGAAATATATTTTTAACTATAAAAAATTATATTTTGTAGATAGCTTTTATTTTCATGGATACAAAGTTGCACCCTATTTTAAGCCCTTTGCATAACTTTGCTCAAGGTTCCTGTGGTTAATCTTCTTATATATGCATGAATATCATTCTTGTGTTGGTCTTAGGCTTGTTCACATTTATGTGCTGTTTTTAAATAAACCTACAAAAAGAAGTTGGGTTGACAAAGCAGGTGACTGGGTAGGCCATTTGAATTCTGAATTTCTTTATATTATTTTGCTACCAAAAATTTCTTTTTATTGGAATTATAAGCCTCTCAGTTGAATAGTAAAATTCTGTTATTTTCATTTGTTCTTTCACTTTGTAACTTGATATTTTCAATTTGCACAGGTTATTTACAATAACTGAAAAATATAAAAATCAATCAAAGAAAGTAAGTTATGTTTTAAATGTTTCAGTATTTTTGAAAGCCACCTTCTGTGTGTGTGTGTGTGTGTGTGTGTGTGTGTGTGTATATATATATATATATATATATATATATATATACACACACACACACTGAAGAGCTCTGAAGAATGCAGAGTTGCCCTTTGTTGCAATTACTACCATGTCCACTCAGGGAGGTAGTACCTGTTAGGACCCCATCAGATGAATCATAGAGATCAGTTTGAAAATTATTTGTATTTGATGGGAATACTTGAAATCATATATGTGGTGCCTTCAATAAGTTTCCAGACTTTTTTTGTACTGGCATTTAAAATTGTCGTAGACTCTTGAAAATTCATAATGTTATTGCTATACATCTTAAGAGATGACTGACCAATTTTTATGATTTCAGGTTCAAATGAACAGCTACAGCAGCAATTGGAATACACCTTACTAAAGCCTGATTGTCACAGCTGGTGAATTTCAAAAATGCAATCTGGACTTGAGGACACTTTAGAAGAATGATATGCAATAAAATTCTGTTTTAAACTTGGGGGAAAATGCCACAGAAACATATGGAATGCTTCAGACTGCTTTTGGAGTATCTTGCATGAATCGAGCATCAGTTTTTGAGTGGCATAAAAGATTTAAGGAAGGCAGGGAGTCTGTGAGGGATGATGAGAGGTGTGGGAGGAGTAAGGAAGTCAGTAGACCAGAGTTGATTGGCCTAAGGGTTAGGGTTACTATGTTGAGGTTTTAAGGGAGTTCAGGAAGAGATTCTGTTGGAAGAGACCAGCACTCTTCAAATCGGGTCAGTGGCATTTCTATCAAGACAATGCACCAGTCCAAAACTCCATCCTTGTCACAGACTATTTTACCAAGATGGGCATCAAGACAGTTCCGCACCGTCCCTATAGTCCATACCTTGGTCACTGTGACTTTTGATTATTCCCTAAACTCAGATGCTGTCGTTATGAGAGAATTGAGGAGATGAAAGAGGCTGTGACGAAGGTCATTGACACGCTCACAAAAGAGGAGTTCCATGGGGCCTTCCAGAAGTTGTGGGAACGGTACAAGTGCATTGCAGCCGGAGGAGATTACTTTGATGGGGACTAGAGTTTCACATGTGTACTATCAATAAAAGTGCCCATACGAAAAAAGTCTGGAAACTTATTTAGTCATCCTCGTAACTGTGTGCAAACAAATGATTATTATCAAATCAGAATAGTTACTTTTTGCCATATAATTGTATATAAATCATTGTATTAGATAGGAATACTTGATACCATATACATCAGATAGTTTTGTTTGGTTTCTTTGTTTAATGGCATATCAACTTTTCTGGGTTCTTTAATGCCAAAGCCATATTTGTAGAAAAACAGTACTGATAGTATTTATCCCATAGCAGAAGAATATATATTTACCAACCCTTCCACTCAGGCAGGATATGACACAAGGTCAATTTCTAAGCAGAGTTTAACAGGTTTGTATTCAGTTTTCCTTCTCCTAGACTAGTTGCCTCACCAAGGCTGAAGAACCTAGTCTGCCCTACTAGTTACCTACTTGCTGAAGAATAAGGGGGTTTATACCTTTACCAAAGGCATTAGTCTAAAAGGGAATGCAGTTGTGTGACCAGAGTTTGAACTCACTTACTATGAGGTCATAGTCCAGTACATTAGCTACTATACCATGAGATCATTCCCTGCAGATTATAACTGTGAACAGATAAATTATTATTATTATCATTATTGTAGATAAATAAAGTGTGATTTTTAAAAAAAAGAAAAAAAAAAAAGGTTGCAATGAAACATAGTTTGGATTATAATCAAGCATTTACAAATTAATCAAATTTCAGCATTAAATAGCCCATGAAAATTGATACCATTAAACAAATAAACCAGACAAAACACACAATTGGGTCAAATGAAACCATCCAATCAAATAATTATTTTTTGTCACTTCAGTTTACTTATTATACATAAAATATTGATTCACTATCGTCCAATGTTATTATTACTTTACAGTAAAACTAAAGATTGTTTGACAAAAGTTAGTTTTCTTCCTTTCATTCTTTCTTTGCTATGACAATTCATATTAAAACCACCTGTAACAGTGAGCACTGAAGTGTGCCCTTAGTTAATATTATCCAATTGTAGGTTAATCTTGTGTAGGAATATTGTGTGTAATACTGTAATTACAGGTTATTGCAATGAAGGATAATATCATTAATAAAAAGAACAAGTAATTTAATCAAGCTGAGCTGTAAAGTGAGCATGGGCTACATTTCCTCTCGGTCCATTAGTCAGTTAGCTGTCCTCTTCCAATTGTTTCTATTGCATACTTAACTCTTTTACGTCTGATACTTAATTGAAGGTTGAGATCTGTACAGGTTATAGGTTGGGTTTTTTTTTTAAAAACCTAACAGACTTATGTAATAATTAGTTTACCTATGCCTTAAAAAAATGATGGCAATATTCCAGCTATTTCACAGACCTATAGTAATTAGATTTAAAAAAAAAAAAAGACATTACATTGCACTACGTTTTCTTGTTTATGTTCAGTACTTTCACTTATTTACACAACTGCATTCCCTTTTAGACTAATGCCTTTGGTAAAGGTATAAACCCCCTTCTGTCGTGAACAGGATGTTAGACAAGGTCAATTTTTTAGGCAGAGTCCCACCTACACACAAAAGAATTGTTGAGGGAAATATTAAAAATTGCTTGATCTCTGTTGTTGTTCTCATCTTTGTGGGGAGGAATATTAGGCAATAAACCTGATTTCATCCCTAATTAGACATGAGGGCAATTGCTGCCTGAGGGAATGGCCTTCTGAATCCAATGCATGTTTCTGCCTCATGTTGAGTAATTTCTGATTAAACTAAAACATTAAATTGAATAGAGATAACAGTGGATCTATGACTTGGTCCTTTGCTATCAAATGGTGGGGTGAGTCCCAATGGCATAATGGTTAAAGTGCTGAACTGTGACCTTTAAGTTAATGAGTTTAAATTCTAATTATGCTTTTATATTCACTTTCAGACTAATCCCCTTTGGAAAGATATAAACCCCCTTATCCCTCGAGCTATGGATTAAATAGTATTATTGCTCTTCTTCTACAGGGATGACTTTGGCACAAAATAACCCACGAAGGTTAGTATACCATTAAACAAAAAAATTGAAGCCAAAACCTTGCTATATAGTAAAACGATAGATGAAACTTATTTTTAATACATGATACATATATTCGACCGGCTCATTGGCCTAGAGGGGTGTCCTCGTGGTGTAATGGTTAAAGCAATGGACTGTGGAATCGTAGTAAGTGAGTTTGTGCTCCAGTCACACTATTATGTTCACTTTCAGGCAAATACCCTTGGGAAAGGTATGAACCCCCTTATCCTCCCAGCTATGGGTTAAATAGTACCACTACTGTTCTTCCAGGAGAATGGCTTTGGCATTAAATAACCTGCAAAGGTTGATATGCCAGTAAACAAAGAAACCAAACCAAACCATTGGCCTAGTAGGTTGAGTGTTTGTCTGGGAGACCTGGGTTCAATCCCAGGCCTCGTCATACCAGGGAAAGGAGTAGCGCCCTCCTCGACACCTCGGTGTAGTAGCTATTGAAAAGGGAGCCTTCTGGTCGCCCTCAATTTCAGCCCCCAACAACAACATATATTCAAATTTAAAAGTTTATTTATCTACAGAACCAATCACAGTTTAAGAGTTCTAACACAATTTTCTTGTATATACATGATGTATTTTTACATTTTATATATTGTTTGTTTGTTTACCAAACCCCTCTGCTACAGACAGGATATGACAAGTTCAATTTTTAAGCTCTGTACAGCTGTTTTGAATTGTTTTTTTGTTTTGTTGGGTTTTTTTATCAGTTTCCTTACAATGGCTAAAGAACATAGTCTGCCCTACTATTTACTTATAGCAGGTGGAAAAAGGGATGGATTCATGCCTTTCTCAAGGGCATAAGCATGAAGTGAAATGCAGTCATGTCCAGGATTTAAACTGTGGTTGAATTAATAAAATGAAAATTGCTTTCTGTGAAACTCTTAGAAATTGATCTGCTAGTATTTGTGCTGCTACCTAAAAGTACATGTAATCTAGGCAGCCTAATTATCCTGGATATGACTCTAAACTACATGTGATGGTGAGACTCCAGTTCTGGAGCTCTGGAGAATGTGTTGTACTCCTTCATTGCTGTTACCTCCAGGTTCACTCTGACCTGGAGTGGTAGTAACTGTTAGGTTCAAATGGATCTCTTTAAAAATTTAATATCACATGAAAATACATGAAACCATATAGCTATTTACAAATAATGTGTATTAAGTTGGAATACTTAAAACCATATAACTGTATGCAGACAAATGTTTGTTATTAAACCTTACAATTTTGTGGAAATTATTTCTATTTGTGTTGCATTTTCAGTAGATTGGAATGTGACAGATAAATTTATTTGTTAAAAGGACAGACGCCTGTGTGGCTAAAATCTTAATAGTTGAAGATGACACAGGCTTGCGGAAATAGGAAATGAGTGACAAGTCAACAGGTCAATTAACCAGGTGGTTGGGACATATTAAAGTGAGAAATGAGATGACTTAGATATAAGGCTACGGAAATAGTGGACAAAAGCCCAGAAGCAAAAAGTACCAGTGTCGGCAGCTGGAAGGAAAATACTTAAGTGGCTGACCAGATGTGAGTTGTCAACCTCAAGTAGATGTGTTTATAAAATCAACCATGTTTTGATGTCAGAGCAGATCCCAGCTCACAGTCAGAGTGATGAGATCTCCCATCAAAACCCCTTATGCATTCATAAACTCTTTGAATCTCTTTCTTAGACTCCACACTCATAGCAAGCCAGAGAAATAAAGAAAATAAGTTATATTTTTTAATACAAGTATTCGTCAAATTTTTTTCTTTTTATTATGAAGTCCAGCTGCAGTGTGCAATCTAGTAGGAAAAAGTCGAGGAGCAGTATATAACATTTAATAAGAATACTTGAGTCCATATAACTGTGTGGTAACAAATGATTATTATAGACAAATAAAAAGGTGAGATTTTAAAAAATTGATTGCAATGAAATGTTGAAAATCTGAATAGTTATGATTATAATCCAACATTTACAAATGAAACAAATTTTAGCATTAAATAAATCATAAAGAGTTTATATGCCATTAAACAAACCAAACTAAGCCAGGCATCCTGAATTTCAATCATGGGATCCTGATTTTTATATAATTATTTCCTAACAATAATAAAGCCTATGTGATATGCCCTTACAGCTTAGCCTAGTGTATTTATTATAATGTTTTGAACTTATTACAAATTATAACATTTTATATTTTCTGCCTTTTTTCAGTCAAGAGCCATTTGTGGTGGTCGGCATGAACATGGCGTTGTTTAAGGTTTTTAGAGTTAATCTTCTATTGGATAATCCCTTCAATCTATTTTTAAGCAAGTAAAGACAAAATGAATGTACAAATAAAATGAAGAACCCAGTCTCTCTCTCTTTCTTTTATTTTAGCTATTTAAGATCAGTTTTGTTTTTTGTTTTTTTATATCAGTTCATTTGACTGGTTGGCTTGTTATGGCTGTGTCATCCATTACATTTAAAAGTGATCAACAACATAAAAGCTGTCATGTCTAATAAAGTAGAATCAAATTGTCTAGTTTTGAGAATTTTTTTTGTTTTTTTCACTTGATTTCATGAATTAATCATAGTCAGAAAACATTGAAATGACTAAAAGACCTAGCTGAACTTTTGACAATTCACACCTGGTTCCTTTTCCTTATTGCTGAATCTTTTCTTATTGCTGATTGGTTCCTCATTAGCACTTTGCATTCAAGAAACATCCAAAAACACTAATGAAGATGAATAATTTATTGGTTTTTTTTTTTTGTTTTTTCTTTTAATCAGATGCTATGGTTGAGAAATCTGGACTAATCTCTTTCCTTTAGGTTCTATTTTTCCCCCTTACTTTCTGTCCTACTCACAATTCCATTTCTTTTTCAGTACAATTCTGAGCAGGATGTAAACAAGATCAATTTTTAAGCAGAGTAAATATGGTTTGAATTCAGAGTTTTCCTTCTAGTTATCTAACCAAGGCCAAAGAATTTAGTTTACTATTTACAAATGTATTCCTATCTTTCCCAAGTGCATTAGCATGAAGTGAAATCCAAACGTCCTCATCTAGGATTTGAACTCTGATTGCTAATTCCATTTTCAATGATAATAACCAATAGATTGTGTAGTTTCAGTCCAATTGTTATCAAGGCGAACCAGAAAACTGATTGGAGTTAGATTGATTCCCTTATTGATATGCATCCCAGTGGGTGTAGTAGCTGACACAGGGTCAGTTTAACAAGCAGTTCGACATTCATATAAAACCATATGACACATCACACTAGATTACAACTGTTTTTCCTTGAATCTAATTCTAGACCCAAACCTCCAGGATAATCACCCAGCTATGGGTTAAATTGTACCACTACTGTTCTTCTAGGAGAATAGATTTGGCATTAAATAACCAACAAAGGTTGATATGCCATTAAACCAAACCAAACCCAACCAGGATAATCATTCACACCTGTTCAGACTCCACTGTGAATCTCATATACCTGTAATCAGTTGGGTTGGTTAATTGTCCAATAAAATCACTGCCATATAAATATATCAACAATATCATCTATCATTAAACATTCCGTTACAAAAAGATCATGACTTATTTAAGAAAGAGCATTGATCAAATTAAAAGAATAACATTCTGACCTTCACTTTTAGTGTTCTTGCAATAATAGGAGAGTATTAAAATCCTCTTGACCAGGTTGTTCATATTTCTTTTTCTTTAAGTTCTATCAAAAGTTGGTTTTCTTAGATGCCTTATACACCTCATGGAAGTCCCATTTCTGGCAGTGAACTGAGAAAAAGGCTGATGGTAGAAATATAAAATGTGTGTTTCTATGCACTCATAAAGATTAGTCATGTATAGTTATTATTAGATAGTTTAAAACATTTATCTTTTGTGAATAGGCTGCCTTGTTTGGTGTAATGATAAACAAGTTGATCATTACTTGTGAATTTAATTCTCAGTGGGTGCCGTAGATTTCTGGTCTTGTACCAAACTAAGCTATCTTCAGTTCACAGCAAAAGAAGCTCACCAGAAAATTGTTTTTCAAGAAGAATAATGATTAAAAGAAATGACCTTATCTGCTCCTGTCCAATACTCTAACCACTCAGTTTCTAGTTGATAATATATGTATTAGTTATTGAATCATTAAAGATTTGTCAGAAAACCATTCATATAAGCTTCTACTCTTTGATTTTAGGCCCACACAAGGTGTTTTTGACTTAGCTAAAATGTCAGCAAAATTTTATTGAATAATATATAAGAATTGTAAATACCAGGCTTATATCAATAATTTTTTTCATTTTCGGTTTTATATATTCATATACTCTTATGTGCTAATTAACATATTTCTGCAAATATATAGGACGTGTGTCCAAAAAGGAATCACTTTTAAAATAGCATACCTATAAGATGTTTTGGTATGCTTTCAGTTGAATTGTGTAGCAGTGACTTTGACCTTTTGTGCTTAAAAAAAATGCTTCAGTCCACGTTGGTTAGAATTCCACCGGAACACATTGCTCTACATTGTTCAATAAAACCACACAAAAAAAAAAATTCACATAGAACACGTTTATATTCATATGTGTAACTAAATGCTAACCAACATGGAGTGAAGCATTTAATTACACATATGAATATAAACGTGTTCTGTGTGAACTTTTTTTTTTTTTTTTGTATGGTTTTATTGAACAATGTAGAGCAATGTGTTCTGGTGGAATTCTAACTAACTTAAAAAAAAATTTTTATAGAGACTTTTCTCATGTTGCAAAAAATCTCTGGGGGGGGATTATTTGAGCCATACACAAAATCTTGAAGTGTACCAGTGTTTAAAATCAAACAGTACCTTTATGGTTCTTCTACAAGAATATCTTTTGCATTAAATAACCCACAAAGGTTGATATGCCATTAAGCAAACTGAAATCAAGAACAACATTCATTAAAGACCCCAAAATCTGGACAAGCTTTAACTAGTGCTGTCAAAAAAAATAACTGCTTTATTTTCCTGAATTTTAGGAGTTTTGGTATTCTGCAGTAAATGCTTACAAGCTATTTCATTATATATTTTTCTTGTTTAAATCTTTATGCTTATTTATGTATTTATTTTGGTATTTGAGTATTCACTCATTTCTACCTAAAGGACAGCTTTGTTTCATAGAAAATGAAACACAAAAGTACATATTTACCAACCCCTCCGCTCAGGCAGGATATGACACAAGGTCAATTTTTAAGTGGAGTTTAACAGGTTTGAATTCAGAGTTTTCCTTCTCCTAGACTAGTTGCCTCACCAAGGCTCAAGAACCCAATCTGCCCTACTATTTGCCCATAGCTGGAGGGAGAATAATTGGATTCATACCTTTCTCAAGGGTATTAGTGCTAGGTGAAACACAAAATTATATCTATCGAAGATTAAATATTATTATGCTCATTTTTTCAGTAAATATTTTTTGAAAAAATTGAAAAAAAAACAAATAATTTCACCACAAAAAAATTACAATGTGTAGAAATCATAATGCACAGTCAAATTTTTATGGTTTAGATTATATCTAAACATTTTCAAAACAGACTGGCTTTGAATGTGATGACTTTCACTTTGTTAAAGGAAAAAGAATGCACTGCTTCATGTGTCTTTCACATTGGCAGCCATTTGTAATTTGATTCATGCGCATGTGCAGGCTCAAGTCTTTATTACTATTGCTTATGGATATACACGAGTTATTGTGTGTGTGTATGTGTGTATATAAGGACTCATCAACAGTGACATGGGAGTTTATCGACAATCACTGGAAGAGAACAAGAATGAAAGTGACACTTGGTAGGAACATATAGAATGAAAACTTGTGAGTGAATTACAGAAAGAAAATGAGTTCCACTTGTCTTTGTTAGTTGAACTTTCTGCCAGGAAGACCTATCTTTTGAATTTTGACACTAGAGGAAATCTACAGACTAAGATTACCAACACTGGATTCTGTGAACAACAGACCAACTGAACTACCACAAGGATTGGTGGCAAGTATTTTAACAAAGGGAAACAAAAATAAGCTTCTCTTCAGAAGTTCTATTTTGAAAGACATGACTTGTGACAAGAGTAGAAATAAGTCTCTCTCTGCATTTCTTATTACATTGTATAGATTCATAACAGTAAAAATGCATAGCAGAAGTATAAATTAATTATTTTAGAAGATCAATATGAATGATTACACACTTTTTTTCATGCTCTTTTCACTTCACTAATTTTCACCTCATCTGAAGTGTAATATCAAATAGAACGGGGATCATTTTAATTAGATCTTGGTATTTATATGACAGAAAATAGGGTAGAGCTGGTGATATTTATATCATTTTGCTTTTGAAAGTACAAACTGTAATGCAATATAAGACAAACTTGTGATAGCAGAAGCTGATAAGTTGAGAGAAATTTTTTTATGGTCAAGATGATAATGCTGTAATGAATCTTGCTAGAAATACAGAAACAAGAACAACTGTGGCTGAAAATATGCAGCAACTGTCAGCACACAAACAAGTAAAAAAAAAAAAAAAAAATGAATGATATTGTTGAATGGTCAAACTATCTAGATGATTGGGATTGTGAATATTGGTTTGCCAAGGGAAGTGATGAATGTCAACATGCTAATATTGACTTCATCCATGCAATTGAATGGCAGTAAAATAAAACGTCATTGCTGTCAAAAATTTCACACATTTTCATAACCCCATGAATAAGCAATATGCAAGTATTTGGTTATGTGTAACTAAATATTAAACAATGTGAAGTGATGCATTTTTAACACAATTCAGCTGAATGCATGCTGAACTCTCTCTCTCTCTCTCTCTCTCTCTCTCTCTATATATATATATATATATATATATATATATATATATATATATATATATATATATATATATCTGAACTGAAAAAAAGAAAAGCTGTAGGAAATAAGTGCTCAATGCTGTAATAGCAGAGCAGGTATAAACCTAAAAATATTCTTAACAACTCAAACCCCACTGCTGGTCACATATACTGTACACTGCCAATATAACATAACCCTCTATCTCCAAACACCACATATTTCTCAACATGCAGATCAGTTCAGACCCCATCTAAAATTTCACTCTATACACAGCTGTTGGAATGGTGGGGCAATTCTAATTTAAAACTGTCTGGAATGGCACAACTTCAATCATGGATCGTCTAGCTTGATATTTTTTAAAGTGTTATGATTCTTATAGGGTAAAGAAATAGGTGTTTCCTCAACTGACAAGCTGTGGTAATCTCCAGGTGATGCATATTCTGAACAAAATTAGTCTTGTCTCCTGAACAATAATTTCAGTTGATTGAATATTAACAGTTTAATATCAAGTGAAATATAATCAACTATCCTAAGGCATCTATAGTTATACAAAACAGAACACAGCATCTTGATTGGTTATGTGTGTGTGTTGGTCTTAAGTTAACTTTAGCAGCTTAATGAAATGCTTGAATCATTTACTCATGAGTGCTTAAGTATGCGAGTTGTTTGGGTGATACCTATATGGTGATAGGGAGTTATATCACAGCCAACTGCTATCAAACTTTCATGTGTTCTTTGTCTCTCTCTGAATACAAGTTGCTCCATCTGCTTTGCAGTCCAAACATCAACTAACTGGGGATGTCAAAATCCTGTCATTATATGCAAATCTCTTCATAATCCTAATCTATTCTCACTCTGAAAACACATCCCAAATCAGTTAATGTTCAAGTCAAGTTCAAGAGTAATTTCCTTTGCTAGTAAGAATTCTGTTCTACATTTACCAACCCAAAATAATAGTTCTAATATTATATAAACCATATCTGGCAGACACTTCTAGCCAGCTTCTAAATATAACAATACAGATTGACATCTTGCTATAAGGGGTCAGAACTTTGTCTTCCAACAATCAACTTGTTCTTGGGGAAAATGATAAAAATCTGATTTTTCACATTAACCCAATTCAGACAGCTGTGAAGAAAACAATAACTATGATATTCTCAAAAACAAGTTCACCTTGTTATATAAAACCAGTTAAATTTATTACACAGTCTGTTACTCAACTTTCATGTTTACCCCAATCTTCAGATGCTCCTGTCATAAAAGTGTTCAGTTTAGTGTCCATTTTATTTATATATATATATATATATATATATATATATATATATATATATATATATATATATATATATATATATATATATAGAGAGAGAGAGAGAGAGAGATGTATTAATTAGCAGATATATATATTATAAACCTAAAATGAGTTTTATGACAGGAAAAATGCAAAAACTGCCTTACTGCATTAAATGAAAGCTCTTTACATAAACAAACATTTATTTCATTGTTGACACACAAAAACAAAAATCTGCTTGTGAAAGAAAGCAAAACTGAAAAAAAGTATTGATGCACACTCCTAGATTTGAAAAATTTAAATTGTGAAGTTTTTAACAGAATTGTAGTGATGAAACTGTTAGCTCTCTTTGCAATGGAATTTACTTGAGCTTTTTAGTGTTACTGGCCAAGTTAAAACCTTTTCTCGCAGATGTAAATACTCTTGCAAACAAAGGGTATATAAGGTCAAATGTTGATTGTGAGAAATCCATCTAATATAAGGACAAAATCAATACGAATCTGATAAACTGCTAATGATCAGGGCTGCCTGATTGGCTTTTTGTGCTAATTCCATAGTAAAAGTATGCTTTTTTGGTTTTGTTTTTTTTTTTTTTTTTTTTTTTAATTCCCTCCCTCTATCTATTGCATGTGAGGAATTCTTCTATTTGGTGTACTGGTTCCTGTTATCGTCGAAATAGACAAATAAAATTTATTGGATACTACATTAGATCAGCCCTGTCTGCTGGGGCTGTAGAAGACGCTAACTGCATCTCTGCAGAGGAAAAGACCACCCCACCCAACGAGTATCTTGGATATGACACTAAACTGCATCTGATGGTGAAGCTCTAGTCCTGGAGCTTTAGAAAATGTAGAGTACCCCTTCATTGCTATTACTCCCTGGTCCACTGTAATCCAGAGTGGTAGTACCTGTTAGAGTCTCAACAATGGATCAAGTAGAACTTTTTAATCATTTACTATACTGGAAACTATATAACTGTAGCAAATAAAACTATTAGTGTTAGATGGAAATATTTGAAACCATTTAACTGCATGCAAACAAATTAGCCCTGGCTCGTATAAAATTTGTTACCTACAAACTATTACTTTATACAGGTATATTGAATATATATAATTTGTAAACGGGATTTGGCATGAAATAACCTACAATAAAAAACAACTAATCAAACAAGTACTCTAGATATACCATAGCCTACTGTGTCTACAGTACTTTTGTTTTTTGTTTTTTTTTTCATCCAAGTTTACTTCTATTTTTCTCAGTTTTCATTATATCTAGTGACCTTTCATCTCAGATTGAAAATAATACATGGTGTACAAGAGAAATATTTTTTTTGGTTTTTTTCTTGAAATTTACATCTAAAATTGGGAGTACATGTTATACACACATGCACAGTTTACACAATCTCATGTGGATCAACTAACGTTGGCTTTACTATATTTTTGCCATCTGGACCAATTGAAAGATCTTTGAAGTTTTTGCATATAAGTCAAAATGCTGACCAGCTGCTTGATATCTACTTGACCTTTTAAAGAAAAATGGCTTTGATATAAAAGATTGCTATGGTCACAAAGGTTATAACATTGACAAAAACATGAGTTGCTAGTATAATGGCTTACAACCACAGATCTAAGAACTGAAGGAGTTTGCAGATTATATTCTAACTTTTGCATATTCATTTAATTTGGGTAGAACATCTGCTATTCATTGTTTTCTTGAATTTCTTTGATTTTATAAGAAATTTATTGGCACATCTTTTCTGCATAAAACAAGTCTTGGATAATATTTGAAATAACAATAAGAAGGCAGTGTCAATAACATGCTCATAGACTACTTTCAATGATGATGAATTTGGAAACAAGGATAATGATCATATTGTAGTATGTAACCATTTTGATCAATGAGGCTCCAGTGTAGATTTTGGGTTAGTGGAATCACTCCTTCATTGCCATTACTCCCAGGTCCATTTTGATCCAGAATGGTAGTACCTATTTGGGTCAAATTTATAAGTCAAATCTTTTTGAAAATTATTGTTATTAGATAAGAATATCTGAAACTCAATGACTGTGCAAATTATTTGTATTAAAAAAAGTTGCTCAAAGCTCTGATTTGTTTAGATTTAAATTTTGCTTTATCTATATATCATTATCAGCACACTGAGAGCACTGATTTCCCTGTCTCTCTCGCCATCCATATCTATCATGCATTACTTTTGTAGGCTACATCCTGTGTCTACACAGAACTAAAGTATATAAGTCTTTGCTAGTTGGCCAATACTGGCATGCTGTGTATAGGAGTCCATAACAAAACATTGCATATGAGTTGATTTTTGCTTCTCCAGCAGTCTCTCACATGTTTTGTTGATCTTACTTTGAATGGTTTAGGAGATAGTTGGTAGTTGGCTGTACAGCTGCTGTTTTGTGGGGAGTTCCTTCCAAGATTTGTTCAAGACGGCAAGCAGCATTCTTGTGTAGCTCCCAACTAGCTTTTTCCATGTTTTGTTAGCATCCATATAGTAGTACTGACACAGACAGCTTGGAAGAAATCTAATTTTATTCTATCAGATCAGATTTCCTTATGATCAATAACTTGTCAATAGCATTTCATGTAGTGCATCCATATAGTAGTATTGACACAGCCACAGCTTGAAAGAAATCTCATTTTGTTTTGTCAGCTAGATCAGATTTCCATATGATCAATAACTTGTCAGTAGCATTCCACACCTTAGACATTACTTTCAGTAGATAAGATATTGCTGCTGAGGTATGTGAACTGTTCTACTAATTTTAGAGGCTTGCTACTTGGTGTAGCTTGTTGCTTGCTCTCAGCTATGCAGTCAGGATTCAGCTTGGGCTGATGTATTTGCAAGAAGCATGAGATAATCAGCATAATCTGCACCTGCCATAGTTTCTATAGAATATTGTAAGCTTCTATTTTCATCTTTTTTTTTTTTCTTAATGGTCCAGTGAGGAGATAATGACTTTTAGGTTATATTATGATATTTCAAATATTGCATTGTAAGGTTGCAAGTGCAACTAGCCTTTGGCAAAGTGGCCAAGTATGTGAGTGTCATGAGCCTGTCACAGGGTAGCACAAAGTAGTGCTATACATGGCGAATTCACTAGTGTGCATTAAATGAAATGTCATCTCCATGAAAGAATGGAAGAAATACTGTAATATTGCTCTTAAAATTTCAGCTGAAATGTCTCAAAAGAAAATTTTCTAATGTCATCATGACATGCTGCTAGCACGGATTTCCCTGACTCTCCCTTGCCATTTGTCTCTATTGTCCATCACATCGGGCAGGTTCTCTTTTTTTTTTCTCTCAGTTTTTTTTTTTTTTTTTTTTTTTCCCAAAAATACAGCATTGTCAATCTATTTCTGCTTTCTGACCAGTCCAGATTTAGCTCCCTGCAACTTGTGGCTTTTGCAATGATTAATTCATAGTTGAAAAACTGTGGAGAAAATTAAAGAGAATGTGATAAGGCATCTGATGATGATCCTGAAAGAGGATTTTGCAGGTCATTTTAAAAAGTAGAAGACATGCTGTGGTGAGTGTGTGCATGTGTGTGTGTGCGCTCCTAAGGAGAGTTCTTTGAGGGGACATTGCTCTAATTAGGCTTACTTTTTCATTAATATTCGATGGTTGGATACTTTTGATAAACAGCTTGTATGTATGCATTACTGTTGTAACTAGTTTGATATTTAGAACATCTTACTCTGAGGGGATTAGATTTCTAAGTCTTTTGGTTACTGTTCTGACCAAATGTCTACAGACAAAGTAACAGTATAGTACAAAGTGTATTCAAAAAGTATTGATACTGAAGCTGTATTTATGAAGTGTTAAATTTTTTTTCTCAGTAATCCACCTGGCATTCAATACACTTATTTTGAAATTCCTCATCTTAGATATTATGAATCTGTACCATTGTATTTCTTTAATGTCCTTCATATTCTCAAATCGAAATAAAGGAGTTGGAACTCCAGTCATGCTATTAGATTCACATTCAGACTAATACCCTTATGAACACTTTATATGCCACTCTCCAGCTATAGGTTAAATAGTATCCATATTTACCAAACCCTCTGCTCAGGCAGGATATGACACAAGGTCAATTTTTAAGCGGAGTTTAACAGGTTTTAATTCAGTTTTTTCCTTCTCCTAGACTAGTTGCCTCACCAAGGCTGAAGAACCTAGTCTGCCTTGCTATTTAACCATAGCTGGAGGGAGAATATTTGGATTCATACCTTTCCCAAGGGTATTAGTGCTATGTGAAATGTAATCAGTCTCGTTCAGGATTTGAACTTGTGTTGCCGTATCCATTTCCTACGATGATAACCATTACACCACTGCTGGGTTTTTTGTTTTTTGTTTTATTATAAGGATGGCATCAGCATTATATAACCTATGATGGTTGATATACCACTAAATAAAAAAAATAAAAGTAAACCATGCTCTTGAGAGGAACTTTTAATTTAGAATATTCAAAAAAACTGCATGGAATTAGGTCTGATGAGTATAAAGTTTGCTAAAAACTCCTAATCAGAAAGTATTGAGATTGGTTTCATAATATTCTCTCAAATTGGCATAGATTCATCTAGATTTCATCACTTTATTCTATCTAAGCTGATCAGCAGTACAAAAGTCTTGCTTTAAACTTTAAAAATTTAAAACTCTAATCTTGATATTTTTGGATGCCACCCTGTACATCATCAGTACCCACACTTTTTCTGCATGCAAGCTACTTTTAAAATGATCTATCTGTATTTAAAAAATACTAAATATATTTAATATATTTACTGAGTATACTTTATATATAGAAGATATGTTTGCGTACCTTGCATCATTAAATGCTTTCTTACGACAAAGTACAATTGAGTATGTTGATGGTCACTACCTTACTCTGATGACTTGCACTGAATGGAGTCAGCCAAGGTTGTATTCTCCAGACAGTAAGTACTAGTAGCTGACCTCAAGCAGGTTTCCAAATGATTATCGGTCATGGTGGAACAGTACTTTGACTTTATAATCTTCATATTGAAATATGGTGAACGAACAAAGTTTTAAGTAATAGTAGACTGTCCATCTTGAATGTCAATCAAGTGGTACCTGCCAAAGAGAAAATAGATGATGAGCTAACATCTAGAAAATTTTTCTTATTCTGAATAGCATGAGACCATGATCAACATATTGGACAATTCTGCTGCACAATGATTATACTTAGTGAGAAATCTCCAACTACATTTCATTTAGTCGCTAGAGATATCATCATGGTAATCACTTTCTTCTAAGAGATTTAAATCGGATTAATTCTCATTTATTTGTAGAATATCTTCATCATCTTCATGTCATGCCGGCAGCACGGATATCCCTGACCCTCTCTCACCACTTTTCCCTATCGTTCATCACCTCTAGCAGGTCCTCCAGGCTGCATCTCGTATCTTCACATATCTGCTGTATGTATGTTCTTGCTGGTCGTCCCGCTTTAGCTCGGCCATATGTGGGGGTGCACCAGAGTACATCACTTATGAGCTTGTCCCTGCTCCTCCAGCAGTGTCCTGCGTGTCTGGTTCATCTAAGTTGGATAGTTTTCATGATGGGAGGATATTAAAGGGTGCTTTGTATTGATGAGTTTTGAAAAGATATTGATGTTTTGTTTTTATTCATTTCATTCTGGTAAAACAATTACCCTCCCTGGCATGCATCAGATTTCAAGTTATTTATTGATGAAATCATGATCTCCATTTTGTTTTATCCTGTCTGCAAAAATCATTTAATTAAATAATTCAGAAATTCCCATCAACCAGATGTGGGACATTTGTTTTTTAAATTTAAAAAAAAATGTTATCCATTTGATAAGAGTAGTTCCTGATTCCAGATATCTTGTGATCTACAAGTCCAATATTTGACCTTGTGATCACAGCTTGATATCAACGTTGATTTCTATACACACGACCAACTCGAGAAAAAAACGGAAAGAGGAAAATGTCTGGCTAGTAGGTAGAGTGCTATTATTCAACTGCTGTTTTTAGTTTCTGTTTCTGTCCTATGTGAATCTGAGCTGAAGAACCTGGCCTTGGATTTTACAGTTACCATGGGAATTACTGGATGCAGTGGACAGGCTATAATGTCATAACTAATATACTTGATCAGATGTTCAATGAATGAATAAATATTTATTATGCTTATTGCCATAGCTTATTATGAGTTAAGATATCAACTTCATTACTCAATACAATCCAATTTGTGGTCTTATTCAAAATGCAACTTGTGGGCTTTTTGGATTAAATCAAAGTATAGCATCTGTTCTTAGCTGAGTATCTGATATACATGCGGATGCTTTGATATGTCACCGAAACCGTAACCTTATATTTTGGTGACTTATCAGCTATTAGGCTGAGATTTTTCTCTTAAACAAAAGGATGAGATGCTGCATTTCAAATGGGACCATAGAAATCGAACTGAGTCAGTGAGCATAGTAAATCAACATTTTGCTTGGCCAATACCAGTGAGTGACCATTTACAAATATCTTTATCCAATTTTCTTTATTAAATGTAACTGAGTAATAAATTGTTCTGAATAACTGTTTCAGGAATTTAAAACTATATTACCCGAGGTTATTTTTCTTGGATTTTATATAATAAATTAACTTAGTCCCTATAAAAAATTTGAGGATTATTTATGCCTGGATCAGGACTAATGCTTCAGATCCGAGTATTTGTGTTCTCTGATTTGAACCAGGATGTTGTTCCCTGGTCCTTTGCCTTGTATCAGAGTGTAGTATCTGTGAAAAGTGATAGAAAAAATATAACATTGATTTACATCTGGTTATAGTTTAAAAGTATGTATTTACTCAACCTCTCCACTATGGGTAGTATGTGACACAAGGTCAATTTTTAAGTGGAGTAAAGCTTATTAAAATTCAGTTTCCTTCTCTTAGAGTGGTTGTCTAACCAAAGCTGAAGAATATGAGATATGATATGTACATATTTACGTAAACTTCTAATACATATGAATACAGTAATTAACATTATGTAAATACTTTATTGTACTGTAATATAGTTATTGAAAAGAAATAAGATGTAAAAATCAATTTGGCAGGATTTTTATATTTTTATTTTTGCCTATAAGAGCTTTGTCAGGTAATGGTTTTGAAGATTTTAAGAAAAGTATTAGGGAATGTTGCAAGTACATCTGGTGTTGTACCTGTCAAAATATACAGGTGGTAATAATAATAACACTTTATATATTTATAGTTTTTGGGGGGCATTTGTACAAATCAAAGAATTCTTTTAAAATCCTATATTTGAAATTCTTTGGTAGAAAAAAAAAACTTTATCATGTACTTAAGACAAAATTAGTGGGTGCTCTATACATTTGGCCTTGCGCTAAACTAGATCAAGTTTAGTAATGTTGAAAAGAAGAGATAAGGCACCTCATGTGGTGTAATGGTTAACAAGCTATATCCGAAAATTATTGTTAGTAGGTGCTCTATACTTCTGGCCTTGTGCTAAAGAAAGCTTAGTAGTTCTTAAAATAAAAAGAGAAGGATAATTCACATCATCATCCTCCATTATCCCATCTTCCATTGGGATTGCTTAAACTGTATCTTCATCATCTGATACCAGTATCCTCTCTCTCTCACACACACACACTTGAAAAACCTAGCTGAGATTCCTTTGAGGAAGATCTTTTGTCATGAAGATGTTTAATGTAGTTTGCTCTTTTCTTCATCATAAATTTGCTTATAGCAAGTAATTACACCTTTTATTTTCTTGTCTACTTAAAGGTAATATTCTGCATTTTGATTTATTTTATTTTCTCTCTTGTATCAATCTTTGTCTTTCAGCTTTAAAGAAAAATGGTGATCCCAGACAGAATGTTGGAAATGTTGTTGATATTGAAGATTTGGTTTCTATTGGAGTTAAACAAAAGTAAGATTATTTCATTTAAACATTTAAAATGTGTTTTTATGTATATCCTATATACCTCTTCATATGCTTATGAACACAGAAATGATTTCTATTTACTTTTGTCACTTTTTAAAAAAATTTGTTGAAGGCGGTAAAAAGTTTAAACTATTATTGTATTTGATTGCATATACTTTAGAAGGTTTCTTTACAACAGCGAAAAATTTCTATCAGATCTTATAAGTAAAGTTCAATTTTATCTCATTGGCATTTTTTTTTTCTGAAAAAAAACACATACCCTTATATCTAGCCTGATTACATAATACTGTAATGCTTAGTATAAATGTGGGAGCTCTTATATGCCGTGAAATAGAAGGTATTTCTGAGTGACAATTTCTTCAACTGCTAACTCTGCAGGGCTTGGAATTCATTGACTGTATCTTCTTCAGAAGGGTAATAATCCCCCTCCCCAAGAGGTTTCCTTGGTATGATACTTAACTGCATCTGATGGCAAGGCTGAAACTCTATAGAATGTGTAGTACCCCTTCAATACCATTACTCCCAAGTCCACTCTAACTTGGAGTGGTATCTATTTAGGGTGCCATCTATGAATCAAATGGATCTATTTAAACATTATTTGTATTTGAAAGGAATACATGATATCATATAAATGTGAAATTTTTATATCAGGATAGTTGAAACTATAATTGTTTACACAGGATTCTTATTATTATTACTTACTTGAAACTCTATAACTATCTGTAAACAAATGATTATTATCAAATAGATATGATTCGTAGAAAGTATATAACTGTATACAAACTATTTGTAATAAACAAGAATACTATCATATAACTGTATGCAAAGAAACAATTAGACTAAAAATATAAGTATAAATGTATGATTAATGCAATTCCCTAACCACTGAGCATAAAATAATCCAAGGTGGTTTGACTTGTTAAAATCAATCAAAACCATTTCAGGAGAGCAAATGAAGATAACTTTCAAAGCAGTAAAAAAAAGTTAAATGTATGTAGTTAGTTTTAGTTTGTTTTTTTTCCAGTGCGTTTAACTGGAATATATCAGTCATTTTTGTGACCTGGAGTGGTATTACTTGTTAGGGTCTCATAATGTAAAAGTAAAGTTGGCGACCATAGTTGAGGGCGACCAGAAGGCTCTCTTTTCAATAGTTTCTACACCAAGGTGTAGGGGAGGGCGCTACTCCTTTTCCTGGATTACTCCACTTTACCTTTGATATGTACCTTATAATGCTGAGTGTTAAACAAGGAGGTATCAAGTACCATTTTTAAAGTCTTTGGTATGACTCAACCTGGGATTGAACTCAGGTCTCCCAGACCATTGGCAAACGCTCTACCCACTAGGCCAATGAACCGATGGGTCAAATAGAACAGTTTAATCATTTACTAGACTTGAGACCTTTTAATTGTGTGTAAGCAAATGATTGATATTGAACTGAATTAGTTCTGAAGAGCAATGCTTGAAACCATTTAACTGTGTGCAATTAATAAATACCAATACTTGAAACCGTTTAACTGTACGCAAACCAATGACCCATGGCATGTTTAAAAATGTTACCGACAAACTATTCGTTTACAAATCATGCATCTGTGTGTGTGTATATATATATATATATATATATATATATAGGATTTGGTATTCAATAACCTGCCAAGGTTTGATAAGCCATAAAAACCAACCAACTTGTGGTATTTGTGTAGTTTATTTTAAAATACATCTGATTTTTTCCTCCTATATAAAGGTGGGGGTTTTTAACTTTTAGCAATGACTTATTCATTTATATTTACTTTTATAAAAAAACTAGAGGTATGCTCTTGGATAAAATTTCAATTTATACTGAAAATTATTTATGATTTATAAAGGATTGTGGGCTAAATAAGAAAGCTTTGCCTTTCAGTAAATACAAATAGAAGTTATCACAAACTGCAGCATCAGGTAAATATCTGTGACCTTACTAAATGTTATGCTTTCAATTGTCCCAAGTTCAGCCCAAAATCTCTGATAGTTTACTCCAAAGTGCTTAGTTGCTAAATTTGATTCCAATCAACAGTGAAAATTTCTTTAAAATGATAATAGTACACACAATAATAGTCAGTGTGTATAACCTTTTCAAATTAATCTACTTGTGTATTTAAACTCTTAAAAAGGTATTGTTTTTTGAAAAGAGAAATTTACTATGTAAGTTTTAAGAAACTATAATTCTATTTGATCGAGAAAAAAAAAGGAATATGTCATCTGTATCTCCTAAAGAGGATTAAGATCTGTCTTAGATATGACACTATACATCTAGTGGTGAAACTTTATTTAGCATTATAGAAGTTATAGGTAAAAAAAACTAAGAAGTATACAAAAAAAGTCATACTATTTCTCCTTGTTTTTAAGACACAAAAAGATAAAAGATTTTTTGAATAAATCTTTAGGTAGATAGGTATGTCATAATCATGATTGTCATCTAGTTGCACTGACAGCACAGAGTTTCCTGACTCTCTCTCACTGTCCATCCCTCCTGATAGGTCTTCAAGACTTCATCTAGTGTCCACACAGTGTTGATGTATCTAAGTTTTTGCTAGTCAACTAAAACTGATGCATCCATGTATTGGAATCCATTAGAAAATATCGCTTAGGAGTTCACCCTTACTTCTTCTGCAGTGCCTCGCATATCTTATTCATCTTAGATGGTTTTTGAAATAGGAGGTTGGTGACTGTGAAACTTGTGTTTTGTGGAGTGTTGCTTCCAAGATTTGTTCCTAACGGCACTTAGCATTCTTGTATAATTCCCATCTAGCTTTTTCTCATTTGGCTAACATCCAGGTGATTGTATTGACACAGATACAGCAGGGGAAAAAAAACTATTTTATTTTACCAGATAGATTAGACTTTCCATGCCTTCACTAGGCATGTGTCAGCATCACTTTCAGTAGATGAGATATTGCTGTCAAGGTATGTGAACTAGTCAACTAATTTTAGAGGCTTCCCATTTAGAGTGGAGATAGCTTCTTGCTTAAAATACAAACTCGTGTTTTATTTGCATTTATGTAGAGAGCAATGCCTCCTGCTGCTTGCTTTAGGCTATGAAGTAAGGATTTGGCTTGGGCTGGTGCATTTATGAGAAGTGCTAGATCATCTGCATAGTCTGAATCTGTGATAATTTCTCCAGGATATCATCTGCTTCTTTCTTTTTGAGTTTGAAACCATTTTCTTTTAGTTGATCTAATGACATTCAAAATACATAGTTTAATCAAATTATAAACAAATATTCCGCTAATGTGTCTCTTTGTAAGACTCAAGTGACCATGTTGAAGAAGTTGGTATCTCTATCATATGACCAAGCCATTGCTTTTGTGTTATTTTAAATCGTTATTATAGCCGTAGCTGTTTCTTTGGGGAGACCATATTATAGGAGTATTTGCTCCATCTTTTCTCTGTGTATGGAATCAAATACCTTGAAGAAATCTGCAAATAGTAGTGTTGCCTTGAGATTTTTATCTTCCTATCAGATGTTTGAATTGAGCCAGTATTGGCTTGTGGATTTTATCTGTTTACTTAAGTTTGACAAGTTACAAACAGACAAAAAAGAAGCAAACTGAAGTCACACTGATCATTTTATTTATGCACACACATATACAACACACATACACTGATGAAAAAGTATTCATTTTCCATCTTTCCTTGTCAATGCACTTACTTCACTTGACATTATGTGATCCTTATACTGTGAAAATTTCAGATCCAAATTCAACTAATATGTCAAGTAGTAAGCTTATTGGTCTACTCTCATTTCTATCTATTATTGCTTGTATCTCTTCTTGCAGGCTCTGTCCATATTACATGTCCCGAGAAATCAAGAAGGATGCAGACATTATTTTCATGCCTTACAATTACCTTCTTGATGCAAGGGTAAGTTGTTTTTTTCTTTCTTTCTTTTTTTAATAATGCTCCATTTGTTTTAGGAGGTGTGGTGAGCTTTAATGTTTGTTTGTTTTTCTCTTGGAAAGAATTAAAGTTGGCGACCATAGTCGAGGGTGACCCGAAAGCTCCCTTTTCGATAGCTACTACACCAAGGTGTACGGGAGGGCGCAACTCCTTTCTCTCCTTACTTACTGGAAAGAATTACAAGTGTAAAATAATTAAGGTAGTAATTAATTGTATTAATTATTTTATTTAATTTAATGAGGTTGTGGACTAGTTAGAGATTTTTTAGAGTACGTGTACTTATCATTGAAGTTAACGTGTGCACACTGGCACGACAATCACCCTTTGTCATAATAAGGTTTCGGTACAACAAAACAAAGTTGAAGTGCTGTTGTGTGATAAGATTGCTGATGCAATGATTTAGTGAGATGACATCACATCAAGGATTTTGGCTAATGAAATAGTTAATTTTGGTAAGTATCAAAGAATAAAGGATTTGAAAATTTAGGTTGTTGAGATCCATAGAGAGTTGAATTGAGTTTAAAAGTCAGTAAAGATTTAGATGTTGGTATGAATTGGTTGGGGAGGGAGTTCTCTGATATCAGCCAAGCTGGGATTCGTTCATTGACTCTGATGTCTTCTTCTTCTCGTGTTGCATTGACTGCTAAGTAAAATGTTGCAGTTCAGAATAAAGACTTTTTGCATTCCTAGACAATTGAATTACTTTGTTGTTTTGAAAAAGAGTTTAATGTTCGAATATTCAAATCTTGGAAGGGATAAGACACTTCCCATTCTGTTTTATTTCATTTCACTTTTTTTTATACTTTTTCTAACCTTGCTTTTATAATTACTTAGCAAATATTAGTTATCTTTACAAACAAAAAATGTGATAAATTATACAAAGATAAGGAGAAGTACTCTAATGATTACTTAATAGTTACCTCCTTTAAGGAATTTTAATGATCCAGGTAAACAAAAATACAGAACTCATACTATTTTGTTGCAAATTGGATTATAATAATCCATTATGATAATCCATTGTAAGTGAGATAATATGACAGCTATTGTCCTATCAAATATTGCTGCAATGGGCCATTTTTGTTGTGTTATGGTCGTAATTAAATATACAATCACTGTATTATAGATACTTTGAATAAGATTTGTGTGTTAGCTTCAGAAAAGATAATAGATTCTCCAAAAGGTCACTCTCTCTCTACCACAATATTTTTCAAAAACCGGATAAAACCCAGTAAATATATTTTTAATTTAAATCATAATTGTGTGTGTGCATATATGTGTGTGTGTGTGTGTGTATATATATATATATATATATATATATATATATATATATATACACACACACACACACAATTTTATATATATATATAGTAGTGTCCCAAACTAAGGGACAAAATTTTAAAACCTAATATTTGTTAGAAATAACAACTGTGAAAAGCTGAAATTTTGACAACTGGTAGTCGTTATCATCCATAATAGCATACTAAAATTTGAATCATTTGCAAAGGATAGAAAAAGAGTTATAACAATTATTTTTTTATTTTCAAATTTGGAACATCCAAAAGTAAGGGACAAAATTGAGAAAAACAATGTAAACAGCCAAAAAACAATAAAAATACATGTACAATCAATATTTAGTAAATGAGCCTTTGCTCTCAATGACAGCTGCACATCTTCGACTACAAGAACGAAAGAGTTCTTGACAGTCCTCAATACTAATTTTAGACCATTCTTCTTGAAGCTTCACCCACAAATCCTCCGTGTTAGTGGGATTTCTTTCCATAACTTTCACTCCTAAGGTCTTCCAAAGATTTTCTACTGGATTTAAGTCAGGACTTTGCGGTGGCCAATCCATAATTTCGAAATCTTGCTCGCTAAGGTAACTCATTACCACCTTTGCCTTGTGACATGGGGCATTATCTTGCGTAAAGGTAGCCCTATCGAAACTTGAATTCTGTATGATTGGCACAACATGATCTTGAACAATGTTTTTATAGATCTGCGCATTTACACGAGTTTGTAACCGGACAAGAGGCGTTGTACCTTGGCTAGAAAACATTCCAAATACCATGACGCTTCCGCCCCACCAAACTTGACAGTTTTCTTAGTACACTTTGCACTTAATCTTTCACCAATACGTCTCTTTACATTGTTTTTTTCCATCATTTCCAAATAAATTAAACTTGCTTTCATCACTGAAAAATACTTTTGCCCAATTTTCATATGTCCAAATTACATACCTGTTTGCAAACTCTAATCTCTTTTTATTCTTCGAACTAACAAGTGGTTTCTTCCTTGGGGTTCAATTAAACAGCCCTATTTCTTGCAGTCATCTAGAAACAGTCTGTCTTGACACATTAACACATGAGGTACTATTCATAACCCTTTTAATTTCTGTGCAAGACTTAAAACGGTCCTTTAATGACATATGCTGCATTATTCGATCTTCTCTTGCCAAAGTTTTGTGGGGTTTGCCAGTTTTAAAAGCACTATTTTTCCAGTATCATTGTAGGATTTAACAACCCTGCCTACAACACTCTTGGAACATTTCACTTTCTCTGAAATCTCTAATGGTGTGCTTTTCCTTGTGTAGCTTCACAATAGCTTGTCTCACAGAGTAATCAAGTTTTTGGCGTTTCACCATGGTGCCGGCTGATGCAACGTTTACAAATGACTAAGTAAGACTTATTCTTTAGAGGAAATCAAAAAATTTGAATATAGCATACTGTTTTGTTTTTCTCAATTTTGTCCCTTACTTTTGGAGGATCCTATTTTGAAAATAGATAATTGTTATAATTCTTTTTCTATCCTTTGCAAATTTTAGTATGTTATTATGGATGATAACGACTACCAGTTGTCAAAATTTCAGCTTTTCACAGTTGTTATTTCTAACAAATATTAGGTTTTAAAATTTTGTCCCTTAGTTTTGGACGCTACTGTATATATACACGTGTGGGTAAAATTTTCCTATCACCTTAGGCAACATTATCACCAGTTTCAAAATGTTCATATCTTTTGGGGAAAATTTCACCTAAATAAAACAAACCCCCTTGTAAACTGAGCAACTATTTATATAAATGTATTTTCTATCTAGTTTATTGATATAGATCGGTGCAAGGTCAGTATATATTCACTTCCTGAAGGATCTAATATTTTTTCTTGTTTACATCAAGTCAGTCTTCTTGCTATAACTTTTTTCCCTTTGCAAATGTGCTATTAATTTTCATTGGTTATCTCACTGGATCATAGGAAATACTTTAATTACTTTCATACAACTTAGAATAGATTTGGCGCCAACTGTAATCAGAGTAAAAATCCATATATAAACCATGGAAATATTTTCTTGTATATTATCTTTTATATATTTCCTTATTCACAGTCACGCAAATCTCATGGAATTGAGCTGCAAGGACATATTATCATATTTGATGAAGCCCACAATTTGGTAAACCATTTTTCATTCCTTATTATGATTTGGGGGGGTGATTTTGTATTTGTTTTCATTGTTCTTGATATTTCTCTTTCATTCTTCTGCTTTTTTTCTTCACTATTTCAACTCTTTAACCTTGTCTTTGTTTTAAAGTTTTTTCATATCTTTCTTCCTTTTTCTATCAAATTTTTTTCTCTTTTCACCTTTTATTCCTCTTACTTTCTTCTGCTTAGCTCTAATTCTTTTTCCCCAGATTCAATCTATTTTCATCTTCCTCTCATCTTTCCTCTTTGTTTTCTCATTTCCCCTTTTCTCCTTTATTTCTTTCTCCTCCCCATGACCCTTTTCTTTTTTTCTTTCCTTCAGCTCAGCCTTTTTTGTTCCTGTTTTAATTTTATTGTTTGTACCTCTGTACAGGCAAGCAGTTTTTAGCTTACCCTTTCGCATAATCAAGTATATATTTTGGCTTTGCCAATACCTAAAAGGAAAATCATGAAGAAGACAGACTGACTGACGACATGAGAGGACAATAAAAAGAAGACACCTGACCTTCAGAAAATCACAGAGAATGCTAGAAAGGATAAAGAAAAAAAATAGACAGAATTTACCTCAAAGAATCTACTGTTAGGATTTTTTTTTTTTTAAATAAGTTGAAAGCGAAAGATATTTTCTAAGAAGATTGCTTCATTTGGATGCACATTGGAAAATGAAGTTTTACATTATCATTTATTTTCATTGATTATGAATTAATGCAATAAAGATTATTATTTAATATGTATATATTATTCCCATAAATAAAATATAGTGAAGGATTGACAAATTTAGGATAACATACAATAAAACTTTATACTGTATATCAATTTAAAAACACTCTCCAGGTCAGTAGTCACCATTTTAGCGTCACAAGCCATTGTAAATTTTACTCCCCTCCAACATGTTATGGGATAGACTAGTGTGGTAAGTGAAGCTCATTACTTTCTATGACTGATCTTGATAAAAGTTGTAGAGAAGAAAGAAAAATTACTGCTGGGATGAAGTTGTTTATATATATATATATATATACTGGAAATATATTTTGATATTGTTCTGCATTTTCATGCCTAGAACACTGTAAAGATTTAAAGGATTACAAATGCTTTTAATACTAAATTTTAATCATAATTGTGTGTGTATATATATATATATATATATATATATATATATACACACACACACCCACACACAAAGAAATACTAGACAATAAAAATTATTAAAAGCCAAAGACAACCCAAAAATTTACAAAAAATTCTCATCTCTTCTACATTTGAGAAACACAATGCATGGAGTCAGAAAATACAAGACTTAAAGATGTGAAGTATGTAATATAATCATAGAAAGAAAATCCTATACATTTGAAAACCCAAAAACGATATTCATAATAAATAAAAATTTAAGCTGTGATTCAAAAAACATTATCAAATGTAGCAAAGTATACATAGGGTTAGTACAAGCTCTTAATACCAGTTTATCTCCACTCAAAAGTAATATTAAGTTAGCAGAAAACAGAAAAGTCTGTTTCAAAATACCAATAGTGCAGCAATGAAATGTTTAAAATAATGGCAATATACTACACATTACTCCAAATAAAAGAAATAAACTTCATTGAAAAATTCAAACTCAGATTAATCAGAACTTAACTATACACACAGACTCACACACATGCAATCACTCCAGGAGGAAAATTAGTAGTCTTTATGGCACATCAACTATGATTACATAGGGAGAAAGAGTGATAAAGGAAAAAAAACAACCCCACCAACACTCAAGCACACAATCATTCAAGGAGAAAGATAAGTAAACTTTATGGTGTATCAGCTATCATAGATTACTTAGAAGGAAGGAAAGTAATAAAAGAAAAACAAAAAAATGAAAGTATATACTCATACACAGATACAAGAGCCCACATGGACACACAAAACTCACAGAATACACTCTAGTCAAAAGAAAAAGAATAGAAAGAGAAACAACATCTGCAGAGATGAAAATTTCTCATAGACAATTAACTCAAACTGAATATTCATAGACACAAATCCTGGAATTAAAAAGAACCACAACCTTATCGAAACAGTTGCCACTATATAAATCAAAGGGAACACAAGAACAAACCATTTAACTTCCTAAAGACTCTGTAAAATGCCAGAAACACATGTTTAAGAAAAATAAACTGGGAATAGTTTACTAAACATTGCTTTATGATGAGGTAATCATTAGTATTTACTAGCTAGTTTAGTCTGGCACAAGGCCAAAGCAGTGAGCCACTCAGTCAAGACCAATCTTGTTTTACCAGTGAATTATCATATAAGTTTGCTAACCTTTATGCATCTCTATCTCTGTAATGCAACAACAACATAGATCTTCTCTTGCAGCTGCTGTGAAAGTTGTTTCCTGATTTGGTTTCCCTCAGCTGCACAATCCTTTTAAAAAAAAAAAAAAGGAGATGTCTTTTTATTTAGATGATGTCTGCTGATAATGTCAACAGATTCCAAACAATTTTTGGAATTATAATAAACACTCTATCATAGCACATATTTACCTAAACCCTCTGCCACTGGAAGGATGTGATGTAGAGTCAATTCTTAAGTAGAGTTTAGCTGGGTTGACTTCAGTTTTCATTCTCCTGTATTGATTGTCTTACTAAGGTTAAATAACCCAGTGTGTCCTATCATTTACTCCTCGGCCTCCTCAGCTACCAGCATGCTTGCAACAATCAAAGAATACCTTCAAAAATGTCCATTTGCAATGCCAAAAGTGATGCATACTTACATAATAACATTTGCATATACAGACCTTTATGGGCTTATATCGAATGTAGATATTTACTAACCTTTGCTTAATTTAGTATAAGGCCATAGTTGTTGGGCATCCAGTTAGAATTAAACTTAGTAGCAAGTTTTTGTGAAACAAACTCACTATCCATCAATCTGAGTATGTGTGCATATATATATATAGAGAGAGAGAGAGAGAGCAATTTATTTGCTTTCAAGAATGTCTAAAATAGCCAATAATGATGACATCTACATTCACAGAGATAATGCATTGTGGTTTTGAAAGAAGTTAATGATAGAAAAATCCACATCACCAGAAAAAAAATTATAAAATTATTCAAAAACAAAGAGTCCAAGATTGAAATTGGGACAAACATGAAAATAGCAATTTTTTTACATTTTACATTCTGTCTCAAGAATGAAAATTCGGACCCAATAGAAAAACAAGTTGGTTGGTGTTTTTTGACCATATAAACCCTTGGGGATTGTTCTATGTCAAATCCTGTTATGTATATGATTTGTAAATGAATAGTATACAGTTAACATCATTTCTATAAGTTAGAACTCATTTGTTTGCACACAGTTAAATGGTTTCAAGTATTGCTATCTATTATTATTATTATTCTCTCAATATCAATCATTTGTTTGCATATAGTTAAATGGTTTCAAGTATTGCTATGTAATCACTAATAATTCTATTTAATTTTAATCATTTATTTGCTCACAGTTAAATGATTTCAAGTATTGCAATCTGTCTTTAATAATTCTACTTACTGTTAATCATTTGTTTGCTCACAGTTTGAATAAGTTCAACTTATAATAATCCTCAGTAAACAAGTGAACTGTTCTAATATTTTGTATAATTTAAATCTGAATTCGAAAACAATGTGTTAATGAGTTTAGATCACAGGCCATAAGCAATGTTGAATGTACATGCCAAATGATTTTACATCACATGACAAATAGGAAAATATTTAAGCAGGTCCCGGCTATGGGTTAAATAGTACCACTACTGTTCTTCTAGGAGAATGGCTTTGGCATTAAATAACCCACAAAGGTTGATATGCCATTAAACAAATAAACCAAACCAATTTAAGCAGGTAGATAATTCCTGCATTTGTATATTTAATTTTGCTGCCTGATGATTGACATTCATAAAATTTGAGTAAGAAATCTTTCTGAGCTTTTTTATTTTTAATGTTATTGTATATTTTTCTACTTGAAATTATTGAGCACTGGTTTAGTTTTTAACTTGTCATTTTATTATGATTTAAAAACACACACACACACACACATATATATATATATATATATATATATATATATATATATATATATATATATATATATATCATCATCATCATATCGTACTGGCAGCACGGATATCCCTGACCCTCTCTCGCCACTCCTCCCTATCGTTCATCGCCCTAGGTAGGTCTTCAGGACAACAACCTGTATCCTCACATAGCTGCTGAATGTATGTTCGAGCTGGTCGTCCTGCTTTTGCGCGGCCATGTGTGGGGATCCATAAGAGTACATCTCTTATGAGTTCATTTCTGCTTCTCCAGCAGTGTCCTGCATGTCTGGTTCGTCTAACTTGAATAGTTTTCGTGATAGGGGGCAGGTGGCCATACAGTTGGTGTCTTGTGGGGTGTTGCTGCCAGGACTTGTTCAGGATTGCACGCAGCATTCTTGTGTAATTGCCATCTAGCTTCTTCTCCAGCCGTTTTGTTAGCGTCCATGTAGTGCATCCATATAGCAGTATCGATGTGACCGCTGCCTGGAAGAAACTGCGTTTCATTTTATCGGTTCGGTCTGATTTCATATATATATATATATATATATATATATATATATATATATATATTATATTGAAAAAAAAAATATATATATATATATATATATAGTCTGTGTTTATGATTTAGGTATTTACATAATACTATATGGATATTTTAGAAGATGGATAGGGCTTAAAGCTTATCAAGTTTGGAAATGGAACCTGCAAACTGAATTTAGCTTATGACCCTGGCTGTTTGCATTCACTTCAAACTAATGCCCTCCATCTCTTTGAGCCATCAGTAAAATTGTTTGACCTAACTGAGCCCTCTTTAACTTTAGCTGGCAACTAGTCGAGGAGAGGGTCTAATTTGAATTCAAAAACAGAAACTGGAATCCTAAAGTCAATTCATCATTGTCTTTCACCACACTGATAATTCTCACCTGTGCCAAGCTGTATCAGTCTTTGCCCTTTCTTTGAACAATATCAATACATATAATAAAAACACTGGCTTTTTATTTCTTTATATTCACAGTATATGCATGTGATATGAAAGATCTCATTTTAGCTGTTCAACTTCTTCAAACACTTTATATCACTATTAGCTTAATTTCCAAACAATTTCAGAAACATTTCTATGAGCCATGGTTAAAGGAAGAATATTAAATGTTGCAAATGGTATATTTTTATTTTGCTTATAAGATCTTGACAATCAGAGATTTTTGCCTTTCTCAGCCTCTCAAATTCCATTTTCTCGCTGCCCAATTTTATTCCAGCTGCGTGTGACATCTTTGATCTGTTCCAATCACTGTAGGAATCATGCCAAGATCAAAGAGCCATTAAGGATTACTTCTGTGTTATTTTTATGAAAACTTTGATGATTGAAGGAATTTTTCTTTATATGGATTTCTCAGAGACCAGGAATAGAAATCAGTTCTAGCATGATATAAAATTA
The DNA here is from genome assembly GCA_963585895.1 of Sepioteuthis lessoniana. Lineage (NCBI taxonomy): Eukaryota > Metazoa > Mollusca > Cephalopoda > Myopsida > Loliginidae > Sepioteuthis > Sepioteuthis lessoniana. Next base: position 111,793,537 of record OY757913.1, on the reverse strand, counting down.
TATCTTAACAGTTTGGTATATATCCCATGTCACTATCACAATATGTAGTTTGATCAATCTACTTAGATATAAAATAACTTTATATATAAACTAAAATTTTCATTATTTTTATGCATGTATTTACCCAATCCCTCTGCCAGAAGTAGGATGTCATAAAAAGTCAATTTTTAAGTGGTGTAAAGCTGACTAGAATTCAGTTTTCTTCTTCTCGACCAAGGCTAAAGAACTTAGTTGGAGAGAGAAGAAATAAATTCTTGCCTTTCCAAAGGTCATTATCATGAAGTGAAATACAAACAGCCTTGTTCAGGATTTGAACTTGGGTTGCCAATTCTATATCAATAACTGTTGTCTTCAGTGTGTTTATATTTATGTATGTATTTATGTAATGATAATTCAGCAAAAATCCCACATAGTAAGGAAATAATTATTAGAACACTTTTTTAAAATCTTTTTTGAAAAAAGAGCAATTAGTTTCCAGTTTAAATATTGGCCTAGCGGTTAGAGTGTTTGCCAATGGCCCAGGAGACTGGGCTTCAATCCCTGGTCAAGTCATACCAAAGACTCAAAAAATGGTACTTGATGCCTCCTTGCTTAACACTCAGCATTATAAGGTATGGATCAAGGGTAAAGTGGAGCAATCCAAGGAAAGGAGTAGCACCCTTCCCTTACACCTTAGTGTAGTAGCTATTGAAAAGGGAGCCTTCAGGTCACCCTCAACTAAGGTCACCAACTTTACTTTTACTTTATTTAAATGTTTACTGAACAGTTTTTTAATCATCCAAATTCTTGAAATAGTGAAGATTTTTAGGAAAAGTTAATTACAATCCTTTACTCCTTCTTAAATAGAAGCATTATAATCATAATAAACACATATCACTGTGTGTGCGAAGGCAGTGGGGGTAATGATTTCAAGCGTTTAGTGTATGTTATATAGTAGTGACTGCCACTTTGTATAAGAAGTTGATCTTCTAGATTTACTAAGAGTATCTTTGAGACTATGTGTGACTCCTCTGACCAAGTTTATCTTTGCAAGCTCTATCACATGTGTGACAAATAAGTTAACTGTCTTTTCCATTGACATTCCCCCCTCCATGCATCCTCATATGACTTCTCAAACCTGTTACAAACCTACATACTTTGTCAGGAGTTGCTGTTAAAGTGAGTCTTTGTGAGTTTGCTGTCATGAGATCTCATATGATTAACAAGTCCGGCTTTGGATAAACAAACCACCTACTACAGGTATTACGAACATGTTCCGGCTGTAAAGTATCAGTAACTGAGGTCTAGTCCTTTTTCTAAAGTGCTTGCTTACCTAGATCACTTTCTTTCATGTTGATTGATTTACCATCATCTGCTCCCAGTCTCCAAAGTCTATACTGAGCACCTTGAATTTGTTTTTAATATCTTTAAATACACACACACACACACACACAAGGTGTGTTCAAAAGTATTTACACTGAAGCTGTATTTACCAAGACAGAAGAAAATAATGAATGAAGCATTAATTTTTTTCTCAATAATCCCCCTAGTATTCAACACACTTATTCAAGGGAGCTTTCTATTGATTAAAGCCCATTTAAATTTATCTTTTGATCTCATATGAACTTGTGCTGTCATATTTCTGTATTCATGGAAATTTGACTGAAATAATTGTCAGCATTAAAACTCTTTCTTCTTATTTGATTAAAACAAAATACAGATGCTATATTTTTCACTGCATTGTTAAAATAAAGTTTAAATGGAATTTTAGTACATTCTTTTATCGCATTTAGTTCTTTGTCTTTCGTATTTGTATTGAATTATTAATTCTAAAGGTAAGAATTTATATACCTCAAATTATTAAAAAAAAAGTATTGGTGGGTTTATGATGATCAGGGAAGCTATTTTAACACAGACAGCATTGTCTAACCTTGCTTATGTGAAGGTATCCAAAAACTTGATAGATTTATTTATTTATTGAGAGACACCCCCACAAAATCTAATTATATTCCATTCTTGACTGAAGACAAACTATGCAGCAAATTTTCTTGCAGACATGAATACTGGGACAGAAGTGCAGTAGACCATTCCAACATTGCAAGATAATATTTGCACATTCCTTAGTGTTGCTGGGAAAGCAGATTGATTCCAGGTAACGGCTTCTTCTTCGATTAAGCCTCTTTTACGCCCAATAATCATTTAGCACTCTTTTGAGGTGGAGGAGAAAATGGTAAGGAGGACATGTGAGCGTCCTGTTAATGAACCTTTCATTGTTCGGATCATTGACCTTTGAATATGGTCCATAAAACTGAAGCCAAGCATGAAGACAAGGTCACGGTGCCTCTGACCTTTGTGGCGCCTTCCATATAACCAGAATTGATGCAGTTGTGCATCTTTCACCCTTTCTTTCCTTCCTTCCTTTCCTTCATCATAGTTTATATTGGTAGATATATACATGTGCTTATGAGATCTTAGCTTTTAAGGGGTCAGCACAGTCAGTTAGGGCTATAAAATATACTGACTACATCTCTGCAGAGAGGTATGACTGCACTACTCCTGTGTATCCTGTATATGACATTAAACCATCTGATGGTGAGGCTTCATTGCTGGAGCTTTGAGGAATGTGGGGCACCCCTTCATTACCACTACTCCTAGGTCCACTTTAACCCTGAGTGTTAGTACCTGATAGGGTCCCATCTATGGGTCAAAGAGAACAGTTTGACTATTTAACTGTGTTCAGACAAATGATTGATATTAAATTGAATGGTTAGTGTTAATGTAGCAATACTTGAAGCCATCTAACTTTGTGCTAAAACTGAATTATTGGTATCACATAGAAATACTTGGAACCATTTAACTGTGTGCAAATGAATGGTTTTGAATAGCAGTACTTGAAACCGTTTAACTAGACCTAACTCATTTAATAATAAGATTACCTACAAACTATTCTCTTACAAATCATATATGTATAACCATTTAACTCTGTGCAAACAAATGACTGATGTTAAATTAAATTGTTACTGTTACATAGTTAAATGGTTTAAACTATTACTGAGTGTAAACAAATGATCTCTGGCTTGTTTACAAATATTATCTACAAACAGTTCATTTACAAATCATATATGTATAAACAGGATTTGGTATTAAATAACCTATAAATGTTGATCTGCCATAAAACCCAACCAGCCTTTTAGGGATATGTTTTGCTAACTGAAGGTATTATCTCTTGTCTATTTGCTAGCTTCTGTTTGAGTGATTGCATTCATCTGTTAAGGTGTGAGTCCGTCTTTTGAGAGAGGAAATTTTACAAAGCTAAATTCATATTGTTAAATTCATATGTTGGTTGGTTGGTTGTGTTTTATGGCATATTAACCTTTGTTGGTTATTTAACGCCAAATCTATTTTTATGTAAATAATCAGTTCTATTTCAAACAATTCAGTTTAACATCAGTACACAGTTTAATTGTCAAATGCATTTCTATTCCAAGCTATTCGGTTTATTCAAACAGTTCTAATTCGGCTAGTTCAGTTTAGTATAAGTACAAATTTTCGTTATACACAGTTAAATGTCAAAACAGTTTCATTTCATATAATTCAGTTTGGCTTAAGCACGCAGTTTAAATGTAAGTACAGTTTAATTGTCAAAAACATTTCTATTTTAAGCTATTCCATTTAGTCAAACAGTTCTAATTCAAACAATTCTGTTTAGCATAAGTATGCAGTTAGTTCTATTTAACCTATAGATAGGGCCCTATCAGGTGCTACCATTCCAGGCCAGAGTGGACCTGGGAGCAATGGCAAAAGGAGTACTCCGCATTCCCCAAATCTCCAGCATCACTGGAGATTCACCATCAGATTGTTTAGTCCCATATTCAGGACACTCATTGTAGGAGTCTTACCCTTCTGCAAAGGTGCATTAGGTGTATTCTCCAGCTCCAGCCAACTGGGCAATACACAGAATTAATGTCAAAACAGTTTTATTTCAGATAATTCAGTTTATCTAAAGTACACAGTTTACATATCAAAACAGTTGTATTTCAAGCAATTCAGTTTAGCATAAGTATGCAGTTTAAATGTCAAAACAGTTCTATTTTAAACAATTCAGTTTAGTATGAATACGCTGTTTAAATGCAAAAAACACTTAAGTCAAGAAACCACTGTTTAGTTATATTTGACCCATAGATAGGACCCTTATCAAGTGCTACCACTTGAGGCCAGAGTGAACCTGGGAGCAATGCCAAGAAAGGGGTACTCCGCATTCCCTAAAGCTCCTGTATTACTGGAACCTCACCATCAGATTGTTTAGTGTCATATACAGGACACTCGTTGGCAGGGTCTTACCCCTCTGCAGAGTTGCAGTCAGTGTATTCTACAGCCCCAGCCAACTTGGCAATCATATATGGTATTCAGGGGAGAAGAGAGTGAGTGGAAGCTGAGAGACTTTTTCTACTTTGAATATTGTATTGCCTCCTGGATGTTAGAGGTGGAAGAAATGGTAAGAAACAACACTAGAATCAACTAATGGAATGATTTTATATACAGAAATGTACTGTATGATTTTTTTTTTTTTGTGTTTTGAGAAAGAGGTTTTACAAAGATGTTAACTTGTTAAATACCCATTTTACTATAGTTGAGTTCTCAATGAGTGTGGAAGAATAAAATGCTTGTAGGCTATCCTTCTAATGTCCAACACTTTGAAATAGGACAACAGAAACAAGTTCACTGTCACTTCTTGTCTCTTTCCTCTTCTTTCCTTCTGATGTAACCAGGAATGGAATTCACTCCACATGGCTTTGTCGTCACATTTCATCTCTCTGCCTGATCAACTTGCCACATGTTTTTATGCAGCCAGGGATGGTTGTTAAATTTGAATAAGCGTCCTCTAGCATGGGTCAACCTTCCTAATCAAATGAACCCTAATTTACATCCACTCTTTTTCCTGCTTATACAACATGCTTCTCATTGTCTCTTTGAACAGCGGAGACTGATTGGTTCACCAGAGGTAGCTGGCTGCTTGTTCTGCCTTTTAATTCCTCTACAATGAGGTGAAATGGCTTGGTCTCAAAAGAATATGTTCTGGATTGTTATCCATACCTGGCTGTTTAAGAAACATATAGATTATGTGTACAAGACGACAAATACAAGAACTGGCCAATTGTGGTGTTATTTATGTCTTTGATGGAATACAGAAAGCATCTGTTGCTTCAGTCGTAGCTAAAAAAACAGAGTTAATTCTTTGTCACATGATTGCTCACCACAAGATTCACCTCAGTCTGACAGTGACCTTGAATTGACCTATTGACCATTTTGTTTTTGGCTATGATGAAGAGTTATAAATTATAATGAGGTTTGACCAAAAGTGTTACAATTCAATTCCTCAGTATTGGCCACTTGGTAAAAACTTGTATCAGCTCAGTATTTTTCACTATCAACATTCCATTCCAACTGTATGCAGTCTTGGAATTTTATCTTTTTGGATGGTCATTATTTTCCTATTTAAATTCTTTACACAAGTCATACTGATAGCACAGAGTTCTCTGACTCTCTTGCCATCCATCTCTGTTGTCTATCTGGGAGGTCTTTTAGATGGCATCAAGTTTTCACATAGAGCTGATTTATATAATTCTCACCGGTCAGCCAATACTTGTGTGTGCATATGTAGGACTCACTAAGAGAACCTTAGAGCTAATAATATTGATTTTGAATGTATAATATTCCACTAGAAATAATAAAATCCTTGTATCTTTGGTTTAGAAGAAAATTAACTTAATTAAAAAAAAAACAGTCTGAGGTGCATGATAATTTATGCTTATATTGAATTATTATTAAATGATACTCTCTTTGTTCCATAATAGCATATGAAATCTATATGCAAATATAATATGGAACAGAAATAGTGTGCTTACTTAGAATAAAATTGCATGCACCTGTCAATTAAGCCTCTGATTTAATGAGTGCATATATTAAACATTATTTCTTTTTCTGTGAGTATTATGAGTGTTTGCTTCTTTTGATTAAGACATATTCAATGATTTAAGAGTCATGAGTTATTTCTACATATTGCTTCTTAGTCTTTTATGTCCCCCACTTACACCAAAAATGTTTTTTTTTATCAATAATTGCTTGCCTAGTTGGCTGTGGGCTGTAGAATGAACCGACTGTACCTCTGCAGAGAGGTAAGATCTTTCCCCCAAACAAATGTCCTGAATATGACACTAAACAAAAAATTTGATGTTGAGGTTCCTGTTATGCTGGAGCTTTGAGGAATGTGGAGCACCCCTTCATTGCCATTCCTCCCAGGTCCACTCCAGCCCGGAATGGTAGTACCTGATAGGGTCCCATCTATAGATCAAATAGAACTAAACTGTGTACTTATGCTAAAAATGGAAATGCTTAGAATAGAACTGTTTTTAAATTTAAACTGCATACTTATGCCAAACTGAATTGTTTGAAATGGAACTGTTTTTGTATGCTAAACTGAACTGTTTTAAATTAAACTGTTCTGATATTTAAATGTTTAAAACAAAAACTATACTTATACTGAACTGAATTGGTTGAATTAGAACTGTTTGGTTAAACTGAATAGCTTGAAATAGAAATGTTTTTGACAATTAAACTGTCTATTCATGATAAACTGAAGTGTTTGAAATAGAAATGATAATTTGTATAAAATTAATTTGGCATTAAATAACCTACAAAGGTTGATATGCCAAACAACCAACCAATCAATAATTGCTTGAAAATTATTCTTTTAAAAAAAAAAAGTAAATTATTTTCTAGTCATCATTCTGGTTAGAATTGCTAAAGAAAAAAGAAACTTCAGTTCAAAAAGAAATAAATTATCTGATCTTTTTTTTTTTAATAGAGATGTAAGTGACATAATGATTATCAACAGGGCAAAATATTAACTAACATGCCAAGCTCCAATGTCTGCTGAAACTGTTTGTAATGGGAAAAGTATGAAAGCACTTCTTCCTTTGACTATAGATAAAATAGTACCACAATCGAGAGGCTCTCTAGCATTATTGGTAGGCAACTCATAAAAGAAGGATGACTCTGTATTCAAAGTGTAGGGAAAATAACTGGAAACTGCTTCACTCTTCCAAAAAAAGTCATGGTAATTAAAGGTTTACTGTAGAAAACTATGATTTCCCAAGTTCTGAAAGGACAACATAATTTCCAGTCCATTTTTCAAAATGAATAAAAGGCAATGCAAGTTTATATATTAGTTTCTTCTTTTTATTACTTATGGCATCTATCTGTCATGTGACTATGAACGGCATATAGTTTTCACCATATGTTTCTGCATACAGATCTCAGCACAGGCCTGGGTAAGGTTGTATGGAGTATTGACAGTTGCCCACATTAAGAGACTAAAGCTTAGATGAGTGAGGTTTCAGTTTTGGAGTTAGGGGAATGAAAAGTAAATAAAGGATTGTAATCTGACAATATGTAGAAAAATTGATAACAACAATCCAAGTGGAAGGAGAGATTTATTGAGAGGTCAACACTATAGCGTTTAGGTTCTACTGAACCATCAAGAGGACCATGAGGAGTGATATTAGCGATTTTAAGTCAACGATGGATGTAGGGGAATGTAGAGTAGCCCTTTATTTACATTGCTGTAAAGTCCATGCTGATGATCCCAATGGTAGTAACTGTTAGGCCCCTATTTATGGTTCAAATAGAACTGTTCTATCTTTTACTCTGGATTATTATTAAGAATTATTAGGAATTATTAGTGCTAAATAGCAATACTTGAAACCATTTAACTGTGTGCAAATGAAAGTATTAGTGTTTAAGAACAATACTTGAAACCATATAACCATATGTAAACAAATGATTATTATTAAATAGAATTGTCTTGAATGACAATACTTGAAATCATTTAACTATGTGCAAATAGGCTGTGACTCATTTAAAAATAATGTTACCTACAAACTATCCATTTAAAATCATATTCATATAATATATATATATATATATATATAAAAACAGGATTTTGCATTAAATAACTCGGAAGGGTTGGGTTGCCATAAAACGCAACCATCAAATCATATATATATATATATATATATATATATATATATATATATATATATATATATATATATATATATATATATATATAGAGAGAGAGAGAGAGATGTATAAAGAGGATTTGGCATTAAATAACCTGTAAGAACTGATATGCCATAAAACAAGCAAGCGTGTCAGTGAGGCTTAGAATTCATTGTCTGTATCCTCTGCAAATGCGTAAGACCCTCTCCCAATGGGGTCTCCTATGACACTAAACTATATCTGATTGTAAGATTTCAGTTTTGTTGATCTGGTGAGTGTGTAGTAGCAATCATTACCATTACTTCCAGATCCACTCTGACCTGTTAGGGTCCCATCTATGTTAAAGAATTATTCATATTCATTTGGACAAGAAGAAAATACACAAAAATGTAAATATGAATGTTTAGTGGATGCAATTCCCTTAACTTTAGGCATAAGATAACCCTGAATGGGTTGACATGTCATTAAACTCAATCAGTGATATTATATAACTGTGTTAGAAACAACTGCATAAAGGATGTAGATATGAATTTACAATGTATGCAATACCTTATTGTCTAAGTATAAAATACCCCCAAACAGGTTGAAATGCTATTAAAATCAGTTAATCAGTGCAAAAGTACAGGAATTAAGATATATTGTACAGTATTTAACACACAAATTGATACCTGGACACCTTTTAAAGTTTTGTTTACAATTATCAATTCACCTGAATTTTCTGAAAGTTGGATTAATGGTTCAATTCTTTATTATAATACTTTAATGCTTGGTAATAAAAGATGAAAGTCACTCAGTGTTGATCTCAGTTGAAAAACTGCATTATTCTTTGATTTATATTTTTCTGCCTTATAGAAAATATTTTTAGATTAGATTTTAGACATCACCAGATATCTTTTCAAATATAAAGTATTCAAAGTGTAACTTCAATATTATTGAATCTGAATATATTCCTGCTTGTTCGATAAGCTTAAATTCATCATCATCATCATCATCATGTCGTGCCATCAGCATAGATATCCCTGACCCTTTCTATCGTCCATTGCTTCCGGCAGGTCTTCAGGGCTACATCCCCTATCAGTACAGAGCTGTTGTATGTAGGTTTGGGCTGGTTGTCTCACTTTAGCTTGTCCATGTGAAGGGGTCCACAGGAGTACATCACTTATGAGCTCATTCTTACTTCTCCAGCATTAATTATATTCATTTACATGTTGTTGTTTTTTTGTATTCCTACAATATTTATTTAGAAATGAGTATTGAAATATTATTTGTATGAAATGCCACCTTTTATTCTCATCATCCAATATTAATTTTATGACATTTGTTAACAATATATTCCTTTCTTATTTCCCTTCTAATATATTTTTCTTATATTCTTATTAGCTGTGCAGAATGATCATGCCACTATTCAATATTTGATGACACTATTTTAAAGAAGTATATTTATAAAAATTATGCTTGTATTAGAATTAAACGGAATTCAATGTTAATGCTTTAACAAAAAGATTTTCTTGAATTTGCTCGTTACAAATAAGATCGTAAATTTATATTATCTTCATGTTACTTCAATGTTCTTACATATGTATTTTAAATCAAAATTTCCGGTCTATTCAAATTTCATGTGGATTTATAGCATATTAGATTAAAACTCCAGCTGCCTCATCTGTTAACTCTACCCAACTTTAAGTAGACACTCAGGGGAAATTTGCTAAGTGTAGAATCACATCAGTATATTAGATAATCCTGTCAAGCTGCTTTTTCAGGGTTTTACCCTGTACAAGGAAACACATCTTTTTTCTCCAATGTAAGCTTTATTTTAATTGCACTGATAATTCTATTATATATATATATATATAGGGAAAAGTGTTAGAACTATGTAGTAAAATAAACTGCTTACATGATAAAAAATGCAACGCTAAAGATGAAAGTGTAGAATTTAAATGCAACTAAATTTCATGCTACAATATCATTCAGTAGCAATATTACGCACAGAAAAAAAATGTATTAGCAGGTGAAGTAATAACATCATATGCTAGCCTCCTTTGAGCATCCAACCCTTCATCTTGTCAACTATGTTGTTTTCTGAAGACAAACATATTTTGTCTATAAATCTTAAAAAATGCATGAGAGGCATATTCAAAAAAATTTTTGTCTACACTTTCTAAGTAATCAACATTGGTTGACCAATTTTGTTGGCTTAAGAGTACCTAGGATCAAAATAACTCGGTTCAAGGGATCTTTGTTAACTCTCAAAGTTCTCAATGTTTATCATTTAATTTATTCACACAGAAAAATCTTTTAACATAGATTGGTCTGTCTACAACTACTGTTTTTGGATCACCAAAGACATTAAAGTAGCTTGAATAGAAGTTGTCAAAAAATCTTTGTATCCATTTTGAAAAACCATGTATATCTTATTTCATACTGTATATTATTAACAAATCGCTGATTATCCAATGGTTCACTTTATAATATAGTTTTACCCAAGCATCTAATTCATTAATGTTTTAAACAAAATATGTACAAATATTTTTTGGATCATAATAAATCACTGATGAAATTGCACATGTTCATTTTTTATATGTATGCTGCAAACAAAAAAAAAATATTGATGATAACAGATCAAAGTATTTTTATGCAGAATAGTACACACTCTTTAAAAATACATTTTTGTTTACATTGCTTCTAATGTATGAGATGCAAAACAAAAATGTAGTCATGGCAACCATTGCCAGTCAGTTTATTATATATATATATATATATATATATATATATAGTGCTGCCTTAGCAACAATATTCTTTACAATAATTCCTTCTAGTTGATTTTTATCATCTTTGTATCCAGATTCTGTCATTTTTTTATGAGTTAATTTGCATTGTTTGTTTTTGTTTTTGTTTTTTTTTTTTTGTTTTTTTTTCAATAATTTCCATTTTATATCTTTATCAGGAAATAGATTTCTTGTCTTTGTGAATTTTCATTTTACACACTCACAAAGAGAACTAGTTGACGAAAAGTTCTTGGCTCAATCAAGATAGGAATAAACTTTTTATTATTATCATTATTTGACCCATTTAAGTGTTTTTCACACCAGCATTAGCTGATGGTCTTCCAATGGAGATTGAATGACAGCAAGTCTCCTCGACTCTTCTCAGTATTCTGGCCAATCTCAGTAATGTTATAGTTTAGTGGGTCTTTACTCGTCGTCTTATTTCCAAGTCCTCCTGTCCCTTTATCAATCCTTTGATGACTGTACCAAGTGCACCAATTATGATTGGTATCGCCGTCACTTTCATATCCCTTAGTTTTTTCAGTTCTCTAACAAGGTCTAGGTACTTAGCTCTCTTTGAACTTTCTTTCAATTTTACTGTGGTCTTTTGGGATGGCAGTCCACTATTTGGCAGATTCTCTTTTTTTTTCCTTTTTTTTTTTTTTTTTTTTTGACTATCACTTGGTCTGGTCATCTGCCCAAGATTAGGTGATCTTTTTGTATCTCAAAATCCCAAAGAACTTTGTGCATTTCATTCTCCTGGACAGATTCTGTGTTGTGCATATACCATTCGTTTGTATGGTCAAATTTCAACTTCTCGCACAAATTCCAGTAGATCACCTTCCCCACCCAGTCATTTCTAGCCTCATACTCTTTTGGGGCTAATTTACTGCATTTGCTTATGTGATTGATCATTTTGTCTGTTGCCACATAGCCTATATTTGCTATTTTGTTGTCTTATCTATTCTTGCTTCAACGTAGTTTCTGTTGCTATTTGAAGGGATTCAGTTTCTCTCTTATGGTTTCCTTTTCTTAGTCATGTCCAAGTTTTCTCATGTGAGATTTCACTTGTTTGTTGCTTTAAATATCCATACAGTTGTTTTTCTTCCCATTTTTGTTCTCTAGTTATTGTTCTTCTGTTGATCCTTGTGTTGTCTGTATTATTTCTGGCCATTGTAATCAGTCTTCCTCTGCACTTTTTATATAGTCTTTGAGTCATCGTATAGAGAGATCAGTCGTATTTTCAATGCTGTTAAGTCCCCTTCCTCTTTCTTTTCTTGATACATATAGTCTGTTAACGTCATCTCTGGGATGTAAGACCTCATGCATTGTCATTAGTTTTCTTCTTCTTGGCTCCTTTTGTTGAAGTTCTTCCTTCATCCACTTCAAGAATGGTCCTAAGTATTTTAGAGGTGAGACAGCCCAGTTATTTATCCCTTTGATGAGATTTCTGCTATATAATTTGGTTTCAAGTAGTTTTTTTTTTGTTCTCCTGAGATCCTCTTTTTAAATTTTTTCTTTCATCTTCACTTCTTTGATAGTGTTTGCTTCCAATATTCCCAAGTAAATGTAATTTTCCTTTTCTCCAAGAGTTCGGATTTTTTTTCTTGATTTGGTAGTTCTATTCCTTCCATCTCATGTTGTTTTCCACTTCTCATTATTAGCATGGCATACTTTTCTATGCCAAATTCCATTCCTACGTCTTGACTGTATATTCTCACTGTATTAGATTTTCTTATGAGGAGTTTGTGTGTGTGTGTGTGTGTATATGTATATGTATATATATATATATATATATATATACACACACACACACACACAACTATAAACATACCAGATATCAAATACAGGTAAAGCAGACCAAAGTAAACACACTCCAGGAAAGAGGGAGAATGACTCCTATATAAACTAGTCTAACCAGACAAGAGTCATTTATACTGGAAACAAAAGTGAGTACAAATCTCATTGAGTACCCCATTTAAAAGGCCTTGTGCCACACATGTTCTCTGACGAAAGCAACAAGCTGGAAACATACATATATATATATATATATATATAACACGTATATAAGAACAAAATAAATTCAAAAAATACAAATCTCTTTGTGGAGCTTCCTATTTTAAAATATATCCTTATTCTTTTTTTTTACCTACAACAACCATCTTAAAAAAATATATAGATAAACTCCTCAACAGGATGTGACACAAGGCCAATTTTTTAGCAGAGTATAACAAGTTTGAATTCAGTATTTTCCTTCACAAACCAAGGTTAAGAGCTCACTCTGCCCTATTATTTGTCCATAACTAAAAGGAGAATAGTTGAATGCATACCTTCCCCAAGGGTGTTTGTGTGATGTGAAATGCAAACAGCCTTGTACAGGAATTGAACTTGGGTTGCTGCGATCATTTCCTACAGAGATAAGTATTACACCACAAGCACATATATGAACATACACTTCCAAAAGAATATTCCTTGTTTTTTCTTACTACAATAATTTATCTGTATCTTATTTTATTGTTTATTTTTCTATCTTTTCATTGTCATGTTTGGTATACTTTGCTTATTTTTTGGACTATTGTTTTCTAATTCTTGTACATATTTTTATAATATTTTCTATTTGTTGTTCATAAGATTCTTGTTATTTTAAGTTTTACTTTTTGCCTTGTATTCTTTTAAATGCCTTTTAGTTATAAATTCTGTTTTATATGACTTGTTTTATTTATTCATTCTTTCTCATATTCAGCATTAGGTGTTTGTTTTTGTAATCATTTTTTCTTTTCTATCTTGATTTGTGCACTCACATATGAAATTGTATATCTGATTCCAATTTCATTTTGTTTTAAATTCTTATTTAATACTTTCTGTCTGAAATTTTTTAAATGAGTAATTATCTTTATTATACACTGATCTACTCAGGTTACGACTATAATAGAAGTCCAGAGAGTACATCATCTGAAACATGGCTATAACAACCAAAATAAAGACACTATACTAAATAGATATAATTATAATAATTGTGTAATCTCTCTGATAAAATAAAATGGTAATTCTATCAGTATTATTGTATGGTTGCATCACTTTCATTTTACTGAAACATCTGGAGCAAAGGCTACTTGGGAACTACATGAGAATAAAGTGTTTTGAACAAATCTTGGAAGCTGTGCCTTACAAAACAGCAGCTATACAGCCACTTACCTCCTATCTCACAGCCCATCCTGTTGAGACAAGCAAGACCTGCTTAGCTATGTTTTCTTGTGGACTCCTACACATAAACACACCAGTGTTGGCCAACCAACTTTCATCAGCTCTGTGTGGATACTGGATGTTGTCTAGAGGATTTAGCAAGAGTAATGGCCCCTAAGGATGGCAAGAGAGAGTTAATGGAATCTTTGCTATTACCATACCTTGATGAAGATAGTTAAATATTTGTACATTTTATTTAATACAAAGAATCTATTCCTTTTCTGTATGAAACCTAAAGTTAGAATTTTTGTTTTGATATTTCTAGTCATTTTCATAATTTTTTTATTTTCTCTTTTTTACTTTAGGAAAAAATTTGTGAAGAAAGTTCTTCATTTGACCTTTCCTCCACGGACCTTGCTCTTGTCATTGAAGAACTGACTCAGCTCTCTGCCAAAATCATTGAAATGGCCCAAACAGAAACTCTTTCATTTACTGACTCTGAAGCAAATGTTAATGGTAGGTTAACTTCATTTACTTTACATGAAAAATGTCTTTTGTTAACCCTTTCAACCCTGCCTAGATCTTTCGCCTTCAGACACTTTATATCCATGATCTAAAAAAAAAATTCACAAAGAAATCAAGCAAAAAAGACTTCATTCCAGAATACAAAGTTTATAGTTATCCCATCATTACATTAAAAGAAAAACTTGTTTTATTAGTAACCAATATAATCTCTTTGAGTCTGAAAGAGAAATTTTTTGATATAGAACTGCTAAAGGAAGTCTTATCATGAGTCACCAAATATCTATACATCCATAAGTGTCTGCTATTTTTGGTTTGATTTAGGCCAAGTTTTCTGGAATCGTTTGTCATCTCTGAAAACTTTTAAAATTGTACTCAACCTTCATTATTTCATTTTTTACTAGGCAAAATAAAACAACTACTTATGCAAATGAGATGTTAAAGATAAAGTTATCCTTATTTATAAGGGAGGTAACTCAGTAAGATACTTGACATCCAGAAAGAACTGACATCTTTTTCAAAGACTTATGCGAGTGATGAGTAATGTTTAATGTAATGAGAATTATATCTTAGTAAAACAACTAATCCCTTATTTTCTTTCTTTGGACATTTTATGCCTTTTGTAATTAAAAATTTACCTCAAACTAATTTTTACAAAAGTTAATTGTTATAAAAGATAACTCCTCGTAGATCTACCTAGTAGGTCTTTTTATTATGAATATTTTATAAAGTTAATATTCTTCTGTGAAAAATTTCCATGGAGTTTTATTGCAAATATTTTTATATGTGCCACATAGAGATAATGTCTATATTTTTCTTTTGGTCTGGCTTGTCCATCCAGTTTAGAAAGATCAGTGACCATCTGGAAACCTATATAATATAGGTTGTCCTGCTAGTTTATTAGGTCCACCAATATCACTGCTTAAAACATTCCAAGCTTTTCAAAAACAGACCAAGTATCTAGTAATATATTAACCAATACTACATCACTTTTAATGAAAACTTTTGAAAATAGAAGAAGAAACTAAGAAATTTTTTAAAAATTGCTTTCTTATTTTCTTTTTTTATATCATTTCTTTTCTTTCATCTTAAATCTTAGATCTTGAGATGTTTCATTAGTTTGTGACAAAACCTGCTTAAATATTAATTTTTTTTTTACATCTTGAATTGTATTTATCTCTATTTCACTGATGGACTTCTCCATCATTTACATTGTGCCAGCATTGAGGTAGAATTTTGATGACCAGAAATTGAAAAATTAACAAGAATTTAATGGTAAACCATAAAACAAACAAGAATGCTGTTAAAAGATGTAAACAGCATTAAATATTTTCAACATGATATCAAATACCCCAAAGTATCAAATTTGTAAAGAATATTCTAACTTAGGCAGCCCTGGTTTAAAGGTAAGAAAATATTCCTTGCAGGAAGATTCAAGTATACATATATAGTTTCATTTATTTTATTTTTAAGAAAAATTGTTCATATATTTCTTCAGGTATACATATATATGTTTGTAAATACATATATGTGTC
This sequence comes from Sepioteuthis lessoniana, assembly GCA_963585895.1. Classification (NCBI taxonomy): domain Eukaryota; kingdom Metazoa; phylum Mollusca; class Cephalopoda; order Myopsida; family Loliginidae; genus Sepioteuthis; species Sepioteuthis lessoniana. Next base: position 111,777,492 of record OY757913.1, on the reverse strand, counting down.
GGATTGTTTGTTTGGGGGGACCTATTAATGGCATATCAACCATCTACAAATTGTCAGCAAATATTTATAAGCTCGCTGGTCAACAGCAGAAGTAGATTGACCAATCAGAGAAGACTATAACATAGATGCACAATGGCAATTAAATACAGCCTTGTTACTTAGAAGACGTATCTTTCGTATTGCACAACTAAAAACAAGATGGCTATCTGAATCCCAATAGGTTATGGGCCCAGGGCAGCAAAACCTTTTTTAATGGCAATGAATCCAAGTATGAGTTGTGGAAAGTGAAGTTCCTAAGATATCTTAGAATTCAACATTTACACCAAATTATACTTTCACCAACAGATCAGAGTGATGATATGGATTTAGTAGAAAAGAATGCTACTGTCATTGCCGAGCTCATTCAGTATTTGGATGATAAAAGTCTGTCATTACTAACTGGTCTATTGGGTTGAGTGTTCACCAATGGCCCAGAAAAGAGAGTTCAATCCCAGGTCAAGTCATACCAAAGACTCAAAAAATGGTACTTGATATCTGCTTGCAGAATACTCAGCATTATAAGGTATGTATCAAGGGTAAAGTGGAGCAATCCAAGGAAAGGAGTAATGCTCTTCCCTACACCTCAGTGTTGTAGTTATTGAAAAGGGAACCTTTGGTTCGCCCTCTTTACTTATTTCTCAGAAGGAAAGCTGAAAGTTATTTCCCTCTATACAGAGCTAACATTGGAATCGGTCTATTACAGATTATATAATAAGGACAGAGAATATTTCTAATGCTCTGAAGGAAACTGGGGAAGTTATAAGTGATGGACTTCTGATTGCTATAGTTCTCAAAGGATTACCTCCGAATTTTAAACCTTTTACAACAGTTATAACCCGGAAGTAAAAAACCTTAACTCTTTCAGAATTTAAAGTATGTTTAAGAAGTTATGAAGTAACAGAGTGTATGTGTTACCCACCAGATGAATCTAACGATATATTACAAATGAAGACCATATTTAAAAAGATTAACCGAAGAAATAAACTTGGGGTAAGTACCCATTCTCACTATGATTATAAATCAGTGAATTATAATTGTAACAATTACCAGAAACCTCAGTGTAGCAGAGAGGACTATAAAATCCCCCACCATCAGGGAAGACAAATATTATTTGTTAGGTTTCTGCTAGAAATGCCACTTATGACTTACACACTTGGCATAAAATCTTTGGCCATCGTCATGAATCTGATATTAAAAAGTGACCTGATTTAGTAAAAGGAATGAAGATAAAACCAACACCAAATTAGGCTCCTAACTGTGATATATGTATTCAAGGGATGATGTCTAATGACAGAAATAAGACTTTGGATTGCAAGGCAACAAAAATCCTTGCACTTGTACACAGTGATTTAGCAGACACCATTCAACCTTTAGCAAAAAATGCTTATGAATATGTAATAAATTTTATTGATGACTATTCTAGCCTTACAATGTTATATTTCTTAAAACACAAGCCCAACACTTGGCTCATTACAATGAAATAAATAGCTGACATCACCCCTTACAGCCATGTAAAATATTTATTGACAAACAGAACCAAGTTCACTTCTGAACCTTTTCAATGGTTACTTGTACTTAATAGAATCCAACACAAGCTGTCATCTCCTTATTCTCTGTATGAAAATGGGACCACTGAACAGTCATGGCAAACTTTATTTTCTAGGCAAGGTGTCTCCTTATTAAATCAAAATTGCCCCAAAACTTGTGGGTTTATGCATTGATGGCTTCAGCATATATTAGAAATCGTTATAATAAAATCACAAGAAAAACCCCATATAAAAGTTTTACCGGTTCAAAACCAAACTTAAATAAGATGCATATTTTTGGCACAACTGTTTTTTGTTGTGTACAAAATAAAACGAAATTGGATCCTCATTGTGAAAAAGGCATCTTTGATCTATGATAAACAAAGTGCAGCTTATTTGATTTATTTTCCGGAAGCAATGGCTATTAAAAGAGTTTGATGTGTAAAATTCGCCGATTCTTATGATAATATTTCACTATTGAAACCAGATAAAAATACCAAATTTCCAGAATACTTAATCACATATGATGTACATCAAAAGATAATCTGAACACCAAAGGGGAGGAGCAAATAACTCATTATCCCATCCAACAGAGAAAAAGACTCAATTTTTTTGTTGTCAAAAACTTTGAATTTGGTGGGGTTGATTACTGTTGTACTCTGTGTATGATTCCTGCTAATTACCCTGCAGCTGTAAACTCTGTAGATTCAAATAACTGGATTTTAGCAATGAAGAGAGAATTTAATTCCATAGTAGAAAATAATACTTTTGAATGGCAGAAGGCTGCAAAAAATTAAAATATTGTCAGTAGTAGGTGGGTTTTTTTTTACTATAAAAAAGTAATTGACAGAAATCATGAGTATAAAACTTGTTTCATAGCCAAAGGCTACTCGCAAATATATAGCAAGGATTATAGAGAAACTTTTGCCCCGATGACAAATATAGCTTCCATAAGGTTACTACTGCAAATAGCAGTCCAGTATGACTTGTTAATTCATCATATGGATGTTAAGAGTGCATCTATAAATGCCTCCTTAGACTATGAAATATATGTTAAGCCACCAAAAGGCTTTAAAGGTAAGAATGGGAATTATGTTTGGAAACTTAAAAAATCCTTGTATGGGTTAAATCAGAGCAGTCAAACTTGGAATAAAACATTCCCTATTTATTTAACTACACAAAATTTTGTGCAGTCACCCATGGACTCCTGCATATATGTTCAAAATGTCCACAATCAAATATCCATCATTTTATTGTGGGTAGACAATACATTAATAGCTTCAAAAACTGAGGCACACCTGATGAGAATTAAAATAAGACTGAACTCTAGATTCAAAATGGCTGATCTTGGGAAATTATCCTGGTTTTTAGGAATATAATTTGAATGCGAATATAATACTATTAAAATGAATCAATCTCGATATATCAAGAAGATATCAAAGTTTGGCACAGCAGATTGCAAGCCACGTTCAACTCGATGTGAAATGGATATAACAAAAACTAGTGACAAAGTCGATTTAATAGAAAACAAACCTCATCTTGAAATTATTGGCAGGTTAATGCATATAATGGTTGCAACAAGACCAGACATTTGTTATACAGTTACTAGGTTGTCTCAAGACCTAGCAAAACCAAATTCTTTCCATTTAATGAAGGCCAAACACGTCTTAGGTTATTTAAAAGGCACAATCAATCAGTCACTAATATTTAAGAATCGCAGGAACCCTAGAAATTAGTAGGATTTTGTGACATAGATTGGGCTAATTTAAGTGATGGAAAAAGCCTGAATGGATTTTGCTTAAGATTGGCAGAAAATAACCCATCGATTTCATGGAAATCTATAAAGCAGAATTCATTCACTTTGAGAAGTGAAATTTATTGCTATTAAAAGCCAAGAAGCCCTGTACCTTAGAGCACTATTGAGAACTATGATGGAACTTGTTTCTTAAAAACCAAACAACTATTCAATGTAATAATCACTCCCGTATTTTTTGGCAAAAAAAAACAATTTTTCATCAAAGATCAAAACATACTGATATAAAATATCAGTTTATACATGATGAAATAAATAAAGGGTTGATTCTTTTGGAATACATTAATACAGAGAAAAATTTAACCAACATGTTCACTAAGCCAAAGTCAAGAATAAAATTAAACACTTTCAGAAAGATTATAGTATATAATTGGTTCTTAACTAAGTAAATTAGGCATTATTAGCCCAGTCAACTGGAGCAGAAGAATACATTGATTGCATCTTAGAGGGGTAAAACTCCCCCAAATGAGTGTCCGGAATATTACAATAAACCAGCCAATTAATCCTAATCAAAAAAAAAGAAAAAACTAAATCACTAATTGTGCTTTTATGTCAATTAAACAAAATTGTATTAATACTAATAATTAATTGCCCTGTCAGCTGAGGCTGTAAAATACCACAACTGCTTCTCTGCAGAGGGATAAGACCTCCCCCATCAAGTGTCCTGGATATGACACTAAACAATCTGACGGTGAGGTTCCAGTGATGCTGGAGGTTTGGGGAATGCGAAGTACCTCTTCATTGCCATTGCTCCAAGGTCCACTCTAGCCTGGAGTGGTAGCACCTGATAAGGGTCCTATCTATGGGTTAAATAGAACTAAACTGTGGTTAGAGTTTACTGTTTTTGCATATAAACTGCATATTTATGCTAAATGAATTGCTCAAAATAGAACTGTTTTGACATCTAAACTGTACTTATGCGAAACTGAATCATCTGAAATAAAACTGTTTTGACATTAATTCTGTGTATTGCCCAGTCAGCTAAGGCTGTAGAATAGACCGACTGCCCCTTTGCAGAAGGGGAAGACTCCCACCTCCCAATGAGTGTCCTGGATATGACACTAAATAATCTGATTGTGAGGTTCAAGCAATGCTGGAGCTTTGGGGAATGTGGAGCACCCCTTCATTACCATTGCTCCCAGTTCCACTCTGGCCTTGAATGGTAGCACCTGATAGTGCCCTATCTATGTGTTAAATAGAACTACCTGCATACTTATGCTAAACTGAATTGTTTGAATTAGAACTGTTTGACTAAACTGAATAGCTTGAAATGGAAGTGTTTTTGACAATTAAACTGTACTTACATTTAAATTACATGCTTATGCTGAACTGAATTGTTTGAAATGGAACTGTTTTTGACATTGAAACTGTACTTACACTGAAACATAATTGTTTAATATAGAACTGTTTTGAGATTTAACCATGTATAAACAAAATCTGTACTTATACTAAACTGAATTAGCTGAATTAGAACTGTTTGAATAAACTGAATAGCTTGAAATAGAAATGTATTTGACAATTAAACTGTGTACTCATGCTAAACTGAATTGTTTGAACTAGAACTGACTATTTGTACAGAAATGGATTTGGCATTAAATAACCTACAAAGGTTGATATGCCATAAAACCTAAACAACCAAACCAAACCAAATCAACTAATAATTAAAATAAAAAATTATTCTCATTTTTTTTTTATTTTAATATGTATTTCTTTGAAAGTTGGAAGGAGCATGTTGGATTGTTTGGGGTAGGGGCCTACCCATGGCATATGGGACGTCTACAAATGGTCAGCAAATATTTATAAGCCTACTGGTCAATAGCAGCAGTAGACTGACCAATCAAAGAAGACTATAGCATAGATGAACAACAGCAACCTAATACAGCCTTGTTACTTAGAAGGCGTATCTTTTGTATTGCACATCTAAAAACAAGATGGCTACCTGAATTCCAATAATATGTATTCACAATCATATAGATATTTTGACTGCATTTTCATTGCATATATTAGTATATTTTCAGCATTAATAAATAAAGGTAACAACTTTACAAATTTTAACTTTATGAAATTATTTATGAAATATGAAATCATTTTTGTCAATTGATTATCCACAAACTTTTTTTTTTTTAACCTTGTAAAACATTGAACTTTCATGAACATTTCATCTAACACTATTACGAAAAGAGTTTTTATGTCTTATAATTTTATTTTATTGTCTCTCTTGTTTTATTGTTTGTTTGTTTGTTTTTGGTGGGGGTATCTTTATAGAAAAGTTCTTTGCTCTTTGAATCTTTAGTCTGTTGGCCTTCAGATGCCCTCTACATGAGATTACAAAACACATTTAAACTTTGCTCGAGGCTGAAAACTTCTTTATTTAAAGGAAAAGAGAAAAACATCTTAATAAATGAAATAGAAAATTTAAGCAGAACTTAATCTTCTTGTCGGCTCCTCTAGAAGCAAAATTGCAAACAAAAACAGAAACCAGAATTACAAAAACAAACAAAAATGCAGCAAAATAACAGCAAAGCTATAAATTTAAGGATGCAGTTGATTTTTTCACCAAACCCTCCACACAAACAGGATTTGACATGAAGTCAGTTTTTAAAGCAGAGTTTTAACAGGTTTGAATTGAGTTTTCCTTCTCCTAGACCAGTTACCATACCAAAGTTAAAGAGCATAGTCTGCCCTACTATTTTTACACATAACTGGATGGAGAATAGTTGTATGAAATGAAAAATTAAAAGAAAATAGTACATTTAGTGGGTACAGTAAGTCTGTTTTATCATGTTCCTTCATTTCAATTTGTTTTCTATATTTTTACCGTTTCTTATAAGGAGTGTTCAGAAAATATCCCAATTGAAGATCTATTTACCAAGACAATGAATAATACATTAGTTTTCTTTTAAAAAAATTCCTTTTGATGTTTAACACACTTATTCCAGTAAGTTGTCCATTGGTTTAAGCACTACTGAAATTTCTCTTTTGATATTGAGTGAAACTGCACTGTTCTTTTTCTTTTAATATCCTCTACATACTCAAATCTTACCAATGAAAAGAATTTTCAGCTTAGGAATCAAGAAAAAGATGCACATAGCTGGTGAATATGAAGAGTGATGCACTTGCACAATCCTTTTAATCAAAAAAAATATCAAAAATGGATTTTTTTTTTTTTTCAAATTGGCCCTGACTCATCTTAACATGATCACTTTATTAAATTAGATACTTGGCTGTGCACACACCTTTATTTAAATTTCAAGTTTCAGTTTTGCTGAAAAAGTTTTGAGACTAGGTTTTTTTTTTATTTCATTATTACTTCAGCCAATTTAGTCTCTTCTTCGAGTTTATAATAGTATAATTACCTTTTGACCATTCCATTCTGTGGTTTTCTTCAGGTGTACAGTCTGTATTTTTTTTTCAGCAGAATAAAGCAATTTTTTAAAAATCTCATTTGAAAAGCATGCTTATGATTTCAGTTATTTTATTTTCTCAAATCTATGTCCATCCTGTCAGCAAGGCTTAGAAAACATTGACTATATCTGCAAAGGGATAAGACATCTCCACTAAAAGGATTGTCCAAGGTATGACACTAGACTAAGTCTGATGAAGAGGCTCCACTTCTGGATCTGTGGGGACTGTGGAGTACCTCTTTACTGCCATTAATCCCAGTTCCACTTTGACCCAGTATGGTAGTACTTCTTATGGTTACATCTCTGGGTCAAATAGATCTGTTGAAAAATTATTCATGTTCAATGGGGTCATGTGGCAAAAAGAAAACCTAAGAAACTTCACTAAAAATATAAATAGGAACACACAATGAATGTGATTCCCTTAACCTCAAAACTTTGATTGAAACCATTTAACAGTGTGAAAACAAATGAGTTTGTTTTCAAGTGAGAACCCTGTTAGATATTCCCCATTTTTGTTTCACAGATTATGTGAGCGGAATTTGGTATTTTAGTTTTTGCCTATTTGAGCATTTGTGTCTCTACCAATGATAAAAACGTTGTGTTTGGGAATGCATTAGAAAAGGGAAGATAGCTTGTTGTAATCAGTGATGATGTCCGTTTCCTCACTGGCATTGTTGAGACTGTAGCAGATGTTTGCTGTGCAGGGGTTCCTTTTAAATGAAGCACACATTATTATCGGTTGTATTTTCTCAATGCTATTTAGTGATTCTATGGCACAGGGACTGAGAAGCATTTTTCCCCCTCTTATGATGGCATCGATGGAGTTTTTCCATGCAAATACTGAGATAAATGTTCATCTATTACCAATATCATGGTATTTTATTTCTAGTTTGCTATGGTACTATCTATGTTCTTGTATGCATACAACGTCTATATTATGCTCTGCTGTAGACACTGTCAGCTCAGGTAACTGGTCTATTCTTTCCAAAAAATGGGAGGGAAATCAATGGACCTACCCCTACTCAAATAATGTTAAATCACAGATTATATACTCATAAACAAGAAGGGAATAAATAGCGCTCTGAGTTGTGAGGCATACTCCTCGTTTGAAAGAGTATCTTCCACTCATAAAATTGTCAGCGCAAAGATAAATCTGAATCTATGCAGAAATACGATACAGTCAAAACCATTAGCTACAACTAGTCCTCACTTGCTGTTGTGGACCAGTAAAAGGTCCGGAAGAAAGACACAAACTCAGGATTATGTGAAACAAGTATATTGAATGAAAATATAAATACAGCATAAGTAAAAGAGTGTTGAACGTCAGTCTGACTGCCAAAGTGTTAGGCTGGAGTTAACTTGACACCAAGATGAATATTCTCCCTGTATTCATAGTAATAGGAAGAGTTCATTATAGTCCATGAGGTATGTACCATAAAACTTACCAATAGAGATATTGGCAATAAATATACAGTAACTGTAAAAATTATATTTGATAAACTTCAGGAGATATCTGGAAGACATACTTCCAATGGTGAATATAAGAACTTCTACCATGCCCTCATGGAAACAGCTGCAGCAGAGGTAACACTATTGTTTGTAGATTTCTCTAAGACATTTGATTCCATCTACATAGGGAAGATGGAGCAAATACTTCTACATTATGGTCTCTTCAAAGAAACTGTTAAAGCCATAATGATGCTCTGTGGAAACATGAAAGTCAAGGTTCACTCATGGATGGAGACAGACTTCTTCGACATTGTTGCTGGACTTCTGCAAAGAGATACACTAGCACCATATTTGTTTATAATCTGCCTAGACAACAAACTTTGAATGTTGTTAGTTCTAATAAAAGAAAATAGTTTTATGCTAATAAAGAGAAAGAAGGAGATGATATCCTGCAAAAACTATGATGGATGCAGACTATACAGAAGATATAGCACTTATTGCAAATACACATACCCAAGCCAAATCCCAGCTGCCTAACATAGAGCAGGCAGCAGGAGGTCTCCACATGAATGCAAACAAAACAGAGTACATGAGTTTTAAACAAGAAGGAGCCATCTCCACTCTAAATGGTGGTCCTCTGAAATTAGTAAACAAATTCATATGCCTCAGCAGCAGTGTCTCATCTACTGTTAATATTTACCTAGGAATGATGTGGACTCTTATCGATAGGTTATCATTCATATGGAAGTCTGATCTATCTGATAAAATAGGATTTCTTGCAAGCAGCAGTTGTGTCAAAACAAATGTACGGATGCCCTACATGGATACTGACAAAACGCATTGAGAAAAGGCTAGATGACAACTGTTCAAGAATGCTATGAGTTATATTGAACAAATTCTGGAAGCAACACCCCACAAAAGAACAGCTGTATGGCCACTTACTTCCTATTTCTAAAACCATCCAAGTAATATGAACAAAACATGCAGGGAACTGCTGGAGAAGCAACAACAAACTCTTAAGTAACCAGCCCAGTCAGCTGGTACTGTAGAATAAACTGACTGCATCTCTGCATTGGTATAAGATCTCCCTCCCAACGAATGTCCTAGATATGACACTAAACAATCCAATGGTGAGGCTCCAGAGCTTTGGAGAATGCAGAGTACCCCCATCATTGCTGTCGCTCCTAGATCCACTCTGGCCTGGAATATAGCACCTGATAGGGCACTATGTGTCAAATAGAACTGTTTGACATTTAAACTGAGTGCAACCAAATTACTTATGTTAAAATGAATTGTTTGAAATAGAATTCTTTGATCATTTAACTGTGTGTAAACAAATTACTTATGTTTAATTGAATTGTTTGTGTTAAATAGCAATACTTGAAAACATTTAAATGTGAGCTTAAGAAAATGAGCCTAGGCTTGTTTAAAAATGTTATTGACAAAATGTGTTTACAAATCACATATATTTGATATATATGTATAAAGAGGATTTGGCATTAATTAACCTATAGTGGTTGATATGCGATAAAACCCATCCAAATCATAAATGACATTCTTCTATGGAACCCTACACAGGGACATGCTAGTGTTGGCTGACCAGTAAGATCTTACCAACATTTGATCTGTGCCAACAAAGGATGTAGTTTGGAAAACCAGCCAGGAGCAGTAGATGATAGGGACAAATGGTGAGAGAGAGAGTCACTCAAGGAAATCTGTGCTAGCAGTGGGACTTGATGATATATGATGTACATGCCATGTTTAAAGAACTTTTAGCTATACTGCTAACTCTATAAAAACTTCTAACTCAAACAAAACATTTCCAACTTTTTGTTTTTAATTCTTTTCAAAGTCAACTGAGAATCAAAAGGTCAGAATAACAAATTCTTAAAGCTCATTACAGATACAGCACTCTACCAGGTTTTATTTTAGATCCAAATAATCCCATAAACTGCATTTGATCTTGGAGAATTCACAATATCTATTATAAAGATTAGCCTAAACCCAAGGATAGAATGGAGCATTCGTCAATCTCGGTCTCTTGCACTTTCAAGTTTATTCTTTTATCTACCAGAATTGTTCTCAAGTGATCAGTATCTCAATTGTGAAAGTGCATATCCTGATTTCCAAGTTCATATGATCCTGCCTAAACCTATTTTAGCTTAAAACCTATTGTGATCTAAAAAGAAAGTAAGTAAATTTTCCAATGGTAAAATTTTAGAAATATATAAAAAAGAGATGAAAATTTCATTGCTCTCACCTATACTTAAAAAAAAAATAATAAAATATATATATATATATATATATATATATATATACACACACACACACATATTACTTTACTTACATATTAAATTGCCTTCTAGGTCCAATGTAGTATTTTTATTTTTGCTTTTCTTTTTTTTTTTTCCCCACCCCATTTTGCTTTTTAAACCTTAGATAAAAAGATGTTAGAAATACATATTTTACTGAAAGTAAGAACAATGGGAGACTCAGTACTAACTTATTTAACACTTTCCATAAACAGATTTGAAGACGTCTTATTGTTATTTAGACTTTACATGAAACCTGAAGTGTGAAGAACCTTGTGTGATTTGAATTCTGTACTGAAGAGTGATTGATTTTGTGAGACGAGCTTGTTAAACATTATACAACAACAAGGCATCAAAAAGACAAAACATTTTAAATCTGATACAAGACTGCAAGTATGCAACACCTAGTGAAGATCAAACTCATTGCTCTGTAGTGGTTTATCTTTGAGACTCACTTGGTAATCTATAACATTGAAAATCAAACATACTTAACAGTAATTGGTTGGTTAGTTGATTGACTGATTTTAATGACATCACTCTATCTAGTGTTATTTTATGCATAGAGTTTAGGCAATTGCATTAGTTGTATGTTCATATTTACATTTTTATGTAGTTATTTAGGAGGGCTGTTTTTTTTTTTGGGGGGGGGGTTATAGTCCTATTGAATATTAATAATTTTTCAACAGATCTATTTGATTCATAGATAGAACTCTTACAGGTACTACAACCCTGTGTCAAAATGGACCTGGGAGTAACGACAATGAAGAGTTACTCCCCTGACTTCCAGAAGTGGAGCTTAACTATCAGATCGGTTTAATGTCATCCTTTTTTGGCGAGTTGGGCTATCTCTCTGCATGGGATACAGTCAGCACATTCTCAGCTCTTCAGTCATTGGTTTGTAAGACTACCATGTTACTAATGATGTCTTTGAAGAATTTGCCTTTTTCACTTTGACTGTTTTCATCTAATGTTTTTTCAAAAGGTTATTTTTGGTTTTTTTTGTCAATTATCTTTCTTAATAATCATTTCATATAAGATATAAAACACCATCTCTTAAAGTAGGTTTATAGTGGCAAACGAAAAGGAATGATTGAAAATCTGCCTTTATCTATATTGACCCGACACCAGTTCAAGTACAGTTGACAGTTAAGTGTCATATCAGCTGTTCTGTCGCTAGATACATACAAGAGTTATGACTCTTCCTTTAAAATTTTCATCTGGCATTTTATTTACCCATTGACCTAACTTAGTTGGACCTGCAAGCAGACCTAGCTCCTATTAACCATGTTGACTTTTTCAACATGACATGGTAAATGAATAAGACAAAGAATGAAATAAAGAAAAGAAAAAGATGAACCTGTAAGAATCAATAAATATGATATCACTATTAACGCCACAATGTGTTCTGTTTAACTGAATGAGTCATCAAAAAAATACCATGACAATTAGACATAGCCCACATACCAGATTGTTCGAAGAAGAAAATTGACAAGAAATCTTTACACTTGGAAAATGGCTTTATAGAAACATTGCGAAGAAAGATGTTCATTCACATTTATTTCATTGATGTCTCTTGCTGTCATCTTCTCAACAATATATTTTTTGACATACTGAAGTGCATCTTTTTTTTTTCAGTTAGAATGTTGGGGGTTTAAGCTTTAACAATGTATTTCCATGGAGAAAGAGTTAATGTTTATAAACAAAGTATTTTTCCTAGATGGTAAAAACTGAAACGAGTAATAAAATATCAGAAAAATGAATAGTCACAATATATTAATACTAAAAGCATCATTTAAAAAAAAAGTTATATCAAAACTTGGTGTTTTAAACCAGAGATTTTATATCATTTTTTGTTGCTGTTTTTATTATATAATAATCTCAAAACTTATTTGATATACACAAAAATGTTGTTTTTTTTTTACTTCAGACACAATCTTGGGGGTTTAAAGTTTTGTAATGTATTTTCCCTGTCAGATAAGTTAGTTTTAATAAACAATGTACTTTTCAATAATTGAGACTCAAGAATATGAAACTTTCATGTTCAATTGAATTACAAGAACTAATGGTTAGAAATTTTACTAGCATCAAATATAATGATCAGAGTCTCTAGAATATTAAGGTTATTAGTGTATCATTCAATGCTGATTTTATCAAGTACATATATATTTTCATGAAGGTAATGCTAAAATAAAACGATAAATGATGAATATTTGGTTAACAAACTGTAATAAAAATTTCACTTTGATAATGATTAATAGGATTTTATTCAATCCAAATTTAATATCTGAATGAAATGGACTACCCCATTAAAACTCATTAACCCAGCTCTCCAATCATCCACCCTCTTTCATAGAAATGAAATATAAATTCTTATATTGTCTGACATCCAGTTGAGATTACTGCAATCAGTAAATTTAGATGGGATTCTCAATATAAGTGTTTTTGATTTTTATATTTCAATATCAATTATATATATATATATATAATAAATGATCAGAATTTATATCAAAATATAGGCATGAAAACTAATTCCTACTAAGCCACCTGAAAACTAATGATTCCAAAGATTAATGAAAAAAAATTAATAAATATGATAAAATAAATTGAATAAAACTTTAAAAAAAAAAAAAGAAATGATAATTTTAAAAAAAACTAGAAAATAATAAATTAATCATAATTGAGTAAATAAATTACCAAATCACAAAATTGGTATAAAACAGCCACATGACTTATCATACAGTATAAACTTGATCACCTTTCCTCTCATGCAACAGTAAATAAAGAGACACTCATCTCATTGGAACCTTTTAGTCTGATGATCACATTGACAAGAAACTGACTGTTACCAAGCGCCAATGACTCTGTGTCTACACTAGACTAATTAGATATATATACATTTATATATGCAGGTTTTTCTATTGCTAAATCTTAGTTTATACTTGTATTAATATATTGTGTATCATCATAAAATGATATTTTAGTCTCTTGCCTTGCTATGGATTTTTCTAACTTGCTGTTTTCTATCCATGATAAACCATAAGCAAATCGGGGAAATTGAACAGCTTCATGTGCTGCTTTGACATTTTCATCTTTTTACCTCTTTTTCTTTTTTTATGTCTCTTTTCCACCACCCCCTCTATCTCTCTCTCTCTCTCTGATAGCCTGTCTATGGGATGAGTGAGTGGAAGCAAAAGCTTCCCTTAATCTGTCATTGCAAACTGACTTCAATGAATAATTATCTTAATGAGAAATTATTGTTCACATGGAGAATGTTTCAATGAATGGTTCTGTTTACATATATATTTATTCTTTTATGAGACAAGTTTTAAAAGAATATGAAGACTAACTGTAATTACCAAAACAGAAATAAATGTGTGAACTGTTAATTTTCTTTTAAATAATTCTCTTGGCATTCAACATACTAATTCCTGCACGATTTTCATTAGTTGAAGCACCTATGAAACTGTGCTGTTGTATTTTTTTAAATGTCTTCTCCATCCTCAAGTCTTTTCCTTGAAAGGAATTGAAATTAAGCTAACAAGAAAAGGTTGCACCAAGCTAGGCCTGGTGAGTATAGAGGGTGCTACCCTCGCACATTCCTGTGTTTCACTAAAAACTGCCAATCAAATATTGAGAATTGGCTCTGACCCTTCTTTACTGCAGTTTTAACATCATCACTTTATTATATAAGTTGTTTTGCTGTGTATATATCTTCACTTAAATTTTGATTTTGAAAAACATTTTAAGATTCATTCTTGATGCTTCTTAATAACTACCTGGCAACCATTTGTAGACATACTTTTATCTATTGATGTGTGTGAGAAAGAGAGTATTTAGCCACATCACCTCAGTTGTTGTATGTAATGAGGAGGTCTGTATACATAAAAATTGCCCTGCTTTCTGTTAATACTGTCATACAAGCATCAAACTACTCTAACCTTCCCCATTTCATACATTGGAGAAGGTGCTACTAGATTTGAATTCTCCAGGATCAGATTTGCTTTTGTTTTAGGGTTCCTTTCTTTTGTACTGTCTGAGCACAGCTGATGGAGTTAAACACACTATTATCACTAAACCAAAGGCTCAATGTATAAAATGTATTGCAGCATAATTACTAATGACTGTTATGTCAGTAATAGTGTTTGGCTGATGTGTGAGGAAAAACACAAAAATACAAACCATCTCAAATGTTGGTGCTTCGGTTGCTATTCCCTTCATTCAGTTTGTGACAGCTGTGAAAATAGATGGAAACAGATAATAGAAATCATATGCAGAGCAGATTCTTTGTTCAAGTAAGAATCAGCTTTTATACCTTTGTGGTGTTCTTTTGCTCCCAGTTGATGCTATAACTTGTTTCACTCATGTCTCTTGTCACTAAAGAGAGATAATTTAAAAAAAAACAGCTTATTTTGGTTCCAAGAACATCAAATCTTCCCTTGAGTAGGAAGCATCTAACCCCCATGATGACTTCGATGACCAATCAAGTCTGGGGATTTTGGTAAACTTTTGTTCAATTGATGTTTTCAATCTGGAGTGCTAGAGTAAGCATGTTTTATTATGCCTATCAAACAATATTTTCAACTGTGACAACTCTTCTATCTTATATATATATATATATATATATATATATATATATATATATATATATAACCAGCCCATTGGCATAATGGTTTGAGTATGCTCCAATGGCCTGAAAGACCAGGGTTCAATCCCAAGTTGTCTAATTAAGAACTCAAAAAATGGTACTTGATGTCTGCTTGATTAAAACACAGCATTATAAGGTACATATCATGGGTAAGTGGAGGAATTCAAAGAAAGGAGTATTGCCCACCCTTACATCTTGGTGTAGTAGCTATTGAAAAGGGAACCATCAGGTTGCCTTTGATTATGATCAGTCAACTTAGTTAAAATTTGTGTGCTGGTGTGAAACTTGATTGGCATATGAGAGTGGGTGGAAAAATTCATTGGCTGACATCATCTCTACTGTTGATGACTTTTTTGATCAATGTGTTCCAAGTGCTGCAACATTAATGGAACACAAGAGGGACTGTGTTGAAAAGTGTTGTCTTGTAGAAGAAGACAATAATGTTGATGTATGAAAATATAATCTGTTTCTTTCCTTAGAGTCAAAGATAGCTCAGATGCACGCTTACACAGGCAAAATATGAATCTTCAGTGAACCGCTTCTTTTTCGCTTTCATCAGACTGGTACATCAAATCATCTTAGTTTCTCCTCAATTCTCTACTTTCGCAAGTTTCATACAACTCAGGTTTTTTATTACCTCTCAACCCTGCGCAGTCTGGTGCAAGGCCAGAACAATGTTTAGTAACTCTTCTACCATCTTCATTCTCCCTGGGTTGAAATCTTCCCTGGTTTTTATAATTTTCTGGACGCCCACACAGTCCTAGCGGTCACACCTCCTACCTACGCATTGCAAGTTGATATGCCTCCTGTCTAACATACCACCCACACAGCTTACACAGCAATTCCACTGAGGAAATACCTGCGTTCTGTTTACTTTAGGAAACAGGTACATATTCTTTTATCCCACCCACACAGCTTATGTGATATTTCAAGGGGATCTTCTGGTCAATATCCAACATAAACCTCATTTTATCACATTCCATTAGAGTATCTTTGTCAACGTATGAACTTTTCAGCTAACCTTTGCATTCAGTATGTACATACATATGCATTTTAATGGTTTACTACATCATAAACATGTGAAAAAATAATTCACATTTTTAATATGATAAAGTCTATAGAATAAAAAAATAAGTTTGTCAAAAACAATATTTCAACTTTACTCTTTACCAACAATAGTAGAAAGTGCTCAAAGAAAGTTTTTGGATAGTTTCTATACAAATTTGAACCTGACATTCGTAGTGTTCTCCAACGTGAGGCGATAGGGAAAAAATATCCTTGGTCTTTATAAAACTTGTTCACAAAAAAAAGATTTCTGCCAAAATACAGCTCATTTAGATGAATCGATATGTTCACAGAAAAACAAAGAAACACATCTCTAAGATACATATATAATAGATTTTAGAATGCCCAATAATATATTCCACGCACACACACACACACACACATATATATATATATATATATATGCACACACATACACACACTCTCTATATTTTTTATTTTTTTTACTCTGATCATCAAAATAACCCCACCTCCATGTTCTATAGAATGATGGTCTGCTTTATGGTAGCACAAATAGCAGATGCTTTAGATGGACAACAGTCTTTGAATAAAGATTTGACATTCTTTCTGCAGCAACAGTGTGCCTAAATTACCATTTTCTCTAGATCAATTGGAATTGCAGAATGACCTCCCCACATTCTCAAGGGAAATTTCAAGACCCAAAGAACTTGCTCATTCTTCCCAGCTTTGATGTCAGTCTGTAGAATTAAGACACCCAAAGCTGAGCTTTATAATTATCTAAGGGAAACACCCCCTTACATCTGCCTCAAACTTCTCATTGACTTCATCAAGATGTAATTTAGTGCCAAAATGGAAGGTGTGAAGATGATGATATGGTCCATTCTCTGTGCACACCCAATTGTCTTTGTTTAGCATATCCCTGCTCCAGATTTATTATTATTATTATTTATGATAACACTTGCCAGACATATGGTCAATATACTCAAATACATCATGGATATTATAAATGTGGCTATTTCATCTTCCTTCTCTGATAAACATAGATTTGCAAACATTTGCTAAAAGTTGGACCACACATCATCTTTTGATTTAAGCATTCACAAATATTTACTTTGTCGCCAGTAGGAAGGTTTATATTTGAAAAGTATCTTATGTTTCTATCTCTGTAGAGCTTTTTTTTTTTATCCCACAAACAAGGCAATTCTATACTTTTCTATGCATATATCTGCATTGCTACTCATATATTAATGATGTTTGTCTGGAAGAGTATGTGAAGTATTATATTTCTGTATGTACTAAAGTGTTTTCATTCATATTTAAAGCACAAGATGCAGCACTAAGTATTTTATATATTGGTAAACATCGATGCACACACACACACACACACACACACATCCAAGGGTTACTGAAAAGTTTTTGGCCTGACCAGTAAGTAAATGACCTAAAGCCATGAAACATAGATGCTATTCATATATTTATCTTGCAGTTCAACACGCTTGGCACATTGTTCCTCTAGTTTCTTTAGCCCTTCCAAAATAGAAATAAATATTGGTAAAAGATCATTCTCTTTGGTTGGATCAGAAACTTCTCAAGCCCTCCACCCCCTACATTTGTATGTATGTATGTATTAGCCAAACAATAATCTCAGTCAAAAAATAAAATTTGGACAAAAATATTTTTTACTATTTTATATATTTTATATTGTGGGCCACTTGATATAAAGAAGCTCAAAATATGCAAAAAAAATTTATGCATTTGGCATAATTTGTTAGATATGAGATTTTGAATTTAAGCATGTTCAGAATTCATGCACATATACACATAGGGGGGAGGTCCCTATGGTGTAGTAGCTAATGTGCTGGACTGCAAGATTGTAGTAAGCAAGTTCAAACTCCAGCTGTGCAATTAGGTTAACTTTTGCACAAATATCCTTGGAAAAGTTATAAAATCCCTTATCAACCCCTCCCACCCAGCTGTGTCTTAAATAGTACCACTACTGTTCTTTATAAGGATGGCTCAAACCCACAAAGTTTGATATGCCATTAAACAAAGAAACCAAACCATATACACATATGACTATCATCAAAATGAGGGGATTATCAGTGCTTCTGCCTACAATCAGAATGTAGTATCTGTGCACTCTGTCTTGAATCAGAGCATAGTTTACCAACCTTCAAGCTAGAATCAAAGAGAAACCTTTCCTCCTCCTCTATGTAAAATTATAATATTTAAAAAAATAAATTTATTAAATTATAATTATTTGAATATAATTACATTGACTCAACCTTCAATCGGCTCATTGGCCTATTGGTTCCAGGAGACCTGGGTTCAATCCCAGGTCACGTCATACCAAAGACTATAAAAATGGTACTTGATATCTCCTTGCTTAACACTCAGCTTTATAAGGTATTGATCAAGGGTAAAGTGGAACAATCCAGGGAAAGGAGTAGCACCCTCCCCTACACCTCGGTGTAGTAGCTATTGAAAAGGGAGCCTTCTGGTCACCCTCGACTATGGTCACCAACTTTTTACTTTTTATATTGACTCAAAATTGACAAAATTTGAACCAAAGATGAATAATACAAGAAATGATTGAACCAAATATTCAAATAAGATTTGTCTGATTTTTATATTTGTTGTATTAATATTACAAATATATAAAATAATCTTTGGTCTAAATTTTGCCAATTCTGAAAGTGAAAAAGGTTTTTGCAATGCATTAACAAATTGGTGTCGTTTATAATCTCGATATTTGATTCCTTCAAGATAGTTTATTTGGTGTAATAAACAAAAAAGAATATGTCCAATTTTTCACAAGCCCTGATCAAAAAAAAATGCTCCTTGATTTTATTAAAGATACATTGAATGAGTTGGTGGACGAAGCAAGAAAAGATGGAATAATCCTTTCAAAATAACTGAAAGATTTCTTAAGCTCAAGCAATGCAGCCACAAAGCATTTAAAGAGTTCTACTGTGACGATCACTCTGATGGAGTTAAAAGATTTGGAAGGTATCATTCCCTTGAGAAAGCTATTAAAAGCCTGCATTCAAGAGATGCAATTCTTTTGACTGATGAAGTCTCCTTCAAGTTCATTATTGCTCAGTAAACTGGGGCTGTAGAATACACCGACTGCTTCTCTGCAGAGGAGTAAGATCCCCCCACCCACCCAATGTGTGTCCTGGATATGACCCTAAACAATCTGATGGTGAGGTTCCAGTAATGCTAGATCTTTGGGAAATGTGGAATATCCCTTCATTGCCATTGCTCCTAGGTCCACTCTGGCCTGGAGTGGTAGCACCTGATAGGGCCATTTCTATGGGTTAAATAGAACTAATATGCATACTTATGCTAAATTAAATTACTTGAAATAGAACTGTTTTCATATTTAAACTGCATACTTACGCTTAACTGAATTGTTTGAATTAGAACTGTTTCACTAAACTGAATAGCTTGAAATAGAAATGTTTTTGATAAGCTGTGTATTCGTGCTAAACTGAATTCTTTGAAATAGAACTGATTATTTGTATAAAAATCTATTTGGCATTAAATAACCTACAAAGATTGATATGCCATAAATCCAAACAACCACCCAATCAAGTTCATTATAAAAAATCTTTGAGAGAAATACTCCTTCAGGATAATATTCCAATGTGAGAGAATTGCATAAGACCGTAGAACTGGAAAAAGATTTAAGCATAAATGTAGACCCAAAGCAAAAATATATTGAAATTTAAGTTGATAAAGCAAATAAAATACTAAGATTGATATATAGATCATATGAATATATTTATTGCTTTGATAAGATCTCACTTAGAATTTGGTAATGTTGTTTGGTCCCAAGACTCATTAAGGATAAAAAGCTCATTGAAGGCATACATGAAAGAACCTCTAAATTGCTAAAGATACCATATGAAGATGGACTGGGGAGGATCAAGTTGCCTAGTTTGTATTGAACCATTGGAGATATAATTGAAGTCTACAGATTATATTTACTTCCTAAATTCCAATCTACTTACCTCTTAAGGAACATGAATTAAGACTTTAAAAAAAGATACTGCAAGACAACCAAAGGAAAAACTTTTTACTAATAGGGTGGTTGATTCTTGCAACAAACTACTTAGTGAGGATTAATAAATTTTAAATAAAGCAAATAAAGAAATAAAAATATCCCACTATTCCCATCTTACTGAAAGTTTAACTTTAGCACCAAAAATCCAAACTTAGCCTCTTTCAGTGCCTGCTAGCCCATGAGATACATATACATTTGCAGACTTCTTGAAACGAGCAGTCCACACAATATAACTTTCATGATATTATTTCACAGGTTAAATAAAAGATAATATTTTAAGAGAAGCCCATACTCTAAACCAGTTGTCATGCCAATTGGTGTAGAACCCAATCTGCCCTATTATTTACCCATAGTTGAGAAGAGAACTGATGGATTCATTCCATTCCTAAGGGCAATAGAATAAAAGGAAATGCAAATAGCTTCACCCAGTTTAAATAAAAATAAAAATAAATATAAAATACAAAAATTAAATATCAAACAATGAAATAGGAAAATAGAATAAGAATATCCCAAAATTCCATTTCCAGAAGGAATACTCAGTTTCTTTGAGAGCCTTGCCATCCCACTGGACACATGTTTGCAGACCTTCAGAAACAACTAATTCATACTTTATGATTTTTATTATATTATTCCATGTGTCAAATAAACCATTTCAGTGAAGCCCCTAACTTTCCATTAAGCTGACAAGCAAAGAATCTTGAGACATTTTCAGCAGCCTGGTGTTGTCACTGATGAAATTAAGATAAGGTCTTTCTGAAAGATCACTGAATAATCTTTGCTTCCTTAACTTTATTTATTTTTTTTTTTTAATTGAAAATAATTCAAAATGTTTTTTAAAATTAAAAATTCCTATTTTCTCTTGATTGAAAAAGTTTTGATTTTCATTATAGGGTTTCTGTTATTTGTTTAAAAATGATTTTATTATAGTTATATTGAATTAAAAAAATATTTCTTAAAATCTATTGTTCTATAATTTAATATTTGAAACCAGGCTATGAAAGAGATATGGCTGAACATTGTAAACAATAAAATAGGAGACCACTTTGAACTTTTTTTTTTTTTTTAACCTTTGGATATGTATATTTTATAATTGTCTCTGAATATTCAACTTAGATGATGTATTTAAGGATTGTGAGGTTTTATAAAATTATTTTAAGAATTCTACAAAAAAATAGTCATGAAAACACTAGTATGATTTCCAGAAATAAGAGATTCTATTGTATATGTATTTTATTTAGTAATTTTTGGTTGGTTGGTCAGATTTTATAGCATATCAACCATTGAAGGTTATTTAATGCCAAAACCTTTTTATGTATACATAGGATTTGTAAGAATATAGTTTGTAGATAATATCTTAAACAAGCCAAAAGTCACTTGTTTGCACATAGCTAAATGGTTTCAAGTATTCCTAAAAAAACATGAATAATTCTATTTAGTATTAATCATTTATTTGCATATTGCAAAATGTTTTCAAGCATTGCTATCTAACACTAATAGTTTTATTTGTACACTGTTAAATGGTTTCAACTATCGCTATATAACACTAACTGTTCAATTTAACATCATTTGTTTTGCAAATAAGTGAAGAGATTAAAAGTTCTGTTTGACCCTAACAGCTGCTACTACTACTACTCTGGGTCAAAGTGGACCTGGGAGTCATGTCAATGAAGGGTCTTCCACATTTCCTGAAGCTCCAGTATTGGTCTCACCATCAGATGGTTTAATGTGATATCCTGGACATTTGGGTAGGGGGTCTTACTCCTTTGCAAAGATGCAATCAGCATATTCTACAGCCTCTGTGAACTGGGCTGGGTGAATTTTGAATGATTAGTACAGGGTGGAATGATAAAATTGTCGTCCTAAAGAAAACAACACTACAGCTTTATTTTAAAACTTTTATTGAAAAAATCAATTCAGGTAACTTGATTATGTTGTAGAGCTGACATCTACTCAATGTAGCCGCCTTCAGCCTCAATCACCGCCTCGATACTGATCCAGAACTGGGAGCATGCCTTTTTCATAAGCACCGGCGGGAGCTCGGCAGATGGCGGCGATCAGCCTGGCTTTGGTGTTGTGGAGGTCATGTTGGTAATGTTCTCAACGTATGACCAAACAAAGTAGTCCAGCGGGTTCAGGTCGAGAGAGGAGGGGGGCCAGTGAGAGAAGGGTACAAAGTCGTAGCACTTTGTCTGAAGCCAAGCCTGGGTATCTTTGGACTTGTGGGCCGGTTTCGAGTCCTGCTGCCACACCCAGGGTCTGCCACCAGCCACCTGATTGCACCAGGAGATCACCACACTCTTCAGCACATCCAGGTAAACTTTGGTGTTGACTTTCAAGCCGACTTCGAAGATGTGAGGTGGTATGATGTGGCCCTCACTTGAAACCACACCAAAGACCATAGCTGTAGCCAGAAACTTTGTTTTCATCACCCTGGGCACATCCCTGTTATTCGTGGCGATCCAGATTTGCATTTTGAGGGTGTTGGCAATGGTCCTGTTGTCATAACTTGGATCAGTAGAGAGCATGAGTTGTACAGCTGCACATCTCCGATCTCGCTCGTTGAACATTGTGTCACTTTCTGACATGATAGAAGGCTCCTATCGCTCTTGGGATTTGTACACAACTGGCCAACTAGTAGATGGTCTGCAACAAAAAAAGAAAACTGGTTTTCATTAAACGGAAATGGAATCATGTCGTCTTTTCTAGGGCAACAATTTTATCGTTCCACTCTGTATTTAGTTTTTATTAGAGGTAAATAGATAAATTGAAGCCAAGACTGTGTTATTGACTCTTCATTTTCTATTGATGTCCCATTAGGATTAACTACACATATACTTACCAACAGCTATCGTCTCTGTTTATAAAAATAGATCAGGATATTCAACTATATCTGACCAAATGTCTGTGAATATCAACACTGATCTAATCTGAATTTATTTTCTCTGATTTTGTGCCGATTCCTTCAGGTTTTTTCTTCTCTAGAATTTTTCTTTCTGTCATCTTGTCCAACATTCTGAAATTAGTTTTTTTCTATCTTCAGATTTTGTTTTTCCTATTTTTCCTTTCCTTCTCTTTTATCTTTTTATTTTTTTTTTTACTTGATAATTTTTCTTTCTTTTTCTCCTTTTTAATTTTATTTTTTGTCTTTTTCTTTCCATTTCTTGCTTTTTTTTTCTATTTCTGTACTTTTTTCTTTTCTTGTTTTTTTTTCTATTTCTTTCTTTTTTTATTCTTTGTCTTCTCTTTTCATTTCTGTTTTATTTATTCTTTCTCTGTTTTTCTCTTTTATCATGCTTTTTATCTTTGTGTTTTTTGTTTTGGTTTTGTTTATATTTCTCTCGGGTGAAGTAGGGGTTTTCTTTAACTTTTTCAAATCATTATTGCCTTTAGACTTATCTTTCTTTTCGTTCGGTTACTTTTTCAAGACTGACTTATTTCTTACTCAGCTTCACCTTCTGATTCATTTGTTTTCATCTTGCCAGACATTAAGGCTCTGCATTCTATTAAATGCTATATTTGCATTCTACTGTAAATATGACAATATATGTTTATCATTATGTCTAATGAAAGTGTTCAGACAAGTGGCATGAAAATAAATAAAGCTGACTTTAAGAATTCACTTGAAATAATCAAATGCATACATAAGATTATAGGTTGATGTATAAAAAATGTCTTTCTCATATAGGAAAACAATATTTTGTGAATTTTTGAACCACGGATTGTTTTTATTAACGCTTTTATTGCCACATTTTCAAATTTTTTATGGCTCCCAGTAGAATATTTTTTTGTTTACTCAACCCCTCAGCCATAAGCAAGGATGTGTCTCAAGATCAGCTTTTAAGGGGAGTAAAGTTGGTTTGAATACAAAGTTTCCTTTCTCTTAAGAATAAAGAACCCAGTTTGCCATTACTATTTATCCATAATTGGGGAGAAAAGAGATGAGTGTATACTTTTCTCAAGAGCGCAAAGTGAAACACAGCCTTATCTAGCATTTGAGCTTGGGTTGTCAATTCCATCTCTTCTGACTAATTGCACATCCTAAATCTGTATTTTAAACAAAAACAAAAAAAAACTCATCAAAAATATTACTTGACAATCTCAAAATCACCATGACCATGAATGGTTCAAAACTGGTGTTAAACTAATAAAGAATATCATAATTTAAAATTCAACTGTTTGCATAGCACAGCACAAAGAATTCAACTATAGTCACTTGAAGTGCAGCATTAGGAAATTGACGATTATCAGAGAGAGTCATGACAGTTTTAATTTTTTCAAACCTTTAGATATAAATTCCTATAATCAATGTTTTAGGAAATAAACTGAGAAGTTGTATGGATAGAACTTCTTTATTTAATTCCTTTTATTAATGGTAAATGTTAACACATTAGTGATGATAAAAGTAATACTTACAATACATATATATATATAAAGTTGGCCAACTATAGTTGAAGGTGGCCCAAAGGCTCCCTTTTCAATAGCTACTACACTGAGGTGTAAAGGAGGGCGCTACTCCTTTCTCTGCATTGCTTTACTTACTCTTGATCCATACTAAGTTAAGCAAGAAGGCATCAAGTACCATTTTTTGAGTCTTTGGTATGACTCGACCTGGGATTGAACCCCAGTCTCCCGGATCATTGGCAAACACTCAAAGTATAATGGCAATAGGCCAGTAATATATATATATATATATATATATATATATATATATATATATATATATATATATAGTGATTTTATCTTGTTTTGCATTCTTCCAATTTGTAATCTGCTCCCTTTACTGGTTTAGTTGATGTTGTCACCATAATCTTTGCAAATGTACTTTTTATATAGCCCAGACATATTCAAACAACTCCATTGGCAAGGTTTAGAATATACTGGCTGTAGCCTCTACAAAATGGTGAGACCTAAAAAAAAATGGTGTTTCTTGTGTATATCACTAAACTAGATGTAGTGCTGAGGCTCCAATTCTGGAACTTTGGGAAGTGTTGAGTCACCACTTAATTGCCATTACTTCCAGGTCCACTCTGACCTGGATTTTATAGTTCCATGTATGGGTCAAATATATATTTTTGAAAATTATTAGTATTAGAGAAAAATAGTTGAAACCATATAATAATATACAGTGGAGGTGCCCATGGTGTAATTGTTATCGTCGTAGGAAATGGTCACGAAAACACGAGTTCAAATCCTTGACGAGACTGATTGTATTTCACATAGCACTAATACCCTTGGGAAAGGTATGAATCCAATTATTCTCCCTCCAGCTATGGGTAAATAGTAGGGCAGACTGGGTTCTTCTGCCTTAGTGAGGCAACTAGTCTAGGAGAAGGAAAACTCTGAATTCAAACCTGTTAAACTCTGCTTAAAAATTGACCTTGTTTCATATCCTGCCCGAGCAGAGGGGTTGGTAAATATGGATATAATAATATACAAATTTTTTTTTTTTTTGAGAGGAATTCTTGATACCATATAATTGTATAACCTGTGTATAAATTAGTATTATATAAGAATACTTGAAAAAAATGTAATTGTGTTCAAATTATTGTTATCAAATTTCAGCCTTAAATCACCCTTAAATAAATAAATCAAACCAGACTTGTGTTAAAATAATCACTTGTATGTGAGCATACATTACTCAGTTGTCAATTGCGGTCATGTTCTTTGTTGAATAAAACAAATAAATTTGGGTCTTATTCCAATATACTATCCTGACTTTATATAATATACCATATTTGATGGAATATAAAGTTTCTTTTATTCCTTTATTTACAGTTAATATTGCAATAAAGTAAGTAAGTAAAATTGGCAACCGTAGTTGAGGATGACCAGAAGGCTCCCTTTGGCCTAGTGGGTAGAGTGTTCGCCAATGGTCTTGGAGACCTGGGTTCAATCACAGGTTGCGTCATACCAAAGACTTGAAAACTGGTACTTGATACCTCCTTGCTTAACACTCTGCAATGTAAGGTACGTACCAAGGGTAAAGTGAAGCAATCCAGGGAAAGGAGTATGAGCCTTCTGGTCACCCCCGCACACAGTCACCAGCTTTACTTTTTTTACTTTAATATTGCAATATCATAAGAGTGTTGATGATGAATTAGGTTTAGTAGTCTATAGTGTTTGAGTAGTCATTCTTAACGTAATTGAACGGCTCATAGAAAATTGAAGTTGAAAAAATGAATAAATAAATAAAAAAGCTGTCTCCAAACAGCCAGGCCAAAGCACTTGCAATTAAAAATGACTAGTTAAAAAAACCTGGGGTTTGAAACATTCTGCACAAGTGTGGAACAAGTGGAAACAGGTGTTCCTTTTGCTGACACCAGGCAGAGGGAAAGTGACCACTCAATTTGAGGGACTTGACTGCGAGACGTGATGAGGTAAAGACAGTCAGTTGAACACTAGCAACAAAGATGTAAGGAGACAAAAATTTATGAGCCCCATTCTGGGGGTGGGCTCTGAAAAGGGATCTTATACTAGATGCGACCCAACATGTTAGAACTACAAAAGAAAACCAGGAAGAAAATTCAAGGTCTGTGTCTGCTCTCTCTTTCTTCTCATGATATGCTGTTTCTCTTAAGTCCAGCTAACACAGTCAACTCAACTTTCATACTCTCTCTTTAGCCCAGTGACTATTTACGAGTTGTAGTGGTGAACTAAAAAAGTTTCATGCATTCATTAACTTTTACCATGGCAGGGTCACAACAGGATCCAACTATTTCTATAGATGTAGCGATACAGCCATTAACATGTTTGAGTACATGAAGATATGAATGGCTATTCAGGATCGTTATGGTACACTTCCTATTTAGTGCCATTATGGTGCAGATTAACCAAACAAAGACCTCAGCTTCACATCCAAGACTGGAATTGTTTTTTCTTTGTTTTGTTTTTTGTGTTGAAATGAATGCCATCCATTGTTAGAGGGACAGACTGAGTTCTTCAACCTTGGAATGGCAACTAATCTAAGAGAAGGAAGACTAAATTCCAATCAACAGTACTTTACTGAAAATTGACTTAGTGTTGCATCCTGCCTGTAGTGGAGGTGGGTAAACAACATACAACTGTTAGGATATAAGTTGTAGATTATCAAATCAAAACTCACAATACTTTTACTGAAAGACAAATAGGAATAATTAGTTTAGGATAAGGAAACAGTGCATAACATTTATACTGAGTCCACCTGTAAAATTCATTAAAGAAACATTTATCAAATATGAAAATTAAAGATGTATCTACAGACATATTACCTTATTTGGTAATGTGTTTGTTTGGTTTTGGCATAAAATTCTGTTGCTAAAACAACTACTTTTTTGTTAGATATGTGTGTTATTAATTCACCAAATTTTAAAATACAATTCAACAACTTATTTCAAAATTTTTTGTTTGAATTTGTACCATTACTGTGTATGTACTGCATGGTATTTTCACTCTTACAAACAGTATTATATATTCATGTGCTTACTGGCTTCTAAAAATCATGTGTTATATCATAAGTTTTGGACTATTACTCACTGTAACTTTTCTAATTATAGAGTCAGCTCAAATTTCTGATTATAGAGTCCTCTTATATAAGCACATTAGATATGATTTTAATATTTGGATGTATTTTTGTTTTTACCTGAGAAGCCAACTAATACTGTTACCTTTGTACATTAAATCGTTATAGCCTTTTTTTAAAAAAAAGAATAAATTAATGCAAGACCCCCAAATCAGGTTATGACAAAGAGAATGAAATATGTCGATTTGTGTTTTCAAAATATAAGTTCTGCTGATGTGCCAGTAATAGGAATTAAATAATCTAAGAATTTCGTCAAGTTGTTAAAAAAAAAAAAAATTCTTTTTTTAAGTTTATTTAAGTACACAACTAGAGGACATGACAAGTGTACTTTTCTTGAAAAACTGTCACAAAAGAAAGGGGAAGATGAAACTAAGGTTATTTACTTAGTTTTGCTTAATTGTGACACAAGGTCAGACATATGTGGCACTTAATGAGACTTGAACTCACAAGTAATGGTTTTCTAGTCTAGTTTGCTAACCAATACACCATATGATATGCCCAAGATAAACCTGTAGTATTCTTTGACAGCAAAGACAGGTACACTGCTGAATATCTTGGAATATTGATGTAGAAGTAGACAATAGACAAGGATGATAAATCAGTAAAAACATAAAAAAGTCAAAAAATATCTTAGATCTAAGTTATATGTAACAAGAGTAAAAAGACTGAATGATGACATTTTGCAAGGGAGAGCTCAAGTATGTACTGAAAAGTTCTCAGCTCAACCAATAAGGATTTTTCTTTTAAAGGGTTAAAGAAATGTGAGAGATGATGTGTTAAATATAGAATAGTGCATATATTTTATATTTGTTGTTTAAACTGAGAACTTTAGTGTGTATTTACTCTCACCCCTGCTCAAAGCAGAATGGGAAACACAGTCATTTTTAAGCATAGTAAAGCTGATTCAAATTCAGTTTTCTTTCTCCGAGTCTGGTTGCCTTAACACAAGGCTAAAGAAGCCAGAATGCCATATCTACCTCTGGTTGAGAGAACAACAAAAATGCCATGCTTTTTCCAAAGAAAGTGAAATGTAAACAGCCTCATCCAGAATTAGAACTCAGATTGCAGATTCCATTTCCTACATCAATAACCAATATGTTAAGAGTGTCTTTGTAGTTATCATAGAGAATTATGGATAAGATGACAAGGGCTTAATATTATGTTTTAGTGTCATGTTAATTAGCTTAATTACCTCAAAATATTTAGGACTGAGGATGTGCTTCAAGCCATCCTTCAAACTAAATAAATTCTACCTCTTAAACTCTTCTCCATTAGTCTCATCTTTTTTATTATTGTATTTATATGATTATTATTTTAGATTATTGTTTAACTGTCTTTAAGATGGATAGCATGATGGATTACACTTGGTTAACATTTGTTTAGTCACCTGTTAATATTGTGCTTTTTTTTCTTTCTTTTTCCATGGAAATTAATCATGCTTCATGTTTCTTGCATATGCCAGAAGATATTTTGTATTCACTGACCCAATTGTCTTCTTGTCTCTCTCTCTCTCTGAACATTTTGACTTATGTGATGTACAGATATGCATTGAATAATGATCTCAAAATGCGCACTCTTGTTGTTGTCCCCCCCCCCAACACTGGCTGTTAGATACATGAGGAAAAAATTGCTTTAAAAAGTACACTAGTTTTTAATTAGTCACTTTTTTTTCAAAAATGGATTTAGCTGTTTTACTCATTTCAAAAATATTCAAATAAGAGAAAATCTCATTGGGTTGAGGTCAAAATAATTGGTTTATTCTAGTGATTCCAAAACTGATGCATCATGGGATGAGTACAAAAAAAGACTTTAGCATTAAATAATCCAACAAGAGTTGACATGCCATAAAACTAAGCAGTCAGATTATGATTGAGTTTGAAATACTTGCATCAAATACTCTTTTGAAATTTTATACTTCTACATCTAGTGATGATGAGAAATAAACATGATAGATTTGGATTTCTGTTATAGATGTGTATCTTTCAATTGCTAAAAAAACTATTTTGCTCTAGTTTTCTGCTTCATATATCTATGATTTGAGATTTTTTCTCTTATTAACATTAAATAGAAAAAAAAGGAATATTTGCTTACATTGTGGTGAAGATGAGAGTCTGTTTCACTCATATATATTTTTACAGAAAAGCTAAGAAAGATCAAGCCTCTATTTCTCATTGATAACTATACTTAATTTATTCAGTGAAAAACAAATATTAATATGTTTTGCAGATAAATCTTATTTTGAATGCCAACATATATAAATACCTTTTTATTAAAAAAAATATTTTTGAATTGACATGTAAACTGTACTAAAATTATCATGGTGTTTCTCAAATGAACTCTGAACACAGAGAGTTTAGAAATTATTGGTTTATTTCTTTGATCTGTAGATATTTAACATTAGAATGATTGGCTGATAATTAAAAGGTAAATTAACTGGTAATTCAAATCATCAATTTATGAAGGTGGGCCATGAATCTAACTTTGTATTAAGGTGGTTTTATTACAATACATATCTAATAATTATGAATATAAGTAGAATTAATATCTTATTTTATTAATATAACAATTTTGATAAATATTTCATTATAAGGTTATAATTGTTAAGGTAATTATTATGAATTTGTCTACTCTTATTCTGCTTGTTTGTTATTGAAGGTTTGATATATGCCTTCTCTGTACCAAATCTTTTATTTGTGGAGCATTTTATTAAATTTTTTAATGAAGTCACAAAGAGTTACCTGAAAGCAGATTTAATGTGTCTTCACAGTAGGAAAATATAATTAGATACTTGTCTGTGTCCATTTCTCAAGCCCTTTTTTTTTCAATTGTTAATAAGGTTTTCTTTTAATTTTCTTATTCTGTTAACTTATATGGGTTTTTTTAAGCATCTTTGATGAGCTAACCTCAGTTCTTTGATATTTTATTCTTCAAGATTTATATTTTTGCTGTGGTGATATTTCTATAAATCTATATAACTGCTACCTAATACAATATATAGAAAGCTTTAGATGATGACCCTGGGGCCAGTCATGGTTTCTGGGCCAAAGCATTATCATCATTAACTAGGGGCATCTCAGCAGTACCTCACAAGAGCAACAAGCTTTGTTGATTTTACATCACATATTGTGGGAGTGGGAGATGCAACTTCTGTCCGATCTTGGAGCTTTTTGATATATTTACATTTTTTTTCTGCTCGTCACAAGCTGAGTTTGGTCAGGTATACAGAGGTCAGATTGGCAATAAAACCTTGACATTTGACTTTAGCAGGAAATATATTAGTCATCAGGTTGTTTCTTACATATTCCTTTTGCAGATCTTCATAATTTTCCAGTTTACACGGGTGTGCCCAGTCAGTATTTTCCTCAAAAGGAACCATTAACTGAATTGTATAACCTCTTTTTGAATTAACTAACCAGATCACAAGATCCAGATGCTGAGGAGTCAATGTTATCTCAGCTGTAAAAAACGAGACAGCATTCCAAATATACAGCAACACTCCTGTCCATTTAACAATGAAGAATTGTACTTATTTCTAAGAGCAATTCCTGGAATATTTTCTTTTTTCTCAAACTTTATTGTCTTATATAAAATCAATTCAGAAAGTTAGATATACATTGAAATTTTAGTTTTGAGTGCAGACATATTTGTTTTAAACTATCTATTAAAAGAAAGAAGGATCTGTATATTAAAACTTTTATAATTAGTATAAGGGATTGCTGAAAAGTTTTCAGCCCAACCAAAATCCATGAAACACACATGCTATTCTTCATATTCATCCAAAAGTTCAACACATTTGGTAAATCATTTCTCATCATTTATTTAACCCTTCCACAACTCCTCCCTCCAAAAAACAATCCATTCCTTCTTGTTTGGGCTGAGAACTATTTGGAACCACCTTATATTATAGTACCTCATGAAGGCACTCATGGTTTAATGGATATTGTCATAGGAAATGGACTCTGTGACAAGTTCAAATCTTGGACAAGGCTGTTTGCATTTCACATGAAGCTAATGCCCTTTGGAAAGCTATGAATCCAACTATTCTCCTTCCATCTATTGGTAAATAGTAAGGCAAATTGGGCTCTTTAACTTCATAATAGTTGCCAGTCTAGGAGAAGAAAAACTCTGAATTCAAGCCGGTTAAACTCTGCTTAAAAGTTGACCTTGTGTCACTTCTTGCTTGTGTGGAGGGTTTGGTAAATATATATATATATAATGGGATCTTCCATCAAGCTTACCATTTATAGTAAAATAGTGCTCAACTTGAAATATCAGTCTTACAAATTTAAAGGATTGAGCATTAGAGAGATTTTAGTATTACTTAATGTGCTTTGTGGCATATCAGCAGATTAGGAACCAATAGTTCCCAAATTCCATTCCTACTGTTCACTCAGTCAATAATTGATATTCCTGAAATGCTTGGTGGTTGGGAAGATATTTAGTGGAGTTCCCACTCTCAAAGGACCAATATTAGCAATTTACATCCATGATATACTAACAATGAACTAAACTGAAGAAAAGACATAATAAATAATAAACATTTATAAGAATATTTAACCTTTTAAATACATAATATACAAGTGGTATTAAAAGAAAGAATGCACAAACATGTCTCATCATAGAGTTTATGAACATTGTTCTGTGAGCAAGCAGTATATAGAGGGGGTTCAAAATGGATAAAGGGCTACTTGATAAGGGTAAGTAATCTAGCCATGTGCCTTTACCTTTTCCTTTCAGGGTCAGAGAGAGTATCTCTACTGGTAAAGAATGGGTGACTCACTATGAAGCTTCTAAAGTACATGCCAATTCTCATTAGGGGAGATAATTTTTATTGTATTCCTACATCTTTAAAAAAAAAAAAAAAAGCGGTTTAAAGTTCATAACAGAGTAAAGAATTAATCCTTACTCCAATCATTTTTGCTCTATTCATATGATATGAATATATATAAAATTTGGTCTCAATATTTTTTAGGTAGAATATTTTAGTTGTTCTGAAAAGTTGATAAAGGATTTTCTGATTAGAGGTTAATAAATATGTTTTTCTAATAGTAACATCCATATGAACAAGTCTTTTTTGTGAACTGATATTTAAGGTAGCTTGAACAGTAATCTCAATGATATTTCATCTTATATATTCTCCTGGCATTCTTTTAAAACTATTTTTTCTCTAAGATATTTAGATTGAAAAATGAAAAGATTTAATCATTTATAGTGCATGAAGTCTGTCAGGAATGTAGCCAGGCATTTTATATTATTGAGGAATAGTTTACCTCGGACGGTGGTGTTAATCTTTTTAAAAGTATTCTCCTTATCACTTGTGACCTCATAAACTTATCCTAGTGTCTCTTCCATTTTTCAAAACAAGCCCAGTCAGCTGGGGATGTAGAATACTCTGATGACATCTCTGGAGAGGGGTAAGACCCCCAACCGACGAGTGTCCTAGACAGGATACTAAACCATCTGATGGTAAGGCTCTAGTCATGGAGTATCTCTTTATTGCCATTACTCCCAGGTCCACTCTGACCCAGAGTGGTAGTACCTGTTAGGGTCCCATCTATGGATCAAATAGAACTGTTTGACCATTTAATTGGATGCAAACAAATGATTAATGTTAAATTGAATTGTTTGTGTTATATAACAATAGATGAAACCTTTTAACTGTGTGCAGATAAAACTGTTGGTGTAAGATAGCAATACTTGAAACCATTTGTGTGAAAACAAATGATTAATGTTAAATAGAAATACTTGGAACCAGTTAACTGAGTGCAAATAAATCATGTTGAATAGAATTATTAGTGTTTGATAGCAATACTTGAAAATATTTAACTATATGTAGATAAAACTATTAGTGTGGGTAGTACATGAAACCACTCCTCTGTATGCAAACAAATGATTAATATTGTGTTAGCAATACTTGAGACCATTTAACTGTGTAAACAATAAATAAGTAAATTGGCGACTGTATTTGAGAGCAACCAGAAGGCTCCCTTTTCAATAGCTACTACACCAAGGTGTAGGGGAAAGTGCTACTCCTTTCCTTGGATTGCTCCACTTTACCCTTGATATGTAACTTATACTGCTGAGTGTTAAGCAAGGAGGTATCAAGTACCATTTTTAAAGTCTTTGGTATGACGCGAATAGCAATACTTAATTGTGTGCAAACGAATTAGCACTCTTTTAAGAACAGAATTACCTATAAACTATTCACTTACAAATCATGTATGTGTGTGTGTGTTTGTGTGTATATATATAAAACCATTTAACTGTATGTAAACAAATGACTGGTGTTAATTTAAATGGTTAATGTTACATAACAATACTTGAAACTGTTCAACAGTGTGCAAATAAAGGATTAATACTAAATAGAATTGTTCATGTTAGGTAGGAATATTCTAAACTATTTAATTGTGTGCAAACAAACGAGCTCTGGTTTGTTTAAAATGTTACCTACAAACTATACATTTACAAATCATATATGTGGTGCATTCAATAAGTTTCCACACCTTTTTTGTATGGGCATTTAAAATTGCCATAGACTCTTGAAAATTCAATATATTATTGCTATACATCTTATGAGGTGACTGACCAATTTTTATGATTTCAGGTTCAAATGAACAGCTACAGCAAGAATTGGAATACACCCTACTAAAACCTGATTGTCACAGCTGGTAAATTTCAAAAATGCAATCTGGATGTGAGGACACTTTAGAAGAATGATATGCAATAAAATTCTGTTTTAAACTTGGAAAAAATGGAATGCTTCAGACTGCTTTTCAACTGTCTTGCATGAATCAAGCATCAGTTTTTGAGTGGCATAAGAGATTCAAGGAAGGCAGGGAGTCTGTGAGGGATGATGAGAGGTGTGGAAGGAGTAAGAAAGTCAGTATACCAGAGTTCATTGGCCAAAGGGTTAAGGTTACTATGTTGAGGATTTAAGGGAGTTCAGGAAGAGATTCCATCAGAAGAGGCCAGTACTCTTCAAATCGGGTCACTGTCATTTCCACTAGGACAATGCACCAGTCTACAACTCCATCCTTGTCACAGACTATTTGACCAAGATGGGCATCCAGACAGTTCCTCAGCTTCCCTATAGTCCAGACCTTGCTCCCTGTGACTTTTGGTTATTCACTAAGCTCAGAGAGTGTCGTTATGAGACAATTGAGGAGATGAAAGAGGCTGTGGCGAAGGTCATTGACACCCTCACACAAGAGGACTTCCATGGGGCCTTCCAGAAGTTGTTGGAACGATACAACAAGTGCATTGCAGCCGGAGGAGATTACTTCGAAGGGGACTAGAGTTTCAAGCGTGTACTATCAATAAAAGTGCCCATACGAAAAAGTTTGGAAACTTATTTAATGATCCTAGTATATCTAATATATGTGTGTACATAAACAAGATCTGGGATTAAATAACCTACAAGGATTGATCGGTTATAAACCCTAACCACCCAATCTTTTCAAAACAGTCTACAAAGTTCTGAGATAAGGAATTATTATTTACATGAT
Organism: Sepioteuthis lessoniana; assembly: GCA_963585895.1. Lineage (NCBI taxonomy): Eukaryota > Metazoa > Mollusca > Cephalopoda > Myopsida > Loliginidae > Sepioteuthis > Sepioteuthis lessoniana. The sequence goes on along the minus strand of OY757913.1, from coordinate 111,742,146 downwards.
TCAGACTAATGTCCTCATCCTGATTGTTACACTAAGAATGTTTTCATTGCAAGGAAAGTGCAATACAGATTATCTGGATTGGATAAAGAGTTCAATTAAAAAGATTTCTGAAAGTTACCAATTTTAACAAAAGCTACTTGAAGAAGGCTCGATGTACAGTGAGAGAAATATCTTAGTATAAAATCCAAGATGAGGAGAATAGTCCAAACCATATAAATAATTTACAGATTCTTCTTTCAGAATTGCCATCTATAGCTCCATCAAATTCTCTTTGATCACATACATTGCATTTCAGTGGCCATTTTAGTTTTAGGAAAAATTGAAAATCTTTATTGTAGATGAGGATGACATACCTTTGTGTTGCAAACTTTTTGCCAAAATGAAGAATAAGTAGATGCATTGTATTCATATACATGAATGTAACACACTTGACAAGCTCATTCAGTTATATCTCACTGCCAACTGAGTAACTCTATAGGAGAGTCTAATCATGCTTATACAGTAAGGTTTTCCTAGATTGGTTGACAAGTTATATCAAGGCACTTATGGCATAGCGGTTATTGTCATAGGAAATAAATGCAGCAACTCATGTTCAAAAACCTGGATAAGGCTGTTTATGTTTCACTTTCTGGGCTCTTTAGTTTTATCATGGCAACCAGTCTAGAAGGAAAACTCTGAATTCAAAACCATCTGTAAACCCACTTAAAAAAGACTGACCTTGTGTCACATCCTGCCTGTGACAGAGGTATAGTGTAAATACATACATAAAGGCTATGTAACCAGTTCTTGAGATATTCACAATAGTTGAATACTTTTTGTATGATCATACATTGTCACTATTTTGAGCCATACATTTTATTATTTGTGTAAATTTGACTTCATAAATTTTTAGCATCTCATTATGGTCTTCTTGCTATTTATCATTGAAAGAGAAACATCATTTGGGCTTTAAAAAAAAAACCTTTTCCAATGAAATTGTTATTGCTATCATAATCTTTAACAGCATCTCGGTTTTTCTCAGTAAGCTTGCCCTATTGGTAGAGCTTAGAATAAGCTGTTTGTTTCCCCTGCAATGGAATAAGACCCCTCTCTCTAAAAAACTGAAGCATCCTGGATATGACACTAAACCACATCTGATGGCAAGGCTCTCGACATGGAAAGTATGGAGTACTCCTTCATTGCCATTACACCCAGGTCCATTCTAATCCAGAGTGGTAGTATTTGCTAGGATCCAATCAATGGGTCAAATAGATCTGTTTAAAACTTGTTCATATTCAATAGGACTTTGTGCAAAAAAAATTCTCTTCAGAAACATCAACATAAAAAATATGAATGTAAATGCACTATGTACATGATTTCCTAACCTCTAAACATTAAAAAACCCTACACGAGTTGACATGCCATTAAAATCAATCAATCAACAAGCCTAAATAAGAAGAATTAAACCATGCCAGTCATGGTCCAATAATCCATCCTCTGATCCACAGCCCAATATTAGTATGACATTAAAAAAAAAAAATTACCTAATGGTTTATTCCTTATAGGGAGTGATGTAACTAAAGATCTGTTCAATATGTTTGCTATTCACTAAAATGGAATTTCGGACTTCCACTTCACTAGTCTATGCAATGAGCTATTCACTGATATCCAGCAGTTCATTGAATAGCCCCCATTTCATTTTAATGATTAGTTGTCCAGACAAATATTTCTTAACTGCTGCTACTCATTCTTAATTATTGTATTTCAACTTTGAGTCATTCTCTTCCACTTCATTAAACATTGCTTTAATGCTAAGACCAGTCCACAGATATAAAAACATCAATCCCCCTTGGATGAAAGTGCAAACATGTGTCTGTCCACAAATATTTATTGTAATTGGATTATTATAGCTTCTTATTTATGTCCCTTTTTTCCTTTGTTTTATCAACTGTGGTGAAAGATAAGTGATCTATGCAAAGACTTTATCAGCCTGAATAGACTCTAAAATTGTCATCAAGCAAAGATGTGGTTTTATGGCTTATTAATGAACTCTGAACAAATCAGGCCTGAGCCTTGTTTGGTTTTTGTCTGGTTGCTTTTTGCTCTTTTAAATGATTCATTACAGAACTAAATGGCAAGGAATTAAATCGTTGTTATACAATCATTTTATGATTATAAAAAAAAAATCTTTATAGATAAATATACATGCAATCATATATGCAAGTGAACATAGAAATATATGCTCAAATGAACACTGAGGTATAACACACATAAATATAGAATGACAAACAAAACTTCATATCTTAACTAAGTACTGTATTTTATGGCATATAAGACCAATTGGATTAGAGTCACAAAACAATAGTTATATGGCCACTTACCTCTCATCTCACAAACTATTCAAGTAATACCAACATACATGTGGGACACTGCTGGAAAAGCAAGGATGAATTTATTATGGATTCCTGCACATGGACATGCCAGTGTTAGCCGACCACCAAAGACTTACTAATATCGGCTCTGTGCAGACACAGGATATAGTATAGAAGACGTGTGCAGAATGATGGATGGTGAGAGAGAGTCAAAGAAATCCATGCTGTCTGTACAATTTGATGATAAAGACCATTTAGTTACATTTACTATTGCATTAATCATAGAGTTTTTCTTTGTACAAGTACAGATGGTCTGTGGCATCTGAGTAAACATTGAGCTACCAGATAGCTGAACTTCACATATAAGACTCTGGACATATTGTGTCTTGTTGGTAGGGCTTAGAATATACTGAGTGTATCCTCTGCAGAGAGATAATCTCTCCCCTCCCCACCCCAAAAATATAGGCATCCTGGGTATCACACTAAACTACATTTGGCAGTGAGGCTCCAGTACTAGAGCACTGGGGAGTATGGGGTACTCCTTCATTGCCACTACTCTCAGATCCACTTTAATCTGTCAGGGTCCTATCTATGGGTCAAGTAGATCTCAACAAATTATTTGTATTTGATAATAATACTTCACATCATATAACCGTATAGAGGTCCTCATTGTGTGATGGTTATTGTCAAAAAAAATGGACTTGGCAACTCATGTTCAAAACCTGAACAAGGCTGTTTATATTTGACATAGAGCTAATACCCATAGGAGAGGTATGCATCTAATTATTAGGGGAAGGAGAAGTCTGAATTCAAACCTGTAAAACTCAACATAAAATATTATCTCTGTGTCACATCTTGCCTGTGCAGAGGGGTTGGGTAAATACATACAAATAACCGTGTGAAAAAACCTAAGAAACTACACAAAAAACCCAAACATACAAATCATTAACTTCAAGACATAAAATAACCCCAAGTGGGTTGACATTCCATTAAAATCATTATATTTGGAAATATTTTTGCTCTTTTTTTTCATTCTTTCGATGGCCCAATCTCCCTATTATAAATGGAGGGAAAAAGAGATGGATTTGTATCAAAAGGCATTAGTGCCGAGGGCAATGCAGCCTTCACTTGGATTTGTACACTTCTCACTGATTCCATTTTGTATGATGATAAACATTATATTTACCATATTTGTTTTCTGTGTGTGTATATTATAAAAAGGTGTATCAGTTGATTCGGAAACAAGTCTCTTGCATTTTATAATCATCATTGAAGATGAAAAATCGGAACATTGAAATTTTCTGATATTTCAAAATTGATGCAGTAAATCTTAAAATACATATAATCTATAGATGGCTTCGTCAGAAATAAAATTTGATTTTCAAAAAAAAACTGTCTACACATGACAAGAGGAGAAAAAGGTGATGATGTCTTGAAAAAGGAGGCCAGTCTTGATACTTTTTGAACAACAGTTTTTGGTGAAACACGAAATTGTAGAAGTCCAACATCCTCTATGCTCACCAGAACTAGCTTCATACAACTTTTCATTGTTTCCAAATCTAAACAACGCAGTTGGCTGGGGATGTAGAATACACTGACTGCATCTCTACAGACTGGTAAGGCCTCCCGACCACCACCGCCAAGTGTCCTGGATATAACACTAAACAATCTGATGGCAAGGTTCCAGCCCTGGAGCTTTGGGGAATGCAGAGTACTCCATTGGCATCACTCCCAAATTTACTCTGGCTCAAAGTAGTAGTACCTGATAGGGTCCTATCTATGGGTCAAATAGAAATGTTTGACATTTTTAATTGAGTTGTTAATGATACATAGCAATACTTGGAACCACTTTTACTTTGTTGACCTAAGTTTACAAATATCAATCAGACTTAGCATCAAATAACCTATAATGGTTGATATGCTATGCTACATAACCAAACCAAACCAAATCAAAACTAAAATTCATTTTGAGATTTGAAGATGTAGGAGATATTAAAAGACAGACAATAGCACAGCTTTTTACCATATCAAAAGAACAGTTTTAACAGATGGAAAACTCACAGGAATTAGTCTGTTGAATGCCAATGCAGGATTTTGAGGAATATTTATGTTTTCAGTGTTGGTCTTGATACTTTTTGAACATATTTGATTAGTTATGAGAAAATAGTTTTTCGTAATCAGTATTTGTTTATTAAGCATGAAAGTTGGCAGAATTTCATCACTATCTAAGAGTGTGTATATATATATATATATATATATATATATATATATATATATATCTATGTGTGTGTGTGTTTGCCAATAGTCCAGAAGACCGGGGTTCAATCCCAGGTCGAGTCATACCAAAGACTCAAAAAATGGTACTTGATGCCACCTTGCTTAACCCTCAGCATTATAAGGTAAGGATCAAGGGTAAAGTGGAATAATCCAGGGAATGGAGTAGCACCCTCCCCTACACCTCGGTGTGGTAGCTCATGAAAAGGGATCCTTTGGGTAACCCTCGACTAAGGTCGCCAACTTTATCTATATGCTTGTGTATTATAATTTTCTCTTTCTTGAAACAATGAGAATGTTCTCCTTCACAAGTGCGTCATATATAATGTGAGTCACACATGCACTAGGTTCTTGTCTTTATGTTACTATTGCATAGGAATATGCATGAGTTATCATGTATATAAGGACAAAATGACACAGGATTGAGTTAATTGATGACAGTTGAAAGAGAACCAGAACAAGTGGCATTTAGTTGGAGCATTAAGAGTAGAACTTTGTCAGTGAGAGAATGAAAATGAGTTCTAATTTTATTGGTAAGAGAGAAGCAAAAAGGATTCTGTCTGATTTTGTTGGTGAGAGAGAAAGAAAACATATTCTATTTTGAAAGTGCAGTTTTGACCACAGTTAGAAAGATGAGACTTATGACGAAAGAAGAAACAAATCTCTTGGCATTTCTTCTTACTGTGTATATATATAATAAATATTGACTCTGACAAAATATATGAGCATTTAAGTGTACTTATTGAAAAACATCATTACAACTGAATATTATCCCCATGATGCATGAAAATTGTGTTATCATCATCTTGGTACAATTACATTTTTAAGGTGTCTAATTTCAACATTATTATCTCTAAATATTCTGTAGGTGCGCATTCTTGACAAAAATAATCTAAAATGTTTTAGAGATATGACAAAAATGCTTTTATTTCTAATTTTAAGAAATTTTTAATTCCTAATTAACATTTTTAGGGTGAATTCCCATGGTGTATTCATTAAATTGCAGGATTGCAGGAAGAGAGTTCAAACTCCAGTCGTGCTATTACATTCACTTTTGGACTAATGCCTTTTGGAAAGATAGGAACCTCCTCACTCCCCCCCACTGCCATTTACGGGTGACATATTATGACTGCTATTCTTCTATGTATAAGGCTGGCTTTGGCATTAAATAATCCATGAAGGTTAATGTGCCTTTAGACAAAGAAATCAAGCCAAGACTTTTATTCTCAAGTCATGCTGAAAGCAAGATCACACAGGTAACTCAAAATCCAATATGTCTATGCTTTCTCTCGGACTCCTGGCTAAAAAAAATTGGTGAAAATATAAAATGTTGTAATATGTAATTTAACAGGCTGTTAGATAACATTACAAGATTTTATAGTCAATAGCAATGTAGGAATAGGGATCCCCCAATTAAAATTCAAGCTCTCAAATTATATATTTACCCAATTCCTCTTTCATGAATAGAATATGAAACGGACAGAAATATTTCAACCAAGTGTGAGTAACATCCAACCATGATATTATTGCACCTTTTTTTTTCCATCTAAAAAATTAGGGTCTTTTAGGATGTCAGAACAATCATTCATTATCTTTGTCCTTCATGTTCATGACATAATGGTTATTGTCATTGGAAATGGAGCTGCAACCCAATTTAAAATCCCATTTCACATAGCACTAATACCTTTGGAAAAGGTATGGTTCCCACCAACTATGGATAAATAGTAGGGCAAACTGGGTTCGTTAACTTTGCTGTGGCAACCAGTTTAAGAAAAAGAAAACCGAGTTTAAACTAATTGCAGTCTGCTTAAAGAATGACCTTATGTTGCATACTATTAGTGGTGGAGGGGTTAGATAAATACAACCTTATGTCCATCAGATCCGTAAAATAATTCTATCAGTCAAAATTTACTATGGATATTTGGCCACTATTAGTTGCACAGATAAAATATTCATGAAAGTTAATTTTTCGTGTACTCTCTCTCTCTCGTCTATTGTTTTCTCTATCTACAATCAGGTGGCACCATTAAGAAGAATAGGATCAACATTACTAGTAAAGGTACCGAGTGCAAGGAGAATTAAGTTCATGCCTTTCCTGAAGACATGATTACAAAAATGATATAAGCAATTTCCAAAAAAATTCAAACTCTGTTCCTCAATACCCAATTAATGACTAGTTACAACACTTTGCATTTTCTATGGCTCTTAAGTTCTCAACCTGGAGGCCATATGCCACCTACTGGGTATCCAGCTATATTTATGCATAAGATAAAAGTGATACTAAGGAGCCACAAAGGTATTTTTAGGGACCTTACTAATATAAGTGCTGTGCATTAAATTACCTTATCCTCATAATTACATTGTATTACTTTTGATAGCAAATAGTCAGTTGCCCAGTCAGCTGGGACTGTAGAATACACTGACTGCACCTCTGCAGAGGGGTAAGACACTCCCCCCTAACCAGTGTCCTGGATATGACACTAAACAATCTGATGGTGAGGTTTCAGCAGTGCTGGAGATTTGGGGAATGTGGAGTACCCCTTTATTGCCATTACTCCCAGGTCCACTCTGGCCTGGAGTGGTAGCACCTGATAGGGTCCTATCTATGGGTTAGATAGAACTAACAGCATACTAATGCTAAACTGAATTGTTTGAAATATAAATGTTTTTGACAATTAAACCATACTTACATTTAAACTGCGTTCTTATGCTTAACTGAATTATTTGAAATAAAATTGTTTTTCAACATTAAAACTGTATTTACACTTAACTGAATTGTTACATATAACTTCTTGAATAGTTTGAAATAGAAATGTTTTGACCTTTAAACTGTGTACTTATGCTAAACTGAATTGTTTTAAAAAGAACAGATTATTTACATGAAAATGGATTTGGCGTTAATTAACCTAGAAAGGTTGATATGCCTTAAAACCCAATAAACCAACCAGCCAAATAGTTAGTTGGAAGATAAAATAGCAACACTCTGAAGGACAGTGCCAATTTTGACCTGGGTACACTATTTATATGCATGCAGGTAGTAGACATTCTCATAAAATTTACCTAATCTTTGGCTGTTTTGTAACATAACAACACTGGAATAATGCACCACCTGCAGCACCCTGTGAGAATACAGATCTGTCTTTATACTAAAGAAGGTTATACAGTTGTCTGAATTTTATTTTGGAATTGAATTTATTGATCTGTCTATTTGACTGACTGTAACTCTTGTAATTACTTTTGTGTTTAATTCTGAGTAAATTGAGACACATATCCTGTGTGTTGCAATTTTATTTTCTGTCAATGTATATTGAACATTACAATGCTTTGCTTACTATTCATTACCTCCAGACACACCTTATTGGTTGTCTTTTTATTCATAGATTTTACTACTACTGCTGCTACACATTCATATTTTCTATAATTTTATTTTCTAATTCCCTTTTTCATTTACATAGAAATGATATTTTTGTAAGCTGCAACAGACACTTTTATGTCATACCATTACAATTCATTTGTATTTTAAAATAAATGTAAATAAGATTTTTTTTTCCTAATAACAATTATGAGGAGACTACAGAGGTAAATATTAAGTCAGAGGGGAGCAACCCCCCTAACCACCAAAGGAATTATTAATCACTGTTCTATATATTAGTACTTCTCTGTTACTGCCACTTTTTATCTCTCTTTTTTTTCTCCTTTGCTTTTCATATTTCTCTTCCTTCCACCTGCTTACCCTACTATTTCTCTTTTCTTAAATCCTATCTTTCTCCTACCTCTTCATCAAGTTTTACTTCCACTCTCCCTCTTACTTTTATACATCATCTTCTCTTTCACCCTTGTTAATTTTACTTAGTAGAAAGATATAGTCACAAAAGACTTATTCTTCAGCTAAATATGTGGCAAGATTTTTTTTTTTATATCTCTAGACTGATTTTTGATTATTATTAAGTGCCCCATAATATAATACTAACTCAACACAATGTTACTTTTGGAAAATATCAGACATCCCTAAACTGTGTTCTTGAATCATATTAAACAGTATTTATGTCTTCTTAGAATATTAATATCCTCATCTGCATGAATACTTAATTCTATTTTCCTCATAGTAAATATCAAGATTGTCTATTTTGTAATAAATCTAGGGATAATTTTTGAAAAGAATCTCATTCATATTGCCACCTTCTTTTCTTTTTCCACACAATGTGTATATATATATATATATATTTACTAATCTGATATCTACCAGCATTCACGGTACCAGAAAAAAAAAACGCCAGGAACAAGAGATAAGAATATCTCGAATCACCGCCTGGGGGAAAAAGAAAAAATATTATAGGTCAAAAAGAAAGAAAAGGCCAACCTCGTCAGACCCCTTGAAAAAAATCAAGGGATATGCAGTCAGTTGGTCAAAAGAAAACTGAAACTTTCCGTGAACACTGCAATGCTACAATTACAAGAGTGCTCAACACGAGTGGAGCCAATTATAAAATTTAAGTCAATTTTTTATATATATATATATATATATATATATATATATATATATATATATATATAATATAGAGAGAGAGAAATTTTGAATGAAAGAATAGACACGTAAACATTGGTTAAAATTGTTTGAAGAAATTTGTTAACCTCAACTGGTTTTAGCCTTTGCTAATCTTTAGAGAATTTTATTTCATCACTGAAAGGCTTATGAATGTCAAGGAATTGGCTACATATGTAAACTTTGTATATTTATTCATTTTTTTTTGTTTATTTTAAAAATAATTTGAAATGTGGAAATAAAAAATTAAAAATTGGGGGGGGCAGCAATGATATGGTTTTAAGTAGCTATTCTTAATACAAATAATTTGTGTAGCTTTTATGGTTTCAAGTATTCTTCTCATACTTATAATTTGCACACAAACACATCACTCAATAAGTCCAGGGCCTAACTAATAAAACAACAACTTTTTGGCAAAATTTTACTTCATTTATCAACATAGTCACCTTTTAGGGTGATACACTTATTACATTGCTTCTCTAATAATTCGATGCCTTTTTTATAGAATGATTTTTTTTAGCCTCAAAATACACCTTCCGATATCACTTCTTCATTGAGGCCAAATCTCTTTTCCTGGAGCATTCTTTTGAGGTCCACAAACAGCCAGTACTTGCTGGAGGCTGAATCTGGAGAATAGGGTGGGTGCAGAAGCAATTCAAAGTGCAATTCAAGTAGTTTTGTCATCGTTGCAATTGACTTGCAACACAGTGCATTGTCTCGGTGAAAGAGGACTTTTTTCTTCATTTGTGGCCATTTTTTGACGATTTCTTTCTTCATACACCCCAATAATGCCATATAATATTCGCTATTGATGGTTCTTCTTTTCTAAAAGGTAATCGATGAACAAAATACCTTGCGCATCCCAAAATACTTACCTGCTGATGTTACATCTTTGGTCACTTTGGACGGCTTTCACCAGCTGCTGTCCACTCAGCTGACTGCTGATTTGTGTCTGGAGTAAAGTGGTGGATCCATGTTTCATTCATTGTCACATATTAATGCAAAAACTCTTTTTTGGTGCATTGAAAAAGTGGCAAACAACACTCTGATTTGTCGAGGTGTTGTTGTTGTTTTTGATTGACTGTGAGCAAACGCAGCACCCACTTTGAACACAGCTTTCTCATTGACAAAAGTTTGTGCAAAATGGTGAATACACTGCCTTCTGATATCTTCAACTCCTCTGCTATCTCACACAACTTTTATTTACGATTGGCCAAAACTAGTTTGTGGAGTTTTTTGGTGTTTTCCAGGACAACTGCCTAATTTGGGCAACCTGAGCATTCAGCATCATTTGTGTCTGTACAACCACATTTAAAGTCAGAATACCACCTCTTAACCATTGTTTCTGATGGAGCAGAGTCCGAATAACACTAATCAAGCCATTGCTTTGCTTGAACAGAATTTTTTCCCATCAGAAAGCAATGCTTTATCAACACACAAAATTCAGGTTTTTCCATTGTTTTGAAAATTTGCAACAGTAACTTCACTTAAATAACTGTAATTTGTAAACTAATAATCCGATTGGGCTCAAATTTTGACATGTGCCATTTGAAGGTTAGTACTTTATAAAAATCATATGGATTTTTTTATTTGTGGTGCCATCTATATGTCAAGCCCAGGACTTTTTGAGTGATGTGTTATTTATATGATAATTATTTGTAAACAGTTATAGCTTTAAGCAAGTATTCTTAATACAAAAAATTTACAGTTATATGGTTTTAAGTATTCCTATCTAATACTACTAATTTTCAAACAGACCACTATGTGACCTATAGATAGGATCTTAACTGGCATTATCAAAATGAATTTGAGAGTAATAGCAGTGAAGAGGAGACTCCACACTCCCAGTATTCCAGCAGATGCAGTTTATTGTAATGCCCATGGGGGAGGGGTCTTGCTTTTCTGCAATAGATCCAGTTATTGTATTCTAGGTATTGCCAGCAGGGTGATTGTTTTGCAAGTTTGAAGCTAAATGTATCTTGTCTTTTAGTTTAAAACAAAAATGTATGAAAGTTGTGAAGATTGTAAAAGCCTTTAAGTCTTATGAGACTATGGGTCCACATCTGCATCTTGACACAGGCCTTGACAAGATTGTATGGAAAACTAGCAATTGCCCATACTGCAAGTTTCCTTTCTACATGACATCAGCATTATACAAAAAAAAGATAAGGGTTGATACAGCTTTACACTAGTGTCATTGCAAATGTTGTCACAGTTTGGCTGAAGTCAATCTTGGACTGCTTTAGGAATTTGATTCTGAGTTATCCATCTCCTATACTGACTGCCCACCAAAGCTAGAACACCCTTTTCTTTGCTTCTATTCAATATATGATATTAAGATCCTAATTATCATGTTTGTTTTTTAAGACAGTTTGAATGGTTTCTTTTCATTGCTTTTTATTGTTGTTGGTATTTTCATTATATCATTTCACACTTGGTTATATGTATTTATATAATAACATATATTGTATGCATTCATACAATAATATATATATATATATATATATATATATATATATACAACATAATGTATAATGAAATCTCAAAAATGCTGTTGAAGATACAGAATCATCTCTTAAGATGAAGGAGGTGGTTGGTGCTGTGGCAACTGGCAGAGCTAATGTAGATTTTCATCCACAATGTTGGTGGTCAAAGTAGTCATCAAGAAATTAAAGAAATATGGTGATAAAAAAAATATTTTACATCAAGGACAGCAAGCATTACAGCTGTTGGGCAATCAAAACAAGGTGCATGAACTAGATGGATAAATATCAAAGAAATAACTATTACATGGAACAACATCAAACAGATGGACTCAAAGAGAATAAGTTTTCTTATCAATGCAGTGTACAACATCCTACAAATGCAAGTCAACCTGAAATTGTGGAAGTTCAAAAAACCTAACAAATGCAATGCATGTAGGGAAGACTGCTAGCTTCAAACATATTCTCGCTGGTTGTGCGTAATTGCTGAAAAGCTACATGTGGAGACAGAAACAGATGTTACAAGTGATTCCCAAGGCTACAAAAGGGTGCTTCAAAGTTGCCAATAAGATTTTTTACAGAAAACAACTAATAAATTTTGTAAAAGAAGGAAACATTCAAAGAATAACTTTTCCAAATAATTAGAATTTTTCATTGTTTGATGGTTACACAGACTGGAGAATTGCTGTAGATTTTGAACGTCGTCTCACCTTTACGGCTAAGATGATATTCACTACTGGGGCATCTGGATCATGTGACCTGGTTAGTTAATTCAAAAAGAATTTATATTATTGAGTTAATGGCTATTTTTGAGGAAGATAATGTCTGGGCACATCAATATAAACCAGACAAGTATGAAGGCCTGTGAGAGCAATGTATGCCAAATGATGAGTATTGACAAATTGCAGCTAATTTTTACCTGTGCATATTTGACTAAAGTCAGCTTGTCCTCAACAGAAAAATGGAAGAATATTAAGAGACTCCAAGATATCATGAATCTGATATGCACTGGGATGAAAACCACCCAAGCCTGGTGGTATTGTAAGTAACTGCTGGTGCACTCTAGGTTAGTGGTAATGATGCTTTGGCCCCAAAACCATAGTCAACGCCAGAGTAATCATCTGATGAAGGTTTTGTTTGTGGCACTGCTGCAGTTATCTTTACAGATGTAGTTCTACGAATTTATACATAAACTTATATGCTCATTTCAAGTGAAATGTTGATATTTTAGTTGTAAAAGAATGGCTACCATACATAGTAAGGAGAGTTGTACACTGCACTTAGAACAATTTTACCAAGAAACCTATTTCCTCAATCAGCAAACTAGCTACTTTAGATTGATTAAAATCATAATCTCATATATTTGTGCTCTGATTATACTACAGCTATTCTGAGGAAGAGAAGCCATTGTTTAACTTAGGTTTTTTGTGTTTTTTTCTCATTCAATATCCCCAAAAAGCAAAGAAATCAAAATGAGCTAACTGAAAACTACAGGTGTCCAGAATATTTTTGTTTACCAGTATACACACGTGTAGATTCCTGTATCTGTCTATTTATATATTTTTAATATACTCATATTGAGGTTTAGATTCATTCACTGTATGCTTTTATCTGTAGAAGACTGTGCATACATGTTTGCCCATGAAATCTCCAGACTCACAAAGAAACTTGATATCTTTTATGAAATAGTCTTTGATGCTGACAAATAAAACTCAAGACTTGGCCACTTGAAAGAAAACCACCTTTCTTGTTTCTTTCGATCACTCAGGGATTTGCTACAAAAAGAAAACCTTCATATTAGCATCCTTTTGCCTTTCTTCTTTCGTTAAGTTAGTCACTGTTTTTTTATTTTTCTTTATGAGAATCAATTTTTATTTCAATAGTGAATTAATTATGCCTCTTTTTTCTAAAAAAAAAAGATTAACTTTAGATGAGTCCATCTAAAATAAAAAAAAAGAAATGGTTAGACTTTATGAAAGGTTTTTCTTTCTTTCTTTCTTTTTGTTTCCTGTTCTTTTTTCTTTTCTTTATCCTTTTCTTTATCCTTTCATCTTTTCTTTTTTAAATTTCTATTGTGCTTTCTTTCCTTTAGTATTCTCTGGTTTCCATTCTGTATCTTTTTAAAAATTCTTTCATGTTTTCTTATTTCTTTTTCTATGTTTTTTCTTTTTTAGTTTCCTTTCATTTTTTTTTTTTTTTTTTGCTTTCCTTTCATTCTTTACTTTTGTTTGTTTGTTGTCGTTTTTTTCTTTTTCCTCCTTTAACTTTTTTCCTTCATTCTTAATTTTTTTCTTCTTTAAAATTGTTCTTTTTCTTGAGTATCATTTCTTTCACTTGAGTTTTGTCCTCTTTCTCCCAAAATCTTTTATACTTTTTTGCCATCTTCTTTAGTCTTTATTGAACTGTATTACTTTTTTATTCTTCTTTAAATTTTTTCAAGATACTCCATTTTTTTTCTTGTTTTTTTTTTAATTTGAAAAACCTAAAGTTTTCTTTCATTATCTTTTCATGATAAAAGCTTCTTGTTTTGTTCATCTTTTTACTCATCACTTAGTTCTGCTGAGAAACAATGAACACAACAGTTAATATTTGGACCAGTAATTATTGGCATTTATTGTTTTATTTATCTTAAGATCTTCATAATTCTTTTTTTATGTGAACTGCTTTGTTACTAGCATTTCAACAAATTTTTCAGGCATTCACTTATGTTTATAATGTGAATATCAAATATATTCACTTATACAAAGTACAGTTCATACACACAGCCCAGTCTGCTAGAATTGTAGAATACACTGGCTGCATCTCTGCAGAAGGTTAATACCCACATCCCCAACAAGTGTTCAGGGTATGACATTAAACCATTTGATAGCAAGGCTTCAGCCTTGGAGATTTGGGATGTCTGGAGTACCCCTTTGTTGCTATTGCTCCCAGATTCACTCTGACAAAGTGGTAGCATCTGGGAGGGTCCTATCTATGGGTCAAATAGAACTGTTTGACATTTAAATTACATGCTAACAAATGACATGCTAAATTGAATTGTTTAAAATAGAACTGTTTGATCATTTAACTATGTCCAAACAAATGACATAAATTGAATTGTTAATGATACATAGCTATACTTGGAACTATTTAACTGTGTGCAACTGAATGAGTAATGTTGAATAGAATTAGTGTTAAATGACAATACTTGAAATTCTTCAACTGTGTGCCTAAATTTCGATTATTGGTATTCCATAGCAATGCTTGGAACCATTTAAATGTGTGAAAATAAATGAATAGTATTGAATAAAATAATTAGTGTTAAATAGCAATACTTGTAACCTCTACACATATGCAAACAAATGATTAATATTGAATAGAATGAGTAGCATTAATGATGTAATGGAAGGATCCATCTTCCCCATACCCCAACAATAGTAGTAATACTAACCATTATTTAAGTACACACAGATCACTCTGCGCTGGACTCTAAGTGAAGGACCCCCAGCATAGGACTTAAGTGCAGGACTCACAGGATCAACCATTGCTTGGATTTATTATGAGGATAGTAATATTACTACTAATCTATTAATTATATTTGTACACCCATATAAATAAACCTGCCTTTCTGTAATACCCAGCTAATGTGTTATCTATTCTTCACCACTCGGAATTACTACCAAGGCTGAAAAAGAAAATTCCTAAAAAAGTGAATTTCAATACAAAAATTTAGAAACTGAATGATAAAGTTTTTTAGGAACTACCAATCTGGAAAGAGTTACTGGAAGGACACTATTGCTACCAAGAGAATTGGAACAGTGATCTACATAATCAAGGCAAAGTTATTTGATCATAAGAGACATGTAAATCAAATCAGGTCACAATATATTGAAAGTATCCAGCAGAATGACATGGGGCTTCCTACAGAAGTGTTATACGACGCATTTGAGATCACACCTCCCATTAACCAAAAAGCACTTGTGGATGTGCCACCTGCACCATCAACTTCTTATACCCCACAAATTCCACAAGTATCAACATGATTAACCATGGTGGGGAGAAAAAGTTTGAGAGAAAAGAAAGCTGTAAAACAACTACATCCAAATCCAAATTAGAAGAAATATTAAAAGCTAAGTTCCAACAGAAGAATTTAGCTCAGAAGTGGGTAATCTAATGGAATGACCCATCTTCCTCGTATCCCAACAATAGTAATAGTACTAACCATTATTTAAGTACACACAGATCACTCTCCGCAGGACTCTAAGTGAAGGTCCCTCAGCATTGGACTTCAGCACAGAACTCAGGTGATCAACCATTGCTTGGACAATACTATCCTTGTAAGGATAGTGATATCTCCTTGTTATATTTGTACACTCATACAAATAAACCTGCCTTTCTGTTATACCCACCTCATGTCTATTCTTTATCACTTGGAATAGCCTGTCATTGTATATCATGTACGATATAACAGTTAGATAGCAATAATTAAAATCATTTGACTGTGTAGAAACAGTAGCAATACTCATGTACAAACAACTTAGTTCTCATGTAAAAATGAAATTATCTACAAACTATGTATGTAAACAAATGACTGATGTTAAATTTTGACTGTTGTATAGCAATACTTGGAACTATTTAAACGTGTGCTAAAAAGTGCTCTGGCTCATTTAAAAATACTATCTACAAATGTGTTTACGAATCATATATATTTAATGTATATGTATAAAGGTGTATTTGGTATTAAATAACCTACAATGGTTGAAATGCCATAAAACCCAACCGAACCAAATCATATGTATTAAAAATATATGTATAAAGAGGATTTGGCATTAAATAACCTACAATGGTTCATATGCCATAAAACCAAACCAAACATAGATATATATATAAAGAAAGTGTACTCAATATCTGTGATAGAGCATATATCTTTAAGTTTTTATATATATATATATATATATATATATATATATATATATATATATATATATATATATATATATATATATATATATATATAGAGAGAGAGAGAGAGAGAGTAACTCTTTTTCTATGTTACCAGCTTATTTCATTACAATTAATTTCAAATAAGTATTTTTCTCTGGTGTCTTTGAACCAAAAACATTTATTACCAAAATGTTTTTTTCTTATAGTTTGTTTTTTACTTGAAATTATGAATTATTTATCTTTTCAAAATATTATCATAGCAAAAGAATTTATACAATTAGACATGAGAAATTTAATGAGACGGTTCTCTTGGTGAAATACATTATCAACAAATTTTGCTTTTGAGTGTCAAATTGTTCTACAGATTTCTTTATGAAAATAACAAGAACAAATAATCCGCTTGGTTTCTTATGAAACAGTAAAAAAAAAAAATGATTCTTTGCAATAGTCAGTTTCTCAATTACCTTCTTTTTCAGTTTGTGAGTTGTAAATTCATGGCCTGTTTAGACATTAACTTTGCATACATAATGATCATGTATGAAAGTGATATTAATCATCATTGTGTTGTTGTAATGGTCCTTGTTGGCCTGTAAAAGAGGCCACAGGAGATGAGAGAAAGATTTGAGATCATCAAGACCACAGCACTGTCAAGTCAGCTAGAATAATTAGAAGATTCCTGAAAATCTGACAAGAGTTGCTGTCTCTCAAACTTCAGTAAAAAAAAATTACAAAAAAAAAACACCATTTAAGTGTTGGGAAAAACTCGCAGAGAGTAAAAAGAATAAAGACAATTATAATGATGATAATTCCTCCAGTTTGTGATAAAATCATAGGGCAGATTAGGCTCTCTTGCCTTGTTGGGCAACTAGTCTAAGAGAAGGGTATTTCCAAGTTTGAATCCCTAAAGCAGAGCAATATTTTCAACCTTATCCTGGTATGTCTTGTGATAACATTAGTACATTGTCTCTTGTGCATCGTCTCATTGGTGGCGCACAAATTTTATATATATGAGTCTATTAATAAAAATAATTCAATTTTTTGGTTTTGAATTTTAGAATTTTAAATTCTGTAGTATTAGTTGATCTTTCAATAATGTCTTCCCACTAATTATCATTTGTTAATAAGCCCCTCTCAATCATAGTACTCCCTACCTCCATGTGAAAGAAACTGTTTTTTTTTACATTAAAACCTCCCCTGGGTCTAATAAGTATATATTCCAAATTTGGTTGATGTTCATCTGATCACAGAAGACAGACAAACTCTTAATTACTTATATATAACTTGATATAATTTCAAAATTATGCTTAGTGTCTTAAAATTTAAAGAAATAATAGCAATTTTTATTTATTATTTATGATTATCCATACTTAAATGAATGCAGATAAGGTATTTTCTTTAATATTAACATTTTCCACACGTGCTGCTACTCAGTTTAAATCTACTGACTGGGAAAATATATATCAATCTGGTTTTCTCCTATCGTTTTAGTCTGTATTATCATTTTCTCTGACAGAGAAATCGTTTCAAATCTCTGATAATTTCTTGCATTTGAAAACAGTTGGCTATCAATTAAATGGATGCAGTGGATTAGGAAAGAAAGAAATTTATAAATATATTTACAAGCCTAGATGGATGCTCAAATGTAAATTTTCACACATATACACGTGTGTGTGTGTGTGTGTGTGTGTGTGTGTGAGAGAGAGAGTATATAAGATTGTATTTGTGTATTTTAGCAAACATAGAGATTGATATGAGAAAGAAAGAGTCTGAAAACATTCAAAATGCATTCTAAAATGTCCCCCAAAAAGTAGACTCAAATTTTAGAATTTAGTACATAATATTTTAAGACAAATTTTATAAATTCCATGAAAGGATAATATATAACCAGTTCCATCCTATTAGCCTTTATCTTCAATCCACTCTCCTGAAAAAAATAGCAACAGATTAATTTTGCCCTGTTAAAACTGGTTGCCCTATTGTGGCTAGATAGTCCAATGTGTCCTATTTTTCACTTATAGCTGGAGGAAGAAATGGAATCCTTCTTTTCCTAAGGGTATTAGTGAAAAGGGAAATCGACTTAGCTGAAATTAGAACTTGGCTTGCTGATTGCATTTTCCTTGATGGATAGCCATCACACCCTTCTCTCCACTCTCACTGTGTGTGTGGAGATATATAGAAAGAAAGAAAGAATAGAGTCCTGTATGTTGGTTAATAAATTTGTTAATCCCAGCCAATTTTTGCCTTAAGCCAGCATGAGATGTTTATTTCAATACTGGTTGACAGAGATGCTTAGATATTGTATGAGGGTTAAATGTTATCATGTTGATAGTTTATTTGTCTGTTTAAAGATATTAACAAATTTAGAAGTAATTTCATTTTTAAAACTTGGACTTGATTAACATCACACACACACACACACACACACACACATATGGTGTTCATAAAGTTCTATAGCGGGCGGGGTCCTCGTGGTGTAATGGTTAAAGCAATGGACTGTGGAATCGTAGTAAGCGAGTTCACACTCCAGTCACGCTAGTACGTTCACTTTCGGACAAATGCCCTTGGGAAAAGTATGAACCCTCTTATCCTCCCAGCTATGGGTTAAATAGTACCACTACTGTTCTTCTAGAAGAATGGCTTTGGCATTAAATAACCTACAAAGGTTGATATGCCATTAAGCAAAGAAACCAAGCCAAAGTTCTATAGCAGTTTTAGAATTTAACAACAAATATGGTAGGTATAAGTATATCAAGAATAAAACTTCAAGAGTTGACCTTTTATAAGGTTTCTATGAAATAATTCTTCCATTTGTCAATGAGAGTTATTCAAAATTTAAAAACTTCTGCTCTTTATGAACACCATGTACAGGGTGTCTCAAAATATATGCAACCCATTAATATGATAATGATTTATTACTGAGACAAGTGCATGTCCTGTAAAAAAAATGCATACTTTGAGCTAGAGACATCGAATCAGTGTTGTTTTTTTAATTCATATTAAATCATCTTTCAGGACATGCAATCTTTTTCTGATTTTCTTGTCTCAGTAATAAATTATTATCATATTAATGAATTGTATCTATTTTGAGACAGTTTTGAATGATTTCATCTCATATAAGTAGTTATGTAAAGTATTTTTTCCTCTCTTGCCCAAAGCATTGTGATCGATAATTAATAGTTGTTACAGTATACTATTTTCAAATCTGAAACAAAAAAGAACACAACATTATTATTTGGAGTTATTAGTAGTCACATAGGTCCCATTTATATTGAGACACTTTGTATACACCAAGTAAGTTTTTAAATTTTTGCATTGAAATTTAATAATAATATTCATTATTTATTCATCTTCATGTATAAAATTCTACATGTCAGTATGAGTACATGTGCACGTGTGTGTGTGTGTGTATATATATATATATCAACCCCTTTACATAAGCAGGATATGACACAAGATCAATTTTTCAGTGGAGTTTAACACGATCAAATTCAGTTTTCCTTCTCTTAGACCAGTTGCCATAACAAGGTTAAATAGCCCAGTTTGCTCTACTATTTACCCATAGCTGAAGGAAGAATAGTTGGATTTATACCTTTCCCAAGAGTACTAGACCTATGTGCAACAAACAACCTCACCCAGGGTTTTTGAACTCTAGTCGCCATGCCCATCTCCTTTGACAGTAACCATTATGTCATGAGCACCTATAGTTACAATTAAAGCAATCATCATACACATTATTACAAACTGAAGCAATGATCTCACGCACTCTCATGCATATATATATATATGTATGTGTGTGCACATATAAGATTTTATGTTAGTGAAAGAAAAAAATTTCTGGATATTAAGTTTTATTGCAAAAATTTGAAAAATATACTTAGTTTCCAGACAGACTTGACACACATTGTCTCTGTTTTTTTTCAAGGTGTGCATCATATAATTTTGTATTGTTTTTCACTGTCATTTATTCATTTGTTTTTACTTTGCAAAAGAAATTCTTTCTCAGTCTAACAACAAGTGTATCTTATATTGGACAAGCAGTTGGATAAGGATGGGTGATGGAGATGGTGTTTAAAAGCAGACTCAGGGACAAGGAGTTGGGTGGGGGGATGCACTGGAGTTTTTCAGCCATTGGTATCCCATGATAATGGCTGTGAATGGCAAGCTTAGTCATTGGCACTTGCCTTACCCTACACAAACAGCCGTGTTACTCAGCATCTGATTGCTAAAGCACATGCCAACTGATGGTATATGCAACTACAGGATAAACTCTGTGTGTGTAACCTGTGTTTCTTTATACACTCATTGGTAGTGTGGTAGCATATGTGATGTGCTAATAGGAATGTAAAGGTAGGTGAGATTTATGCCAATTAATATTTACAAGTATACGCACACACACAGGTGTACGTACAGGTTATATTATGAACACAATTATAGACAGTATGTATGGCTATGTTGATTATGTATAAGTATTATGAGAATAGGATTAACTATGTAATAGAAGGTAAACTAAAGATTGTCTTTTGTACATAGAAGTATATGTATATATACATTGGAGGGCATGTCTACCTGTAAATAAGTATAAAAGTCATGACTGCTTTGGTAGATATAGATTAAAATAAAAATGTATATTTGTCCATCCAAAAGTTTACTGATTTTTAAATAAGCTAATTGCTGTAAGAATGGAAAGTAATGCATTAAAAAAATAATGAATGGACTTGTGGTGCATCATTGCAGGAAATTGACGTGACAAACAAGTTCAAATTCCTGGATGAGGCTATTTGCATTTCACTTTATGCTGATGCAATTACAAAAGGCATGAATCAAACTATTCTCCTCTCCAGCTATCGGTAAATAGTAGTGCAGACTTGACTCTTTAACCTTGGTATGACAACCAGTCTAGGAGAAGGAAAACTCTGAATTCAAAACTATCTATGCTTAAAAATGTACCCTGTGTTGCATCCTACTCATGGTGGGCAGGGGATAAGTACAGTGATGAAGAATGGAACCACTGGTGAAGATGAAATTTCAGATTCTGAACTTAGAAGCATATTGGAGTAAATTTCACTTTTTTTTTTTTATTAGGACGAGGTTAAAGAGACAAACTGAGTAATTTACATTTCTGGACTTTTTTTTTATCCTCCCACCTATTTGTTAAATAATATCACTACTGTTCTTTTGCAAGGATGGCTTTGACATTAAATAACCCATAAAAATTGATATGCCATTAAACAAACCAAACCAACCAGATACACTTTTCCTATTTTGCATACATCAGCTCAAATAAAAATGATATGACATGTTGCTCATTTTAATTTGGTACCAAATTCATTCAAAAATGAAATTATCACATTTTTTTAAAAAAGATTAAAACATTTTGCCATGATTGTCTTAATTTTGGTTTCAAATTGCAAGCTAGTAACAAAGTTAGTAATAAAAATAATAATTTTTATAATACTTAAGAGGTTTTAAACTTTTTAATGTCAGTTTTTGTGATTCAGAATTAACTTTGATCATCCCAAGATTGATGTTGACTGACAGAAAATGTTTAAATAGAAACTTCCTATTACTCTCCTGTGTCTTGATCCAGAATTGTTGGAATGTGGCAGTAAGGATCCAAGACAAGATGTAAGCAAGTGGCAGAGTGTGAAATATCATTGGATTCCATCAAATAAAATCCTTAATCCAGACTATTAAGCCCATCTATCTTATTCTGCTGGAAGAAGTTTGAGTTTCATAGCTGTCCTCAAGCTCTGGTGAGTTCTAGTCCAGCTGGTGCCATGATAAAGTTCCTGAAGGTCAGAGTAGACATCATTTGCAGTGGAATTAGCCATTGGAAGCGAGATGAATATTATCAGTGTTGGGAAGAAACTAGCATCAAATGCAGAAACCGCCTTCTTGGGGCTGCTGGTATCATTTCAAGACTGAAGTTTCCAGAAACTGTTGTTATAACAACACAAAAACCAGACATAATCCGGATTTTGAAAACCTCTGAGCAATTCCGCTATTGCTCTATAACATTATGAGTGGTTACATGATGATACAGGCTGCAGCATAAATAACTCTCATATTTCCAATTGTCACCTGTGTGGTGCAAGTGAACTTAGACAAGTGGTAATAGTAGCTCCATCTCGCTAATGTTGTACCCTTTTTTTTTTTTTTTTTTTAATCTATGATCAGTTACAATGATGGACCAGTACACAGTGTATGTTTGCTGTTGAAATGATTTTTTAAGACTGGTGAATCTGTAATTGCTACACAGATTTGTCATGCTTTTTTTCATGTTAGGTTGAAATGATGCTGTTCCAGATAGAAAATGAATACTGCTGTGGGTTGAAAATTCTATCCAGAACAGCAGCATTCCAACATAATGTGAAATGAGAACAGAAAGTTCTCTGTGTAGTAATTACAGATTTACTACTCTTAAAAAGCATTTCAACAGCAAACATAGAATGAGCACCAGTCCAAGCCATGATTCAAATTGAAAAACAAGGCAAGATATTAGCTAGATGGAGCTACCATTACCACTTGCTTAAGCTTACTTGCACCACACAAGTGACAGTTGAAAATGTGGGGGTTATATCTGTCACACCTGTTATCATGATATAAATATGTCAATTCAGTTTTATGCTCTTAGTCAAAAAGAAGTGACAACAAGCAACAAGTCCTCTATCAACCTCCACCATTTGATACATACTTATAAATCCATTTATCTTGCATGCTATTGGTTTAATGTATGAATTCTGAAGGAAAACTGAATAAAAAAAAGGATGCATCTTATCTGTTGCTGAGCAACTGCTAAGAATTGTCACAACAGGACTAAACACACATTCATTTGGCTGAGGCAATGATTTTCTTTGTGGAGTGATTTTCTTTCCAAACGATTCTTAATGGACATCTTTCTTTGTATTCCAATAATTGTGAACATGTAAAACAAAAAGAAATGCTTATCTGTGTGTATATGCCGATATGTATAAAATATATATGAGGAGATTCGGAAAAGTTCTCTACCATCCTAGAAGAGTATGAAATACAGTTATATGGTTTCATAAAGCTTTGAAATATTCTATTCTATATATTCATCACACAGTTCAATACAATAGACATGTCTTTTCTCAAGTTTGTTTCCACCCAATCAACAGGCTTAGAATAAATTGGCTGTATCTTCTACAGAGTGGTATTTACCCAACTTGTCTGCCACAAGCTGGAGGTGATACAAGTTCTATTTTTAAGTGGAGTAAAGCTGGTTTGAATTCAAAGTTTTCCTTCTCCTGAACTGTTTACTCATCCAAAGCTAAAGAATACAGTCTGTTCTACTATTCAAATAGACCTTGGGTGCAGAGAAGAAATGGGTTCATGCCTTTCCCAAGGGCATTAGCATACAGTGAAATGCAAACAGCTTCATCCAGGTTTTGAACATAGTTCACCAATTCCATTTCTAATGATGATAATCATTATGCAAAGTGTACCTCCTAAACTACATATGATGGTGAGGTTCCACTCCTGGAAATCTGTGAGTACCCCTTCATTGCCATTACTTCTAGCTCTGACTTGGAGTGGCAGTTTGAGTTTTATCTCAAGGTCAAATAGATTTGAATGTTTAAAAATTATTTGTATTAATTAGGAATACAGGAAAATATGTAAATTATTTGCATTTGATAAGAATAATTGATATAACAGTATTCAAACAAATGCTTCAAGACACTAGTGGAATTTTTTAAAGTTTTATAGAACATTGAAAATATTGCTATGGTAATAATGAAAGATTTTCAAATAAATCAAATTTTGGCTTTAAATAACCCATAAAGAATTGGTTGGCTGTTAACCAAACCAAACCAAAGTCAATTTTTTAACTCTTCCAAAAAAGTTATTTTTAAAATCAAAATGGAAAATCATTCCTTTTTTTGGTTCGACATTTCAGTACTACTAACAATCTTAACCACTGCTTTAAGGCAAACTGATAGATATTTGCATTCATGCCATCTTACTTGCCAATAGGAAATACTTAATAAAGACTGAATATACAATCTTTGGCAATAATATTTAAAGAAATTTGTCTAAAAGAATTCTGTGTGTGTGTGTGTGTGTGTGTATATATATAAACACGCACACAGCCATACTCCTCCTTATGTTATTAATTGATTCCAAAAGCTGTGACATAGTTTGGTTTTTGACATAAACCAAATATCATGCCATAAAATGATTATGAACACAGTAAAACTAGCATAAATAACATGGAAAAGGAGGTGCCCGTGGTGTAATGGTTATCGTCATAGGAATTGGACACGACGATACGAGTTCAAATCCTGGACAAGACTGATTGCATTTCACATAGCACTAATACCCTTGCAAAAGGTATGAATCCAATTATTCTCCCTCCAGCTATGGGTAAATAGTAGGACAGACTGTGTTCTTCAGCCTTGGTGAGGCAACTAGTCTAGGAGAAGGAAAACTCTGAATTCAAACCTGTTAAACTCCGCTTAAAAATTGACCTTGTGTCATATCCTGCCCAAGCGGAGGGGTTGGTAAATATGATAAATAACATGGAAAAGAATATAACTATTGCTAAGCCATAAAGAACACCAAAAACGTATTTTAGTCATATTTTTTAATGTATGCAATTAATAAAAATACAGTCATGCCTCACCCAATATCATTAATTAGTTCCAAAGGCCATGATATAACCCAGACATAATCACATAGATTTGTTTATAATTTTTCAGTGTAAATATTTTTTTCTGCTTATACATTTTTTTTAATGTGTTTGTATTGTTTTAAATTCTTTGTAGCTTCTTTTATCATTTAGTGTCAATTTTTATCAATTTTATTTGTTTTAGATATATTTTTATGGAAAAGTTTATTTATTTCATGTCTTTTTTTTATGACTTTGATTACATTGCTAAGTGACTTTACATAAGACATAACTTAGTCTAGAAAAGTAGTAGATATATATATGTATATACACATTCACACACACAGTAATATCCTGCTATACATCTTTTAAACTTGTGTTAAATTTGCCTTTGACACTTTTCTTGACTAAATTTCAGTTCAACGAATTGTTTGTAAAGTTATGGACCATCTTTTGCTAGCCACACTGAAGAGTTCTGATAAAACGAAACAGTCTGTCTGTGGATGACAATATATATATATATATATATATGATTGAAAGTTATGGACCATCTTTTGAACTTTTCAATTATATATATATATATGTATATTTAGGCAGCATTTCTTCGTTAATGCAAATTTCATTAAACATAATAGACATTTTATGTCTACATATTTTCTTTTGGATCCGTTCGAATTCCCGTATTACTTTTATCGTATTCTGGGGGAATTTATGTATTGTCCATAGTTGTATGTATCCCTAGTACTTTCTGCCCGACTTTGGGCTATCATCAGGGGAGGATCTATTACAAAAGTGATGTAACTTTTGTTTTAGCATATTACTACTGTGTAAGGGCGTCTTTGCCGTTGGAGGTTATGGCGTTTGTTTTTTAATGTAATTCTATATTTAGTGCCAGTAGCTAAAGACATTTAAGTACGTTAGCACTGGTTTGATAATTAATTCTATTGAGTGCCAGCTGCAGGTTTCTAATATGTACGGCTTCGAGATTCTGAAGTTTTTGTTTATTATTTTGATGTTGTAATATTATTGTGTTGTCGGTGAGAATTTTCCGTAGTTGTGTTGTTGGGCATGAGTGTTTTTTTTAATGCTGAGCTATTGAACTTGTGTCTGAAAGGTGCATTGTAAGTCTCCTCGACAGAGTAGTTGAGGTTAAACCAACATATATATTATTTTTATCAGAGATACAATCTCCTAAAGGACATTTAAATTTATATATAACATTGGTTTTTTGCAAAACTCCAATCGAGGGAGAGGAATTATTTCTAATGACTAGATTCGAGGTTTTAAACTTATTATAATATATAATAAGTTTACTTTTTTTATTAGGATCAGTGGGGAGTATGTTTTTGTGAATCAATGTTTTCAAGATTTTTTCATCGGATTTGTAATTGTAGTGCATTTGGTTACGATAAAAAAGTTTGATATATGTTTGTTGGCTGGATGGAGTAGTACACTGTTTATTTTGTTGGTTAACATTTTTGATCATACGTTTGATTTGTTCATCAACAATATAGTTAGGAAACCCATTATTGATGAGAGCTTGTTTTATGTTTTCTACGTCTTTATAAAATATTGTTTTGGAGGAGGAGATTAGTTTGGCACGAGATATTAGATTATGAATAATTGCTTTTTTATATCTGAAGGGGCATTCACTTTTAAAGTTGAGGGTACAGGAGTTATTACTAGAGGGTTTTTTGTAAGTGGAGGTAGTGAAGTTATTATTGTTGTTAGTATCAATGAGAACATCTAAAAAGGAAATTTTATTGTTTTTGTTTAGTTCATGAGTAAAGTTAAGGACTGAATTGTTTTGGAAGGTGTCTTGTAGTATGTTGATTTCGTTAATATTATGAATAAGAATGAGGATGTCATCAACATATCTTAGGTATATTGGATTTTTTTTTATGCTATTAAAAATTCTATTTTCGAGATCGGACATGTAGAAATTACTGAAAATCGGGCCCAGGCCAGACCCCATAGATACGGCATCTGTCTGAACGTAAATATTTCCAAGATGGTCATAAAATGGAACTTCAGTAGTACATGTTAGGAGTAGTTTTCGAAGTATGTTAGGGTTGATTTTAAGAGGAGGAAGAGATGGGTTATTATAAATATTATTTATAATAATATCAATTGTTTCATTAACAGGTACATTAGTAAATAAATTTTCTACATCGAGTGAGGCTAATATACCATTATTGGGTTTAATTGTATGAAGAACTTGAATTAATTCATGTGTAGATTTTATGTTGTATTTGCTAGGTAAGTATTGTGAAATAAGCTGTTTTATTGTTTTTGTGAGTTGATAAATTGGTGTAGGTATTTGTGATATAATAGGGCGTAGAGGATGATTAGGTTTATGTATTTTTACGGTCCCATAAAGATAGCCGGGTTTATAATCCCCAATTATTTTGGGTAGTTTTATGCTATTAAGTTTGGCATTATTAGCAGTGATTAGTTTATTAATTTTTGATTTTAGTTGGTTGGTTGGTGGGATTCTTATTTAATTTTTTGAATTTTGTATGGTCATCGAGGATATTTTGTAGTTTTGAATGATAATCTGTTTTATTGAGTACTACAAAAATGTTTGTTTTATCAGCTTTTTTTATGGTGATGTTAGGGTGGTTGCGTAATTCTTTAGCAGCAGTTTTTAGTTGATGTGTTAATAATGTAGGTTGTTTTTTATTGTATCTATTTTTGATGGCTTCAGCCTTAAGGAGATCACGGAATTTGTAGTACTATGATGAGGTGATGAGGCATGGATTTCTGAGTACAACCTAGAAAGCAAGCACCAGAGCTGTCAGTGGAAGTCAGGCTGAAAAAAGCAAGTTCAAGTCAAAATCAGCAAGTCTTCCAAGAAATCTTGCAGTATATGCTTCACGCAGTTTTTTAGGAGAAATAAAAGTTGTGGTTGGACAAATTGTGGCTGCTTCACTCCGACAATGTACATGTTCACAATGTTTTCAACATCCAGCTGGTCTTGCCCAAGAAGGACATCACTGAACTAGAACACCCTGTTATGCTGACCTTGCTCCATGTGTCTTATTTTCTTTTCTGCAAGCTCAAGGGGTCATCAACAGGACCCATTTTGATCCCATCGAGGTCATCAAGAAGGTTGTAATGGGGGAGTTGTAGGACATTTCAGAAGAATTTTTCCAGCAGTGCATAGAAGTATGACAAAAAAGGATGTGACTGAACATTAGACTCTATGAAGAGGAAACACTATACTTTGTGCTTTGGAATTTAAATAAATTGTTTGTGATACCAGTCCTGTTACTTTTTAGACACACCTTGTATACACAAACACACTTGGATTTGAATGAGTGAGCACTGAAAATTTAGACATACACACACACATGCAAGTCTATACTAGACCTTGATAATCCATGTCTAAGAATTGGATTTTTTTTAAATTTGACTTCTTCTTTTTAATCATTGTATCTCATCAATTTTATTGGTCAATAATGTTAAAGATCTAATAGCCTGTTATTTGCCATTAAAAGCTATATAACAATTTGTTTTTTGTGTTAATGTCACTGAATCTTGAATAGAAAAGGTTTTGTGTTAAGCACTTGGCATTAGAATTGAAATTGGTCTTAATGAAGTAAAAAAAAAAAAAAAAAAGAATCAAAACATTTTCAACCCTTCATTGTTAAATCAATTTTTTTTCTTCACCAAATGAAAAAATTGGAACTCAATAATTCATTCTTTCCAGCATTCTTTCTTTTTGTTGTTTTTATTGCAATCAATCTGTTCTTTTCTGTTGTGAATGTTTACAACAGATTAATTTTCATAGAATGAGATCATCATTATTGTTATTGGTTTTTGTCCATTTTTCTCACCACCCAAAAATCAAAACTTGTTTACTTTTGTAATATTTGCCTCAGCTTCCAGGAAGCCATCATTGTTTGTCTCTCTATAATGTTTATTAACTTAAGCGCTCATAAAAATATAGTTTAGTGTTGCAAGCTTTAAATCCCACTCATAGAGTGGCTTTAACTTAGCATTGTGTGTGTGTATATATATGTGTGTATATATATATATATATATATATATACACGCACAATTTTTTCCCCGATTGGGAAATAATCAATTAGCAATTTGGGTTTTCTAATTTGACAATAAACTCAATAATCATTTAAATGGTATCCAATCTTGATTTTTGTATATGTAAAGTAAGTTGGTTGATTGGGTTTTATTGGATATCAGCCTTTAGTGAGTTGTTTAATGCCAAATTTTGTTTTATATATATATATATATATATATATATATATATATATATGATTTGTAAACAAATAGTTTGTCAGTCAAATTTAAAATAAGCCTGAGCTTCTTTGCATACTGTTAAAAGGTTTTAAGTATTGGTATCTACTACCAATAAAGTATTATACATTATTCATTTATTTGCACATAGTTCAATGGTTTCAAGTATTTTCATATAATACTAATAATTCAGTTTAACATTGATCATTTGTCTGCACAAAGTTAAATGGTTTCAAGTATAGAAAAATCATTAAATATTTCTTTTTGACTGATAAATGGAACTCTGACAGGTGAAATCACTCCAGGTCAGAGTTGACCTGGGAGTAATGACATTGAAGGAGTACTCCACATTCCCCAGAACTCCAGGATTGAAGCCTTACCATCAGATGGTTTAGTGTCATATCTAAGACACTTGTTCTATTTGATCCATTGATGGGACCCTAACATATACTATCCCTCTGGATCAGAGTGGGCCTGAGAGTAATAATAATGAAGAGATACTTCACATTCCCCACAGCTCCTGGACAAAAGCCTCATCAGATGGTATAGTGTCAGATCCATGACCTTTGGAGGTGGAGTCTTCCCTCTCTGCAGAGATGCAGTCAGCATATTCTACAGCCCCAGCCAACTGGACTTGTATAAAGCAATGTCAATCATTAATTGGTGTTAAATACAAAAATAAAAACTTAATATTACTCCTTTGTCTTTGTCAGTTTGTAATTCCACCACTTGTTTAACTATAGAGGTTTCATGTATATTTGTTTGTTTTCATGAAATGAATGTTCATACATGAGTAGATATCTAAAGATTTTCCTCAAATATGTAATTGTATTAGAGCTAGAATTATATATAAAGAAAGCATATAGGAAAAAAACACCTTACAGCTCCTGATTTTAAAGATCTTGGTTTTAATTCTTGAACTATGTCCCAAGTGTCATTAAGTAAATTTACTTGATGAAATTGGCTTATCAGTTGAAAAATACAGAAGTTCTCAAAGAAGAACCTACTGTGTGAGTTGGTTTCTCAAATAGTGAAAAATTAAGGCCTATATTTTAAGACTCAGCAGAACCGCCTCCCAGTCTGGGAGTGAGGGAGGAGATAAATTACAGATAGACAAAAGGTTTTCCTTCATCAACTGAGAAGACTACTTCATGTGTTTTGATATCCTTCTTACTGATTTGAAGAACTTTTAACATTCAAATAAACATGATTAGGATTTTCTTTTGTCACCATATATATGTCTTTCTTTTCCTGATATGGAGAACAAGTGACGACCTCTTTTTCTTACAGTATACAGCATATTCCTTATTTATAAGCCACGATACAATATCTATCTCTGTGTTCAATTATAGTTAGCAGTAGATGAATCTTCGAGATTGCAACATCAGTGGAAGTAGAGGTATTTATTTACTAAGCTTTATGTATTTTTGTACAAGTATAGGCCACCCAGTAAGAATCAAAATCACTTTCAATGCTCTGCTAGTCAAGTTCATTAATCATTACCTCACAATGAGGCACCCAAAAAAAATGAAGTAGTAAGAGTGAGGATAGAAATAGAAATTGTCCAAATGTATCTTTAACCCTTAATGGTTTAAAAGAAAGTGTTTTATAGTTTCTATAAATTTATATTTAACAAGATATTTCAAAATTAAGAAAATTTTCGAAATAAACTTGAGCTGTGGGTCAGATGTAGCCTATGGGTTGTACGTTTGATAAACCTGTTTTTGACAAAGTTGCTAACAGCCCAGTTAACTGGAGCTGTAGAATATGTTGACTGCATCTCTGGAGAGGGACAAGACTCCTCCAACAAGTGTCCTGAGTGTGACAATGAACTGAATCTGATGGAGAGGCTTCAGTTCTGGAGATTTGGGGAATGTGGAGTACCCCTTCATTTCTTTTACTCCCTGGTCCACTCTGAGCCAGAATGGTAGTACCCACTAGGATTCCATTTATGGGTCAATTAGAACTATTTAATCACTTAAATGTATACAAACAAATGACTGATGTTGAATTGTTAATGTTACATAGCAATACTTGAAACCATCTGTGTTCAAATGAATGAGTAATGTTGAATAGAATTAACAACTTTAAATAGTAAATCTTGAAATCATTTAATTGTGTTCAAATAAAACATTTAGTACTTAATAGTAGTACTTAAAAATATTAAACGATTAATACTAAATAGAATTGTTCATATTAGCAATACTTGACACCATTAAACTGTGTGCAAACAAATAAGCACTCGCTTGTTTAAAATGTTACCTACTAACTAATCATTTACAAATCATATATTTGATATATGTATAAAGAGGATTTGGCATTAAATAACCTACAAAAGTTGATATGCCATAAAAACCAATCAACCAACTAACAAAGGGCAAAGTAGTACATACATTTGATGGAATTTTGTTAGTGTCTGATTTATTTACTAATATTTGAATGACAACTTTATCCTTCTTATATTCATAGCCATTTACTAATCCAGTCCGGATATTAGCATGATGGTTAGAGTGTTCACCAATGACCCGGGAAACCTGGGTTCAATCTCAGGTCGAATCAGACCAAAGACTCCAAAAAATGGTACTTGATGCCTCCTTGCTTAACACTCAGCATTATAGGATACAGATCAAGGGTAAAGTGGAGCAATCCAGGGAAAGCAGTAGCGCCTTCCCCTACACCTTGGTGTAGTAGCTATCGAAAAGGGAGCCTTTGGGTCACCCTCGACTATGGTTGCCAACTTAATTTTACTAATCCAGTTGTAATTGATAAATTAACTAATTTTCATGGAATCCTATATTTTCATGACTTTTTGAATTTGAATCAATTAACAAATTTTGTCAACAGATATTAATCATAGTATAAGCAAAGATTTTTAGTTCAAGTTTATATGGAAAAACTT
The DNA here is from genome assembly GCA_963585895.1 of Sepioteuthis lessoniana. Lineage (NCBI taxonomy): Eukaryota > Metazoa > Mollusca > Cephalopoda > Myopsida > Loliginidae > Sepioteuthis > Sepioteuthis lessoniana. Next base: position 111,709,784 of record OY757913.1, on the reverse strand, counting down.
TATTGATATCACTATTGGAGGTGTAGAAATGCTTCTCTGTCCTCATGCTTTAAAATCACTCAATAGCATGGAGAAAATCCAACTGAGAATGATATATGCCAACTTCTGCATAAGAATTGTCTCTTGCTACAGTTCAACCAGTAGAAGTGATGTAACAGACATCATCACTTTATATCACAAGCTGTTTTCCCTTGTCTAACACATAGAGAAGCAGCTGCCAAGTGCATACCAACCAAACCAAGAACCAAATGTAGAGTTTCCTGAGAGACAATAGCAGTCAGGGAAAACCGAGATAACATGAAAAAAAAAAGCATTCTAACCAAGTATAAGAAACTCAACAAACACCAATGGGCAGAAACTTAAGTCTGCCTAAAACAAAAATGAACTACTAGAATACATTCAAGGCCAAATCAATGAAATCAAAAATTCTGTAGAAGTTATACAATCATAATTAGCATGGCAGACAGTAAATGAAGTTGGTGGAAGGAAAAGCACCTCTAGAGCAAAGCTAAAAGCTGCCTGCCAAGAAAAAAGAGATCAAAAGTGGAAAGAACATTTCAATAATCTGCTTGGGTGGGAACCCTCCAGAAATCACTGATAAACCTACTAAAAGAATTATTAATGGCCAACTAGACATCAAACTTGGACAGTTTACAAAGGAAGAGCATTGTAATCCTGAAAATAATTAAAGGTAAAAAAACTACAGGCCTTCACAAAATACATCCCGAAGCATAGAAGACAAGGAAATTTGACAACATACTACTTCAATTGTGCAACAGTGTGTATAAACAAAACGCAACAGAGAAGTGGACAAAAGACTGCATCCTACAATTGTACAATGATGTGTATAAACAAAGGACAACAGAGAAATGGACAAAAGACTACATCCTACAATTGTGCAACGGTGTGTATAAACAAAACACATTAAAATGGACAAAAGACTACATTCCCTAAAAAAGATGACCTCAAAATGACTAAGAATTACAAAGGAATAGCTCTTACTGCTAAGGTTTATAAAGCCTTGCTTCTTGATTGTATCTGATCTGAAGTTGAAAAAATTCTTAGGAAAAATCAAGGTGGCTTTTGGATTAATCGATGCACATCACCACAAATTCTTACAGTCTGTCAAATCAGGGAGGGAGTATTTTCAACAAATCTCGAGGCAACACTATTGTTTGTAGATTTCTCCTGGGCATTCGACCCTATGCACCATGGAAATGTTATTAGCATATGATCTCCTCAAAGTAACTGTTAGTGCTATAATGATCCTTTACAAAAACAAAAAAGCATTAGTTTGCTCTCTCAGTGGTGACACCGACTTCTTCAGAATTGTTGCTGGAGTCTTGCAAGGAGATTTATTTGCACTATGTATGTTTATAATCTGCCTAGATTACATACTGCAAACATCAATGGATCTAATTTATGAAAAAAGGGTTTCACATACACCAACATCAATACACCAATCAAGCAGAATCCCTACTGCATAGCCCAAATCATGCAGCAGGAGGCATTAGCCTGTACATGAACACCAAGAAAACAGTGTTCATGTGTTTTTAACAAGGAGCAGCAATCTCCATTTTAAGTGGCAAGCCTCTAAAATTAGTAGACCAGTGCATATGTCTCAACAGCAATATCTCATCTACTGAAAGCAAAGTCAACATATGGATAAGGAAGGCAGGAACTGCTATTCTTCCAAGCTATGGCTGTGTCAGTACTATTGTATGGATGCACCACCTGGGAAAAGCAATGGATGATAGGAACAGATGGCAAAAGAGAGAGAGCAAAGAGTTTGGGAACCAGGTACTATAAGCACAACGATCATGATGATGAAGTAAAGTTTAAGTATGCCTAAGTAATTTCTATTTTTCAAGACTAGCTACTTTATTTTGGGAAGATTTTCAGTGACAGTTTAAAGTTTTTCTGCTGACAGATATCAATCATAGTATAATAAAAGTTGACATTAAAAACATTCTAAAATAGTAGGCTAGAATTTGGGGACCCCCCAAGCAAATCCAGATCACTGGTAATGTTCTGTTTGTCTTGCTTGCACCACATACAACAACCTCCTTCATGTATTTATATTTCAGTGGTCTTTATTTCCTGTCACCTGGAATCTATAAACTATTTCTGCTACAGCAGTCAAGATAGTTTAGGTAGTAGAATAGATATCAGATTGGGTAGGCTCAAGTATTTGGGGTCTAATAGGGAAAGCAAGAAAAATGCTTAAATTAATGTTGTGGCCCCGGAAAGGGTCACTAACGAAAACGCAAACACAGATATTAGATAACAGATTATATTACACAAGAAAGATAGAATTACATAGAAAAGGTAAGAAGTCTTGTACTGTCTGTATAACACTGATAGTGATCTGCCCTTCTGACAGCAAAATCTCTGTACTAATAATGGTGAGAAGAGTCCATTATGGTGAGATGGGTAAGGTTTCCACAACAATTAATCATACATGTGAGTATTTTAGAAGATACTTCAGTACTTTTGTTTATCTGGAATATTACATATATTATTATGTTTCTTAAATTAGGCTCTAAATATATTACCATTTAGAAGAAATCTTTTTAAAGTTGTGTACTACAGCAATAACACCAATTTGTTATGTCATATCATCATCACCATCAACATAATCTCAGCGTAAGGTTTCACAATCTGTCATAGGATAGTTAGTTTTCCCACCATGGCCTCTTGTTGGTTGAAAAAAAAAAATCAATCAATAACATTGTGAATCATTTATTTTTCATTAAAAATCTCTTATTAAATGACCTTTAGATAAATAGAATACAAGATATGAATTACAATTTTGACTAACATGTTTTTAGATATTCTCTTTTTACTTATTAAGAATTTATTGTATTCTATGTTTTATCTTAACAGTTTTAGTCAATCTTTAAGTATCCTACATTCTTTACAAACATCCACATGTACATAAAGATTTTTTAAGGATATGACACAAAACTGCATCAAGTGGTGAGGCTCGAATTTTGAAGTTCTGGTCAGTATGGAGACACACCATCATTGCCATTACTTGCAGGTCCACTCTGATCTTGAGTGGACCTGTTAGAGCCTCCTCTATGAGTTAGGATGTTTGATATTCATTAATACATTGGCTCTTAAAACATGGATGCTATAATGAAGTATGCAGTGTTTAACTGTTTAAAATAATTGAACTACTACTGATTGCTTTTGAATAATTAGTCTTCAGTAGGAATACTTGTAGGCATATAATTGTATATGAATTATTTATATGTGTTTAGCCTACCCCTCTACCATGAGTATGATGTAACATGTCGTCAGTTTTTAAGCAGAGTAAAGGTGGTTTGAATTTAGCATTTTCCTTTTAAACTGGTTGCCTAACCAAGGCTAAAGAACCCAGTTAGCTTAACTATTTATCTCTAACTGAAGAAAAAGCAGATAGATTTATACATTTACCAAGAGCATTAGTGTGAAGTGAAACACATAGAGCCTTATCCAAGATTTGAACACTGGTTTCTGTTTCCGTATCATACAACAATAACTGTTAAACTGTCTGAATTTTCAGGGTGAGGCATGATGTGCATATTTTGTGTGTGATTTTTCGGACTTGTCTTCATTTTTGTTGTTATTAGTTGTAACACATTATGGCTGCTGTATCCTCTGGCCTTCCTCAGGTGTCCCTTGTTTATCTGGGCATAGAAATGATTCCAAATTACTTTAGAAATATCATGAATAACTGATGTTTTTTGATTTTAGATTTTGAATTCATCTCCTGATGCTTCTTAAGAAACTTCTTGAGATGCTTCTCCGTTTGATAGGCGAGAAAAATATGCAAAATTGTTAAACTATTTGTATTAAATAGGAACAGATACCTGAAATCATGTAATTATTTGCCAAAAAAAGGACTCACTTTCATACCATATAGTCCAACAAGGGCTGATATGTCATAAAACTGACCAACAAAGCTTTTCTTTAAGTTATTACTTCAGATTAACATCTAACAAATCCTATAATTGCTGTAAGTTATAAAAACTCAGATGTGATGATGCATATTTATAAGGAAACAAACATTTCTTCTTTTTATATATATATATATATATATATATATATATATATATATATAATACAAATTAACTAATGCTATTTTCTCTTTGTTTCCATCTGATACACTTTTAACAAAGCAATATACAATATTGACAGATGTAGGACAGTCTCTGTTTCAAATTGTTTATAACACTTCTAATACAAGATCTTTGGGAAAATTATTTCTGGTTCTTACATACATACACACGCACATGCAGAAATATTGATTGAAGCAAATGCATTTGATTAGGATATTTACTTGGATAAATGCATCTGATTAGAATCCTAAAGTCCAATAATTATTTAGTCACAGATTAGTTGTATTATTTGCATGTTCATAGACCAGCTGGACTCTCACTTTTTAATATGAAGTCTCAGATTATCATTATTATTATCATTATTTTCTTTTCTCATTATTTATTTATTGGCAAATTTACTTTAATGGGGAGACATTAAAAAAAAGTTAAATTTTAAATTCGTCTTGAGAATAAATTTTTTGGTAATATACAAAAAAAAAGTCCTATATTGAAAAGAATGTTTCTTTTTGTTTTAAATTAATAATGGGGCTTGGAATTAACAATTATTCAAGTTTTTATTCACCCTGTTAGTAGGGCTTAGAATATCTTGGCTGTAATCTCCTGCCCCAACACAAGGCTTGTCCTGGGTATGACACTAAACAGTATCTGATGGTAAGACTCCACTTCTAAGGATCGAGTGAGTGTGGTGTACCTCTTCATTACTCCCTGATTCACTCTCACCACATGTGGAAGTACCTGTTAGAGTCCCATCAATAGATCAAATCAATCAGTTGGAAAATTATTCATATTTGATAGGACCATATGCAAAAAAAAAAAAAAAACTTAAACAACTACTCAAAAAATTTAGATATGAATGTACAATGAACACAATTCCCTAACCTCTGAACATAAAATAACCCATGACAAGTTGATATGCTATTAAAATCACTCAAATTTTTATGATACAATACTCAGTCTAATAAATACTTTGAATCAATGTTGTTCTCTATAAAGTTCTAATGATTTCTAATATTTTGTGTGCATAATGATTTTGTTTTTCAAATGCATTTCTTGAAAACAACACAGAAGAAAAGAAAAAGAAACATGCCTTTCAGAGATATTTGTTATAAATTCTTTAAATCTGTCAGCCTACTATTTCAGATTGTTATTTTTCTCTCAACCATAAGTCAAATATTTCAGGTTCAAAGAGATGTAATACTAATCATAAAAAGGTTCAATATAACAACTATTTACAGACTTGATAGAATAGATTTTAAACTGAGATGTTTTAGTCCTGAAGCAAAGTTTGATTGTGTATTGTACTTGATTTTTATTAATTTATTTTGATGAGCTTAGGTACTGAGTATCTGATAGCCTCGAGGCTAATGTTTCAAAAGATTAAGAACAGAGACTCAAATTTTCAAGTTAAAATGTTGATTTAACTTGAATGATTTAAGATAATAAAAAGATTTCAGTTCCTCACCAGTTTTTAGTAACTTGAGATTCATAACTTCCTTTGAAAGGGGCAAAAAGTAGACATACAAAAAAAAACAGATGAGATTTTTCATAATTACTTCATTAAAATATCTTCTAACTAATTGAAAATTAACAGTCCAACCAAGAAATCCCTCGGCCAGTATATTACACATGCTGTTCCACATATTTATCATACCACAGTTCAATACCTTTGGCACATTTCTTTAAGTTTTATTGATCTAACAAAAAAATTCAATAAATAAATTAAAAGAAAAAAAAGGCATTCTTTTCCTGGTTTCTACAGCTTTTTGTTAAATGCTTTCTGATCCAGTGATCATCAATTATTTGAAAAAAATTCGTTTACTAACCTTTCTTAGAACTTTAGTCTTGGAAGTGGCAGCAGAATTGGCTTTAACAATTTGTATACAACTAACATTATTTTTGCTTGATTCTAAGTAATAAATATATTCACATTTTAAAGTGTATTTGAAAAAAAAAAGTGTCCTGTAAAACATATAGTCTTCTCTCCCTTGGAAATAAAATATATAACAATGTACAAGATGAAATTTCCTTTGCCCTCTGGAATAAATAGAAAATAAAGTTGAAAAAAACTATGAAGCTAGATGGAGCAAATGAGTTACTAGAATATTTAATTTCAGCCACAAAACTTTATGAACCTCTATACTTTACTGAACTGGAATTGATAACTTTATATAGTACAAGAGATAACTTAGTAAATCAGGTAAAATATTGTTTGAGGAGTTGGCAATAGGAAGCATTGTTTACAGTTAGACTATTTTCAAGAAAATCTATAATGACGAGTCTTTTCATGTCGCAGAAGACTGTTTAGCCTAATTGTAAAGATTTTTTTTTTTTGCTAAACCATGGTTCTTCATAAGCATAACACATACTTCTGTAAATTTAACATGGGTTGCATTTCTTGCTAACCAAAAATTTGATGACAAATCTTTTCAAACCTGGTGGACTCTGATTTGCTTCTATTTTGAATAACCACAGAACAAATATTTTTGCAATATGAAAATATTTTCTGCTAAAAACCAATTTCAAATAATGCAGAGTTTATTTCTATGAAAAAAAATTGCTTTTTTTTTGTTTTGTTTTTTGTTTTTTTAATTCCTCTTATTTACTTGAGGTAAAAAATAGAATAAATGTAGAACTTGCTCAAATACCACATATTTCAGCATAGATCTTGAAAATCCTTTGTGTAATAGATATATACAAAGTTTCTCGAGAACATATCTAACCATTGTGAACATCTCAAGAACCAGTTCCATGGATCCCATTGGTCAAAACATCAACAGCAAATATGACGGCATCAGATGAACTTTTCAGTCCACCCTCACACCATATCACCTTGGGACATCATCTCCAACTCTTCAGTTCAAATGTGGTGCACTTTGATTCACAGATTTTCATGAAGCTAAAACTGTAGATAAAAGCAAGAAGAATACAAAGCAGCTGATATTTTTCTAAAAAAAAAATTGAATATCTCAATACGTTCTGGACACATTATAGATTTTGACTCTGAATATCTCAACTTGCCTATTCTTCATATCTCATAAAGGTTTGTTGGTAAAACATTGTACCACCCTAGTCTGTCTAGTTTTGAATCCATGAACTTATGATTGTTAGCAAAACTCAAATTGCTATTGGAATTGGGAAGATTCTCAGTCAAAGATCAATTGAGGAGTCAGCCAGTGCCCAAAGGTTCAAAGTACCAAGTAGTAGCATTCTTTTTCTTTTAAATGACTTAAGATGAATCAATGTTTTATTACTAAAATGTTTTAACACAACAAAACCCTTTTGTTCTATTAATATAGTCTGCTAATATGGTAAGCCATATTCTATATTCAAGAAAACTAAACTGGAATTTCCTCAGCCAAACAACTTATCTAGCCATGTGATCACAAGTGAAGATGAGAATGTGTATTGATATCAAATATTTTTCAACAAGTTTCCAATGAACAAGATGTCATACGATCAAGAAACTCATTCAAAAGTTAAAGAAAATCATTTCAAGCAGTTATTGGAAAAAATCTAAACATCGGGATCAATACATCTGGAACAGCATTCATTTCAATATGGAATAGCCAATCAAAACAGTGAAATATTCAAATTTTTGTGCACAACCAATATGTGTCTACATGTTTTGAGCCATAGAATTTTAAAAATCCATGTCTGATTGAATATATATTTAATCTGCATATATCTGTATGGAATGGATGGTAGGGTATGATGAATAAAAGTTAGTTTGGTTTGGTTATGGTTTTATGGCATATCAATCATTGTAGGTTATTTAATGCCAAATATGTATGATTGGTAAACATAAGTCAACAAAATTAAATGATTCCAAGTATTGCTATGTATCACTAACAATTCAATGTAAACATCAATAATTTGTTTACACACAGTTAAATGCTCAAACAGTTCAAATAATTCAATTTAGCATCTTATTTGTTGGCACTCAGTTTAAATGTCAAACAGTTTTATTTGACCCATAAGTAGAACCCTTTCAGGTGTTACCACTCTGGGCCAGAGTGAACTTGGGAGCAATGGCAGTGAAGTATTACTGGAGCCTCACGATCATAACCCTTGTTGGGGGGGACTACTCCCTCTGCAGAGATGCAGTCAGTGTATTCTAAAGACACCGACTGCATCTCTGGCCCAGATCATTCTCAGTCCCCTAAAATTCCAGACTATGGACAAGGTTACAGAGAAGATGAGATAGCTGATGCAGTTTTGGAAAAGTGGAAGTAAATGTTAGGATAAGTTTATAAGTGCTTATGGAAAGCACCATTTATCTTAAGTTGGCTCTCCCACCACAATTTTAAATAACTTAATACTTTCTGGACAGATCTTATTTGACCAGAAACTAATTGTTGCAACCATTGTTTATTGTGTAAAAATGTATATTGTTTCACAAGATAAATTATATTTTCAAACTATCTAATGGCAGTTACAGCCAATAACATTTTTTTGTTCATATTTTTATATTATTTTTATATTTTATATTATTTTATATTTCTATATTATCTTATTTTATTTCATATTATTTTTTAGAACCAGACTTTACACTGGATGATCTTCTTCGATTGAAAGGTAAATATATATTTTATAGATCATTTTATGATATTTATGTTAGATTATCATCTTCTTTTCTTCGTACTCTTACTCTCTTCACCGTTTCATCTTCTTCAGATGGTTCTCCTCACTTGGAAAAATAAACACTAAGTCGTCGTCTTGTGTTGCCTACATTTCATTATTTATTACTGCAGCCATCTTTTACATTACCAGCTGCACGAACGATTGATTGAAAATACGTCACAAATTTTACTGGTTTATGAGTTTTGGTTAACTATGAAGTTGAAATTTAATTTTAACTTCCCCATCCCTAGTCACATGATTTTAAAATCTCCTGATAAAAACCTAGCGCTCAACTGAACTCAGAGGTTACCACATGTCAGTCAAACTCAGTTGAGGTAAGCTAAACATAAAAATGCAGCTCTGACCTTGATTTAATTCTCTTTAAATAATTTTCCAATTTAAATTTTTACAAACGAATAATTAATATTAAATTTAATTATTCATATTATATCGCAATACTTGAAATCGTTTTACTGTGTGCAAACAAAGGAATAATGTTGAATAGATATATTATTGTTAGATAGCAATACTTTAAACCATTTAGTGTCCTGGTTGTGACATTTAACTGTATCTAATGGTCTTCAAGTTTGCTAAATGTGGAGTACCCCTTTATCACCATTACTCTCTGGTTCACTCAGACTTGGAGGGGTAATACTTCTCAGGTTTCCATTCATAGATCAAATAGAACAGTTACTATAATTTTTATACATAGTTATTTCAAACTATATAATTGTGTGCAAGTTATTCATATTAGATAGGAATATTTGTTAAATAGAATTACAAATGTTGAATGGTAATGCTTGAAACAATATAACTGTGTGCAAACAAATGATTAATGTTAAATAGAATTATCAGAATTAGATAGCAATACGTGAAACCATTTGATAAATATAATTATTTGTGTTAAATAGCAAATTCTTGAAACCATTTAACTTTGTGCAAACAAATGATTAATATTATTAACTGTATACAAACAACAGTGCAACTGAATAATATTAAATCAGATAGGAATATTTGATGAATAGAATTATTGATGTTAAGTAGCAATACTTGAAACTTCTGATAATTATTTTCCACATAAAAAATTCAATAACACTCCTCTGCTTTCAAGTCAAATCACATTTTGCTAAACTGCCACTTAACTGCTATCTGTAATCAGGCAAAAAGTTTTGTGAGTATATCATGGCAGGAAAGTTCAGTTACTACTGTCATATCAATATTATCTGCCTCTGACATTGTGTACTATCAAAATAAAATAGGGGAGACTGGGTTCTTTAGATTTAGTAAGACAACTGGTCATGGAAATGGAAAACTCTGATTTCTAACCTGCTATATTCTGGTTAAACAGATTGACTTTGTATTATGACTTACTCATGGTGCTGGGTTAAATAAGTACAAGCAGTAAAATACGAGCTACAAGTTTTGACTAGTTCTCTTACAAGCACACGAAATCTTTGCTTTACAGAATAAAATAAAAGTTAATTTTTGTTTTTCTTTGAAATGAAAAAGAAAGCTTCATATTGATTTTAGAAGAGAATGAAATTTCTCAGAATTCTAAAAGATTTTACTTGATTTAAAAAGTTATTCTAATATATTTCGAAGAGCTTTCACTCAAAAAAAGTTGTTTTTTTTTTCTTTGAAATAAGACTGCCATGTTGGCAAGGGTTAGAATATATCAACTGTATTCCATGCTGAGTGATTAGACCTCCCCTCTGAAAAAACTGTGATTGTACCTGTTAGAGTGAGGGAGTCCCCCAAAGCATAATGGTTAGCATGCTGGACAGTGACATCATAAAAAGCAGGTTTGAACACAAGTTGAACTATTGCATTCACTTTTGGACTAATACCCTTGAGAAAGGCATGAACCCCCTCATCCCTCCAGCTATGGATTAAATAGTATCACTACTGTTCTTCGATAAAGATGGATTTGGCATTAGATAACTCACAAAAGTTGATACCCTATTAAAATAAATAAAGCAAACCAACCCATCTATGGGTCAAATTGATGTTTAAAAAGTATTGTATCTGATAGGATCATATGCCCAAAAAAAGTCTTCAGAAACTACTACACAAAAAATGAAACCCCTAAACATACAAGGAATGTGATTCCCTAATCTCCAGGCATGAAATAACCTTAGACAAGTTGATGTGCTATTGAAATAAATAGATCAATCATTTGAAATGAAAAAGAAGTCTTCACCTTGATTTTCAGGGTGAATGACTTTTCTAATAGAATACTGAAACATTTGACTTTCTGTAAAAATTTAAGATATTTAGAAAAACTTAAACTTTAGAAAAAAAAACAAAGGTTTCACCCCCACCCCACCCCGCCAAAGAGAATGTTTTCTCTAACAGAAATGTTTCACTTTCAAAAATATTTTAATGTATTTTGAGAGAGCTTTAACTTGGCTTTTCATTACTTGTGAACTATTAGAATTATGTTGTGGGTGTAAAAGGTAATTCAAATTTGGGTAAACCAAATTTGTGTTATAATCATCACCCAACCAATGTGGATAATTTATCTGCTTGCTTTTAACAGAAAGATTCTACTGTTAAGGAAAAAAATACAAGTTGTAAAACCGGTAAAATCATCTAGTTTGGGGGTTTCCACTTTGAATCGTTTGGGATTCAAGAATCTGTCTATTGGCTGTATTTCTATTGGCTGTTTCTAGAGAATATGATTCCAGTGAATCCAGCTTGATTATTGGAAAACATTTTCCATTGAGTATTCTCCATGTGTGACTCATCTTATGTTCAGTTCAGGTATTCCATATGTTTCTTCTCCTACTGCTACAGTTGACTACTATTGTTGCTGCTGTTTCAACAATTGTGAATCAGTTATGTTCTTCTTTTCATCTTTCAAAAGAAACAATGTCATCATTACCTCAAAGTGAAATACCTTAAAAAATAAGTTGAAGGCTTGTTATAGGTGAATTTATCTTGAAATTTGGGATGGGTCAGATTTTTTCAACCCCTATATAAAACATGATGTCTTTCTATAATAAATTTGGTATTCCCTTTCCTTTTCTCTATTTTTTTTTTCTTTCTTTCTTTCTGGGTATTCAATGGGTCTGTCTTGCTGACTCACTTCTCACTGATGGCAGTGTTTTGGGGGTTTTCCTGGTTGTGATTGGCTGGTTTCAAATTTACAGCAGGAATTGGCTCTAGCCCTTCATTGATATTGACCAATCAGCTTGTCTGTTAGTCATAGAGTGGGTGTTCCCTATGATCTGTTACTGCCTGTCATTTACTTCTCTCTCTTTCTCTCTCTCTCTCTCACACACACACACACACACACACACACACACACACACACACAGCTCTTAGATATTGGGGGGAAAAAAACAAACTACAAAGGTTTCTGTCTTTTGGTGCTTTTTTAAATAATTTTTTAAAAGGAAAGTGATGAAGTCCACACTGTCTCATTTAAATAGAAATGTAATACATCTGTATTTCTACACTCTAGTTTATTTTTCTATTATTTTCTAGTTTAGAATGTTCTTCTTTTCTGCTTACCAATATCCCCTCTCCCATTATTTGGATTATCCTGGAATTATTAAAGATGCATAGACTGAGTCAAAATTCATGCACCAGTGCTGTTGGATTGTTTTTTGTTTGTTTTTTTTTTTGTTTGTTTTTTGTTTTTTCAGATGTATCTAAACAATCATTATTATTCAGTTTCCTAATGCATAAGATATTCTTTTATATAAATAATATCATTCTACTATTTTGAGGTTGTCTGGTTCTTGCATTATCTGGCAAAGCGCAAACAAGAATTCATGTTTAAATTTTAAATGGTAGTGGAGGATCTACAATTTTCTTACCAAAGTACAAAACTATTTTTATCATATCTAAAAACCTATAGAATCAATTGTTAGACAATATCATAAAAAGTCCACTTAATAATTTATAGCTATAATAGAGAAATATGTTTGAAAAATGCTTTCTTAACTAAATAACTATCAACTTTTTTAATTGTTTTAGTTTGTATAGTTTGTTATCTATTTTTAATAATTTTCTATTGACAGCCGAACAGTCTGATGTATAGCTACCAAATTTGGTCCACTAGGACCCAAGATAAAGTTTTGATGTAAAAAAAAAAAAAAATTCATTCTTCAGGCAAATTCTCCTTAACAAGGGTTCTCTCACAACTATAATGAGTTGTAAGCAATGCTGCTGCATGATTTAAATAATTTTACAAAATTGAAATTTTCATATTTCAAAAGAAAAAAATTGAATTGTTTATTTTGATAGTTAACTAAACTATTTAGATTTATAAGTTGTTCCTTAAGCAGATGTCAGATAATTACACAGTAATATTGCTTTGTTATGACTAGTAATCTAGACAGAAATGTTTAAAACAGGCAAATATCTCAAATGTTAGCCTCTTAAACTTGAAATATTCCTTTACAAAACTGTCAAATTTTCATGGAATATTAACTTCATAATATAAAAATCTACCTAGTAATTCTCTCTTCTGTTATGTGGATTTATCTTTTATTGTAACAATTAATATTTAGTAAAGATTTTTAATAGGCATAATAGTTGTTGTCTTCCGAAATGGAATTAATGACCCAAGTTCAAACCCTGTCTGCTTTTTACTTTGTGCCAATTCTCTTGGGAAAGGTATAAATCCCTCTCTTCTCCTCTCAACTATTAGTAAATAGTTGGGCAGACTGGGTTCTTTAGTCTTTGTAAGGCAACCAGTCAAAGAAAAGGAAAACTCTGAATTCAAACCAGCTTTACTCTGTTTAATAAATTGATTTTGTGTTACATCTTGCTTGAAGTAGAGTGGTTGGATGAATACACAGATTTTTAATTGACACCAAAGATTGTAAAATAAAAGTTTTGAACTTTTACCTGGTGTTGATGATTAATTCGGTTTGTTAATTGCTATCTGTACATTCAAAAAGATGTGCATGATAACTTTCTTTCTGATTTTAAAATCTTAAAATTTCTACATGAAGAAATTACTCTTTGGTATAGACATAAAACTTGATTATCTAATGGATTGTCAGAATCATAACTTTAAAACAATAGCAAAGATCTTTTCATGTTTAAAGGCCACAATGGAGTTTTTTGTCTATTCAGATTTGCACTTAATAAATTTTGAATGTTTTTAACAAAATGTAATGTTTAAAATTTATTTGATACATGCTCCTTAAGCTGGGAAAAATTTTATTAACTATTTAATGAGTTTTCAAGATTTTTTTTTTTTTTTTTTTTTTTTTTTTTTTTAGAAAGTGTTGGGATATCTAATTCCAAAATGGAAGTTCATAATTTTAATAATCTTTCAACAAAGTAGGCTATACTTGATGGTTTAGAGGACTACATATTCCCTACTTCTGCTGTAAAGCCTTAGGTTATCTATGAGGGTTGATTAAATTTCAAGGATAACATTGTTTTTACTTTATTTTTAAAATCTAAAGATTTCATTTTTCTATTACTGCCAGGATGGGTTCTTGGTTATTTAGCAAATATAATTTTCCTTATTATGACTTGAAAAAAATGAATTGCAACGCCAGCATTTTTCATATTTGGAATCTTAGAAGAATATATTTGAAATCATGGTTTTATTCAGTGGTAGTTAAGTTTTTACATAATATAAGTCATTAGCAATTTATTAAGTAAACATATTGTTATGATACCTACCTTACGGACTATAATGAACTCTTCTTATTACTATGAATACAGGGAGAATATTCATCTCAGTGTTAAGTTAACTCCAGCCTAACACTTTGGCAGTCAGACTGACATTCAACACTCTTTTACCTATGCTGTATTTATACTTTCATTCAATATACTTGTTTCACGTAATCCCGAGTTCATGTCTTTCTTCCGGACCTTTTACTGGTCCACAACACACAAAAGGTTTTCATCTGTGCTAGGTTAGGTTATTTGGTTTAATGGGTTATCAACCCTTGTGGATTATTTATTGCCAAATCCTGTTTGTATATATACATTACTCTCATAGACACGCGCACATATATATGTGTGCATGTGATTTGTAGGCAAATAGTTTGTCAGTAACTTTATTTTTAAACAAGCTAGAGTTTATTTGTTTGCTCACACTTAAACAGTTTCAAGTATTACTATTCAATACTAATAATTCTACTTAATATTTGTTTGCACACTGTTCAATGGTTTCAAGTATTATTATTTGACCTTAGTAATTCTATTTACCAAGAATTCCTATTTAATACAAATAAATTGCACAGCTATATGGTTTCAAATAACAAATAGTAATAATTCCTAGTAAATGATTGAACAGTTCTATTTGACCTATAGATAGGACCCTAACAGATACTACCACTCCAGGTCAGAAGGGACCTGGGAGTAATGGTAATGAAGGGATACTCCACATTCCCCAATCTCCAAGAGTGGAACCTCACCATCAAATGCAGTTTAATATTACACCCAGTTCAGTAAAATGTCAACCCTTTCCAAAAATTAAAAAAAAACCCTATGTCACGTTACATCACCTGCTGCTGTTTCAAGTTAATGCAGAAATTGTTTACTTACATCACTGTATTTTGATATATGTATTTCTAAGATTTTTTTAAAATTCCTTATATAAGTGTACCTGGAGTGGTTGTACATGTTAGGGTCCCATCTATGGGTCAAACAAATCTGTTTAAAAATTGTCTATATTTAACTGGACTGTATACAAAAAAAGAAAACCTCTTAAGAAACAACATAAAATATATGAAATGAGCTTAATTCTATAACCTCTTGGCATGAAATATCCCTCAACTGGTTGATGTGTAATTAAAATGAATATTATATTAAGTGT
>OY757913.1:111421765-111689265 GCA_963585895.1 Sepioteuthis lessoniana | reverse complement strand
TTCTTGCAGTACTGAAATAAATTGAACTGCAAAAATAGCGGTTCTTTTATGACTACAAGATTACAATGAAGGAGAGACATGAAGTCTATCAAATTTGGAAGACTTTATTGATACAAAATATTTTGGGTGTAACTTAGTTTCATTGCAAGGTTACAAGTGTTGCAAGCACCCAGTGAGGATTAAATTCATAAAGTAGTAATGATCTGTAAGATTAGCTTGCTAATCATTACACTGTGATGAAGATCTTAAACTTAGTCCATCAAACATTATTATGTGTATTTTTTATTAATCATATATCATCTTGAGATAGGGTATGTTATAAATCTATGATGCATACGCACATATTTACTCCTTTTCTCTCTCATCCATATATATATATAAACAAAAGCCTGTTAGGAAAATCTAATAATTCTTTTATAAATGTATGCTCAATATTCCCAAACATAAATATGTATACACACACTTGGAGCTTTCCTGTTGCGCAAGACATATAAGTACACAATAGTTGAGTTAATCACTACACAGCTTACACACGTAATTTCTTTATCATGCTATATGTTTGTCTATGATTAGCCACGCTTTCTAGATGAGCTGATAGCAAAATAATGTTTAACTAGCGTGCCACAAATTCTTTCAAATCACACTCTCCAGGACTTTGAATTCAGACTTTTTTCTCTGAGATCAGTTGCTGCCTTATCAAGGTTAAAGAGCCCAGTTTGCCCTATTAACACAACGTTGGTGAATGTGAGAAGGGTTCATGCCTCTCTCAAAGGTATTAGTTCAAAATGAAATGCCAACAACCTCATCCAGGATTTGAACTCAGCTCAGCAAGTTCAATTCCTAATGTGATAATTGATACACTATTCTTATATGTGTGTGTGTGTGTGTGTGTGTGTAAGCTGACTCAGAAAGATGTGTGTGTGTGTATATATATATATATATATATATATATATATGAGTCAGCTTATTCTGCCCAAATAACATCACTTTACAGTTTTTTATTCTTATAATTATTACATTTACTCCCTATAGATTTGTACACATTCCTAGATGTTCCATTTCAAATAAATGAATTAGATATTACCCACAATATTCTACAATCATATATTGATTATCTACAACTGTGTTTTTACTAGATTGACTCGACTTTTTTAATGTTGAGCTTAAAACTATTAAAACAATCACTTCA
This sequence comes from Sepioteuthis lessoniana, assembly GCA_963585895.1. NCBI lineage: Eukaryota > Metazoa > Mollusca > Cephalopoda > Myopsida > Loliginidae > Sepioteuthis > Sepioteuthis lessoniana. The sequence continues at coordinate 111,688,076 of OY757913.1, read as the reverse complement.
GTTATTAAAAACAAAGTTGACAATAAAACTACAAGTGCTTTACATAGAGAGAATTTAAATACTTAGCTACAGGATCATTTTGTAAATAGGAAGAATTTGTTTAAAAAAGCAAAATGAATTTTTTTTATTATTAGAATATTTTTCCTGAAATGTAAATTCTGTATTGTTTGAAATTGGTTTATAGCAAACATTATTTTAATTTCATAAAAATAAGCTATTCAGAATGGTGGTAAATCAAACATTCCTCCAGGCTTGAACAGAGGTCTGTCATCAAATTTTTGGTGGCTAAGAAATGCAAACCATGTGAAATTTACAGAAGAATTTGTGTTGTGTACAGAGAAGCTTGTTTTAGTTTTTAAAAAGATGTTTACAAATGAACTAAACATGAGTTTACTACTATGAGCCTGCATTGAAAAGACAATCCATGCAATAGAAACACATTGATTCTCCTATAAAGAAAAAGTTCTGGGCTCAGAAATCAGTAAAGAAGGTCATGCTGATAAGTCTTCTGGGACATGAAAGGTCTCATAAGTATGGATTTCCATGAAAAAATGTAAACAGTGCTTCTTACTGCCTACGACTTCTGCAAAATTCACTTTATTTATTGAGTGACCCTTATATATAAAAACGCTCTTTGTTGTACCCCATTATCTAGATTTTAATTCTTGATTTTTAAAAAAAAAAAAGTTTTTCATCTGGGGTGGGCATGAGTATGTATAACATGCATAATATAAAACATAAACAAGTACATAATAAAATAAATGATAAAAAAAAATTTAATAAATAAAAGAATGAATAAATATCTAATACAGGAGTCAGTCAATAAGTTTGTGGCCTAATGGTGAGAAAAGGTCTTTATTTAAATACATAATGAATGTTAATGCACTTACCAGGTTCTTTTCCCTCAATCATATTGATAAAATATACAGTGCAAATTTCAGACCAAAATTCACCTAATCATTCTATTAGGATACTGATTTATGATTCAATACATCTGTATCCTAATAGTAAAAAAAAAAAAAGATATAAAAGAAAATGTTGATATATTAAATACAATATTCAGTATTATTTGCATATATTTCTTTGTTTCAAATGAGCACGATCCCAGCAATACATTTCATTACTAGTTCATTTTAAATGAAAATGTTTAATTTACAGTTTAGAATATAGCTTTGCACGACCTATGCAGATGTCTCTGTCATGTATACTTTTTTTGTTCCTGTGTCTACACAATTTATATATGCATGTGCACACACAGAATTTGAATTTTTTAAGGTGTTGTGTATGCACATGTATAGTGCAAATATTAAGTTTATATGCAAAGTATGTTCATAGAATATAACTGTCTAAAATAACTGCATTTTTTTTTCTGTAGCATGAACTGAACATGCTTTTATATCAATATTTAATATATATGTAGATACATTAGCTTCAATCCCACATTGAATATACAAGTAGAACTGTTAGTCATATCCTTATCAGTATTGATATATATGTTCATGTGTGTGTGTGTGTGTGTGTATATATATATATATATATATATATATATATATATATATATATACACACATGTAGACATGTGTGTGTGTGTGTGTGTGTGTGTGTGTGTGTGTATATATATATTGGTTTACAAGTACTCTGCTGTGTGTGGGTTCCCATTTTCTATTGAATAAGCATCTGCTTATTATTTTGTGTCAGGAATATTATAAAAGGTTCATAATATAGATAATGTATTTCAGTTGGTTGAACTTATCTCTAAGTGGATGGTACCTACCAACCAACCCAGGTGCCCATACATGTAAAGATGTTTAACTGCAGTCGTGTTAGAACTGAAGTCACATGCGATGCCTCATTTATTGGTTATTGTGCATCTATGTTTACTGCATTTGTGGCAAGGTGAGAAAATTACATTCACAATAAATCTGTTTCTTCTTGTAGATCAGCACTCAGTGCAGTTGATGGGTAAACTGCAGGAGTGTGTGTGTGTGTGTGTGTGCAATACATCAATATTGAGAGAAACTGACGACTGGAAATGTAGGGTTGTCTATTGATACAAGAATTGAGATAAAGTGTCTGTGTGTATGCACAAAAGACAGTTTTGTTTTTACAAACCTTATAGATAGGTTTTGGTATACTGCATGCCTGAAATTGGTTACGTAATTCTTATCAATACAAGATATTCAAATACACGCACACACACGTGTGTGTGTATAATATTTTGCAGTTTGTTATATTCATAAAGAGTAGTCACTATTGGCGATAGACTCTATATAAATCTATGTTCATCTGATGATCACATAGCTGAGAAACTGACAGTTACCAAGTCCCCTTGATTCTGTCTCTATGATATCCTAGCTTATATATATATATATATATATATATATATATATATATATATATACACACACACACACACACATATATATATATATGAACCTGCTTATCCTTCCAGCTATGGGTTAAATAGTACTGCTACCATTCTTTTAAAAGGATGGCCTTGGCTTTAAATAAAGACTGATAGGCCATTAAACAAAGAAACCAAACCATATATATATATATCCAAAAAGGAATTTGCTTATATATATATATATATATATGTAAGTGATTTTGCTGATATGCACACATGCATACCTACTCTCACACGCATGCATATATATATATATATATATATATATATATATATATACCTACACTAATTCCTTTTTTTTTAAGACGATTCATTCAGACAAGTATTGTTTATTCGAAGATTTTGATAAAATTCTTTCTTGATGGGAATTAGTGTTGTAAATAGAAATCAAGAAAGATTTTTTTTTAAATTCCCATACACTATTATAAATTATCTCCTTCATAATATTTGAAAGCACTAAAACTACAACTAAAAAAGCTTTGACCTGTTTTTTATATACTTATATACACATAAGAATATATATATATATATATTTCAGGCCCACTGGCATAATGTTTAGAGTTTTTGCCACTGGTCCAGGAGACCTGTGTTCAATCCCAGGCCGAGTCATACCAAAGACTCAAATACATAATACCTCCTTGCTTATTACTCAGCATAATAAGATACAGATCAAGGGTGAGTGGAGCAATCCAGGGAAAGGAGTAGCACCTTCCCCTACATCTCAGTATAGTAGCTATTGAAAAGGGAGTCTTCAGATCATACTCAACTATGGTTGGCTAACTTAAACTAAACTAAAGATATATATATAGAGAGAGAGAGGAAAAAGTAGAGGCTTACACAAAGATAAATATTCAAGATAATTTTTTGCTTTGGAGATAAATTGCTAATTTTTTTTTATTGAAGAGTCTATAAATAATATACCTTAAAAATGATATTGGAATCTTTGTTAAAAATATATGTATGTATGTCAATATATAAATATGAAAAAACAAGTTAGTCAGTGATTGGTTTTTATTCATTTTGCAAATGTTAAATATTTAATTTTTTTTAATATCAAACCATCATTAGGGCAATGTTTTTACATGGTTTTGTATCTTCTGATTTATATTAAGTTTTTCTTTTTTCAGAAGATAGAATATCACATATTAACATTGCTTTGATGATGGTTTATTACTAAAAAAAAAAGAATAAGTCATCCACTAAATAACTTCTTTTTCGTATTTAATTTTTGCCGTCAGATTCATTTCCATTTTCTCTTTTATATATATATATATATATATATATATACACACACACACACACGTGTGTCTGTGTGTGTGAGTGAAAGATCATCAAACTGACAACTTTTTATAAAAGTTTATCATTTAGTAAGTATTATTGATTTATTGGTCACCAACACTAACCTGATGATTGACTTAATATTGTGGTATTTGATCAGTGAGAATTTATGTATTAAACACTGTTTTATTTTGCGTTGTTGTTATTGTCATTTTAGTTTTTAGATGATCGAAGCAATATGTTTGGTTTTTCCATTGAGCTTAACATTTTGAAGGCAGGCCTAAGAGTTCAGTTAAGATGTGAACTATTGGACTTACCTACTCAGGTGATTTGTTAACAGTCGTAAATGCCTATGTAGAACCAGACACATTTTTTTGGATGAGCAGATAACAGGAGAATGGTGCATTTATGTGCAACAGATTTTTGTGAATAATACTCATCATGCATCTCACATGTATTAGTTGTCTAATGGTTAACATCCAAACTATTAGGCACTCATTTATTGTGTACGACAGAGAGCTACTAACTGATATATATATATATATATATATATTTTTTACACACACACACATGTGTGTGCATGGATAAACAGTCATTAAACTAACAACTTTTCACAAAAGCTTATTCAGTTAGTATTGGTGACTTGTTGGTTTCCAACACTAACCTGTTGAATGACTTTGGTGACCTTTTTTTTACATCTTAATATTATGGTATTTGATCAGTCAGAATTTTATATATATATATATATATATATATATATACACACACCCACACATATTTGAGAATACATGATCCTGCAGCTTATGACAATGGTGACACCCAAAAGTATTGGTGTAGTCTTGTAAAAAGACAAATCAACAACAATAGAGAAAAGAAATAAATACCCTTCTTCTTACTATCTCAGTTTGCCCTTGGGGAAATTTTCGTGAATTAATCTACTAGCTCCAACCTAAAATCAAACCACTTGTCAGGGAACTTGAAAGGATCCTAATAACATTGTATAAGACAATATGTGTCTTTATTATTTAATCAAACCTGCTTAAACAAAGGACTGCTGCCCAACTACACACATAAACACACACATATATATGATGGTCTGCATAGGTTCATAGTTTTGCTTTTTGGCATATCCCCCTAGAATCATTGCTCATCCAGCCAGTTAGGGCTGTAGAATACACTTACTACACCACTGTCAAGGCTATAAGACCCTCCAACCCAATGGAGCCATTTGTTGGTCATGGGTAGCAACTTGTAATGCTTAAGGATGGGTTCCTAGTCACTGAGCAGTCTGTGACCTGGGTATTAAGTGCTCATGTGACCTGCAACATTCTGCTTTGGCCCTTATTTGGGAAGATGAATAGTTATAGATTTCTGATCTGATCAATAGGCTGGTCATGTCAAGCCCCATCACTTCTATAATCAAGTCCCTAACATATTCTTCAAATTACTTTTATGACAAACAAATGCCTAACTTTTTATCTTATTGGTACTCAAAAGCAGTAGCTGAGGATCAATCACATCATGAGAAATGGCTAATAAAAATTATTTCTATTAGTCTATTAATACACATGAAAGGAATAAAAATACTTTCTACCAATATATTAATACACATGAAATCATTTCTACAAAAAACACTATTTGGCATGAAATAGGGTTGATATGCTATTCAGTAAAATGAGTAACCAACCAATTTAGATCAGTGCATAGTAATTTAACTAAATGTATTGCAGAAAAAATGAAATTAAAGAATAATCTCTTATATATTTCTCCGTCTGGTATCTTAGAAGTATTTTTAAGAAAGTATCAAATTCTCTACTCTTTGAAATAAGTTTCATGCATATTACACTCAATCCTAACAGGGGGTGTCCTTGTGGTGTAATGGTTAAAGCGATGGACTGCAGAATCATAGTAAGCGAGTTCGTACTCCAGTTGCACTATTACGTTCACTTTCAGGCAAATACCCTTGGGAAAGGTATAAACCCCCTTATCCTCCCATCTATGGGTTAAATAGTACCACTACTGTTCTTCTTGGAGAATGGCTTTTGCCCAGTTGGCTGGGGCTGTAGAATACACCGACTGCTTCTCTGCAGAGGGGTAAGACCCCCCAATGAGTGTCCTGGATATGACACTAAACAATCTGATGGTGAGGTTCCAGCAGTACTGGAGCTTTGGGGAATGCGGAGTACCCCTTCATTGCCATCGCTCACAGGTCCACTCTGGCCTGGAGTGGTAGCACCTGATAGGGCCCTATCTGTGGGTTAAATAGAACGAACAGCATACTTATGCTAAAATGAATTGAGTCAACTGAATAGCTTGAAATAGAAAAGTTTTTGACAATTAAACCGTACTTACACTTAAACTGCGTGCTTATGCTTAACTGAATTATTTCAAAGAGAACTGTTTTTTAACGTTAAAACTGTATTTACACTTAACTGAATTATTACATATAACTGCTTGAATAGTTTGAAATGGAAATGTTTTTGACAATTAAACTGTGTACTTATGCTAAACTGAACTGTTTTCAAAGAACAGATTATTTATATAAAAATGGATTTGGCGTTAAATAACCTACAAAGGTTGATATGCCATAAAACCAACCAAAACAAACCTTGGAGAATGGCTTTGGCATTAAATAACCTACAAAGAGTTGATATGCCATTAAACAAAGAAACCAAACCATCAATCCTAATAGAAAACTGAGAAGTGTCACTTTGATTCTAGGCTGAACTGGACACACAGATCCTAAGCAGAAAAGTCAATCCATACATAATCCCATCATTTGTGTTGGCTGTTTGGAAATTACCCATTTATTTAATAGTAATGAAAAAGAAAACTATATTAGGCAACATCCTCTTAGTCTCCTGCAAAGTACTTTCTTTTGAGATCTCACATGTTTATCCCAGCATCAGTTTTACATTTTGAAATGTTTTGCAATGTCATCTTTTGGGGTTGCTATCAGCTGCTTTGTCACTCTCCTTGATCTTGTCTATGGCAAGTTTAGCTTCGGGAAAAGTCAGATATCACAAGGAACTAAATCTGGTGTGGAAAAGAAAACCACACCTGGATAATATCTTTGTCAAGAAACCATGCATAAAACATGAAAAATGGATTGTCAAGTTATTCAAAATGGTTTGATACTTTCTACATGGCTTGTAGAATCACCAGATCTCTAAGTCTTGCACTGTAAATCCCAGATTTCCTTAGATTACAGCCTACATAAGTTAAATATTTTTTAATGTTCTGCTTGTTGAAGGTCTTTCAGTACAGATTCTTGACCAAGTTTGAAGCTTCATCTGAGAATTAATTTTATTTATTGCGGACTTTTTGTCCTCATCTTGGTATTTTTTTTTGTGTTGTTTCTCCTTTCACTACGTTTCGGCCAAATTTCACCTCTGGCCTTCTTCGGGTGATTTTACCTCGGATAGGAATGATGAGTCTTGTAACCGTATTCCCCAGGTGATTTTACTGTGACCTCGGATAGGAATGATGAGTCTTGTAACTGTATTCCCTTGGTGATTTTACCGCGACCTCGGATAGGAATGATGAGTCTTGTAAACGTAGTGAAATTTTAGTACATTTAAAACAAAATGTAATGTTGGAACTATTTGTAAATAACTTAGTCTAAATCTAATTGATGTATATTAGTTCCATTAGAAATGAAAAACTTGGCAATCATTTTAATTACTTTTTTGAGATTTTTTTTTTTTTAAGATATCATTGGGATATTGAATTCTAAAGTGGAGGTCTATGATTTTAGTATGTTTTCCATCAAGGCTGCGGAAGGCTACACTTAATGTGGAAGGCCACCTTAAGTGCACAGGTTCCCCACTCCTGCCTTTGATTTCAAAAAATGATTCTTTTCTAGAATAATTTATTTGCCTTCAGCACAAGTCTGTCATTATTTATTAAAAAATGACATAATGTAACCCATCTAATTTATCTATTTCAGAAAATATTTATCATTTGGGAGTGGGGAATCTAGAATGTCTGACTGGTTTTTCATTCATCATAGCTTGAGCTTTCTGGCTTAACAAAAAGACTAAATAGATGGTCATCTATTGGAATTTGTCTTAAGTTTTGAATTTCCTTGTACATGAGTCTAATCTCCAAGTTTTTGTCGTTGTTGTTTGTGTTTTTTTATTTGTATGTTAATGTTGTTTCAAAATCCTGGGTGACCCTCAGAATGACACATTTCAGTCATCTGTAGATAGTTTTGTATGGTTTTGATTATTTTATCTAAAAGAAAAAAAAAGAAGCTATTTAGCTTACCACTAAAATAGAAATATTCCTAAGGGCAACATTTTTCTTGTGTTGTTTTTTAAGGCTAAAATAAAATTTGATTTTAAAATTTTGCAGTGAATGGCAATATTAAAAAGAATGCTTATACAATTTTCTGTGGGTTTTCTTGTATTTATAAAGTATGTTATTTGAATACAAACAATTTTTTAAAATCCTTTTTCTTTTTTACTTGTTTGTATCTTCTTTTTTCCAGAAATGGTAATTTTAATTCATTTAAGTTTCCTCATCCTGAAAATGAAATGACAACTTATTATTTCCCTCTTTTGTGAGTTTTTCACACCAGCATTAGCTGATGGGTTTTCATTGGAGTATGAGTGACAGCATGTCTTATGTCCCCAGGACTCTTCTCAGTATTCTGGCCAATATTAGTAATGCAGTAGTCTGGATGTACTCTACTTGTCCTCGAATTTCTAAGTCTTCCAGTCCCATCACTAATTGTTTAGGGATGGTTCCAAGTGCACCAACTACAATTGGTATCACCATCACCTTCATATTCCATAGCTTCAACTCTCTAGCAAGGTCCAGATATTTATCCTTCTTTTATTTTTATTATTATTATTACACAAATTATCATTTGCCCAGTCGGCTGGGGCTGTAGAATACACCGACTGCTCCTCTGCAGAGGGGTAAGACCCCCACCTCCAACGAGTGTCCTGGATATGACACGAAACAATCTGACAGTGGGGTTTCAGTAATGCTGGAGCTTTGAGGAATGTAGAGTACCCTTTCATTGCCATCACTCCCAGGTCCACTCTAGCCCAGAGTGATAGCACCTGATCAAATAAGCTAAAGTTTATTCCTCATCTACTTATGAATAATTTCTTGATAATTTTTAAATTGACAGTTAATTACTTCTGTCTCAAAGGATTTTTCTCTCTTTATTTCAATGTCTATTCTTTACAAAAGCCTCAAACTGAATTTTTATTAAAAAAAAAAAGACGATAGCAAAATTTTTATGTAATTTAATGTTTATATATAGTTTGTACATGCTTAAAACTGTGATTGTATATTATTTTTTATCATTGGATATAATTAAAAATAGGTGCATATGCATTATATATATATATATATATATATATAATTAGCTATTTTTCTTTCTCGGTTCTCTGCAGGACTCAGACTTTCAATAAGATTTGTAAGACATGTTGGCTAATGAACCTTACCCAACCACACTGGTCATAAAGGGCTCTCCTAGACTGTCTTTTCCTCCAAGGCTAGAGAGTTCAGTCTGCTCTTCTATTTTACTCATAGCTAGAGGAAAGAGGAGATTGATTCATGTCTTTCCCAAAAGGATTAAATCAAATGCTCTTGGACAGCTATTCAATTCCCTGTATTAATATTAATAATTAGGAAAAATTTATTTGTTTCTTTCCTGTAGACAAGCAAACATTTTGATATAGACCTAATAAATTGGGTCTTCGTACTTATTGAGCCCAGCTAAAAGTTTTAACATAAAGAAAATTTGATGATGGTAGGAAAAAGCTATTTTTGAGAATGTGTCTTTAAACTTCTTTGGGAAAAAATTATAAACATTTTTATATATTTGTACAAATCATTAATTTTTAGGTTTTAATTCATAGGCATCATACAAGAACATATCATTGTTTGTTGGGGTTTTTATGGTATGTAAACCCTTGTTGGATTATTTAATATTGAAGTCAATCTTCTTTCAAGCAATCATGTAGTTTTAAGTTACTATTCTAATAATAATGATTTATTTATACACAGTTTCAAGTCTTCCTTATTTAATACTAATAATGTACACACAAATATATGGTTTCAAGTAACTAATAATATTAATAACTCTTTGTAAACAATTATATTTTTGAGTAAATGTTCTTAATACAAATAACTTGCATGCAGTTTAATGGTTTCAAATATTCCTATCTCGTAATAATATTTTCCAAAAAGATCTATTTGACCCCTAGACCTTTAACCTGAGTAGACCTGGGAGTAATAGCTACAAATAGGTAACTCCACACTCTCCATCGGTCCAGAACGAAAGCCTCCCCACCTGATATAGTTTAGTCTTATACTGAGGACACCTTTTTTCTTGCAGGGGTGGGGGGTGCTGACACAGTTGACATATTCTAAACCTCACCAACAATGTGTATATTATTTTAAATAATTATGAATGATGACCATAGAGAGTAAAAAAGAATAAGTGATTTTTTTTTTTTTTTTTTTTTTACTCCTGGCATACTTTTCTTCATCAGTTACATTTTAAAATAATGTTTATTTACTTTTCAGTAACAATTTGGCATGATCTCTGGATGCCTAGAGAGATTCCCAGTGGAATGATGGTTAATGTGCTAGTCTGTGACATTGTAATTAGCAAGTTCAAACTTCATTTATGCTATTACGTTCACTTTTGGTCAAATACTTTTCAGTAAAGTATGAACCCCCTTATCCATATAGCTATGGATTTAATAGTACTACTACTGTTCTTCTTCAAGAATGGCTTTAGCATTAAATAACCCATGAAGGTTGATATGCCATTAAAACAAAGAAACCAGAGCCATGTTTCTATAAAAATCCAGTTGTCAAAAAGCATCCACATACTGAGTTAGTTTTGTTCTCTGTAACATCTGGACTCACACAGACACATTTGAGAGAAAATTGAGAGTTAAATAAATTTGCTTACTCACCAAAGAAATTGTCAAATTTCTGTTTTGCTTACATTCATCCGAGTCATGTGTGGCACTGACAAAAATGGTTACAACTAATCAAATTCAAATCCTGAACGAGGTTATTTGCATTTCATTTTGTGCTAATGCCCATGAGGAAGATATGAATCCATGTTTCCCCACTTATTAGCGAATACGATGGGCTCATATCCCCTGGTTTTTACAAGCTGATCACCTTGATTAACTGTTTTGATATTTGTGTTTTTGAGAATAAGTGATTTTTTATTTTTTTTTTATTTTTTTTTTTTATTTTTTTTTTACTCCTGGCATACTTTTCTTCATCAGTTACATTTTAAAATAATGTTTATTTACTTTTCAGTAATTTTATAAGTCCTTATAAATTTTTAGTGGTCATTACAATCATACAATGTAAAAGTTTTAAGTCATTTTATACTTGGGAAATGTTATATTTTCAGGTGTACTCATGACTAGTTTTGGTGTGCTTGTTTCTTCAGCATTTCTTTCTAGTCTCTGCTCACCTATGCAACGTCTTCCAAATGATGCCTGACTGCTTTTTTCTTCAGAGCCCTAACAGCCCAATTCTCTACTTGCTCTATATTTGTATCCTGGTCTGTAAATTCTGAACCAAATTTGCCACTCCATCTGTGTGTGTATGTATATATATATATATATATATATAAAGTTGGCGACCATAGTCGAGGGTAACCCGAAGGCTCCCTTTTCGATAGCTACTACACCAATGTGTAGGGGAGGGCGCTACTCCTTTCCTGGATTGCTCTACTTTACCCTTGATCCGTACCTTATAATGCTGAGTGCTAAGCAAGGAAGCATCAAGTACCATTTTTTGAGTCTTTGGTATGACTCGACCTGGGATTGAACCCAGGTCTCCCGGGCCATTGGCGAACACTCTAACCCCTAGGCCAGCAGAAAAACATTCCAAATAGGTGAATTTATTATGATGTTAAGTCGATGTTAACGTTTCAGTTTCAGTAACCATCATCAGGTCTTGGTTATCAAAATAATTCACATAGCAATGGATGCTTGCTGAGATGACAGGAGCAAATGAGAAATATATATACAGTTGGATTTTAATCCATATTTACTTTTATGCATATATATATATATATATATATATATATATATATATATATATGCACATTAGGTGTACACAGCATAATGGCTATTGTTGTTGGAAATGGAATTGACAATCCAAGTTCAAATCTTAGACAAGGCTTTTTGTGTTTGATTTTGTGTTAATACCTTTGGAAAAAGCATAAATCCATCTCTTCTGTTCTCACAGCTACAGGCATAATCATAGCTCTGATTGGGCACTCTAGCTTTGGTAAGACATCCAGTCAAAGAGGGAGAAAACTCTGAATTCAAAAATTGTGAAGTGTTGTTTGGGAGAATCTGTGACCCATTCCTGCACCATTCTTCTGATGTCAGCTCCTCCAAAAAGTGCGACTCATTTGATACCAGCCTTCACCACCATAAACTAATCACCTGTGTGAGTAGTTGAACAGTTTGTACCTTTAACTGAACTGTTGGACCTTATGTTGAGATTGATGAGCCCATCATATATATATATATATATATATATATATATAGATCCAGTGTTTGCATAGGGGTGAAACTAAAAGACACCAAGTGCCACTAACACCATGTCTACACTATTCTAACTTTATATATATATATGGTCATAAAATGAATAAAACTTATATACTATGATAAATTCAAAACCTCCAACTTGGTTATTAATTATAATTCCTTCCCTCGATTGGAGTTTAAATGACCTTTAGGAGATTGTATCTCTGAAAACAACAATATATGTATGTTGATTTAACCGCACCTACCCGATCAAGACAACTCACTATGCATCTCTTTCATACCAGTTCAATAGCCTAACATCTAAAAAATCATTCCTGCCCTACAATTGAATTTCAAAAAACTCTTACAGAAAACAACAAAATAAGCAAAAATTTCAAATTCTCTCAGCACTTCACATTCGAAATAAACACCCTAAACTCGGTAGAATTGATTTTGAATTCAGTTCTAATCTACTTAAATATATTCAACTACTGCAGCTATTTATTGAATCAAGTTTAAGAATAAATGCTGCAACAATGCATCAGTAAAAACAAACACTCAAGTCTTACAAAGTAGTAATGTACATCCAAAGGTTATATTGCTTTTGCAATATACACACCCACTGATGATAACCCAAGATTGGGCAGAAAGAACCAATTAATTATAGAAGGTTTATTAACTTATTCCAGCCAGATAGCATAAAATCAATATGGCAACTTGAAAGGATAAATACAAAAATATATAGACAAAAAAGTCTATATTGTTTAATCAAATATATTTCCCTTGTAGTCTTTTTTTCTATCATACCACCCAGCTGACATGATTCTACAAATCTGTAGAACTTATATTTAAGATTTTAAGCACAAATATCTTTGTCTTATGTCAGCAGATGACCTTAGCATGTTTTCCTGTTGTTTCAATAAGTCATATTCACAAAACTGGCCACTGATTGCATGACATCATGACACTAGAAATTGTTATTCTTTTTTGTTGTTTTTTAGCTTTTTTTTTTCTATCAGCAATTTGAGAATGTATACTTTTTAAAAAATATCTCTATTTTAAAAAAAATTGATTTAAATTTGTAGGCACATTTTATTTGCATATCAGTTTATTCTGATATTTTAACATCTCTTATTTGATTAATCACAACGTATAATACAGATACTACTCTTTGTTTATCATGAAAGAAAAATTGAGCATTTTATACTCTACAAGTACAAAATATAAATGTTTCTTAGTTGTTGATGGATTTTGGTTTATTTGGTTATATAGCATGAACACTATGGTATCATTTATCCTGTGTACATACCAACTATACATTGAAAAACAGTTGAATCAAGTAATATTTTATTAAGGTTGTTTGATTTTAACAGCATGTCTTGCCTAATTGGCAGGAGTTGTAGAATATGCTGACTGCATCTCTGTAGAGGAGTAAGATCCCCTCAATGAGTGTCCTGGTTATGACACTAAACCAACTAATGGTAAGACTCCAGTTCTGAAGCTTTGGGGAATGTGAAATACCCCTTCATTGCCATTACTCCCAGGTACACTCTAATTTAGAGTGGTAGTACATTTTAGGTTCCCAACTATGGGTCAAATAGAACTATTTAACCATTTAACTGTGTGCAAATAAATGACTGATGTTGAATTGTTAATGTTTGATAGCGATACTTGAAACCATTTAACTGTGTGCAAACAAATGACCTCTGGTTTATTTAAAATGTTACATACAAACTATTTATTTACAAATCATATATATCTAATATACATATAAACAGTATTTGGCATTAAATAACCTTCAATGGTTGATATGCCATAGAACCCAACCAACCAACCTAACAGCATGTCAACCCTTCTAGGGTTATTTTATGACAAGAGGTTAAGGAATCACATTCATTGTTCGTTCATATTTACATTTTTTGTGTAGTTGCTTCTTAAGAGTTTTTTTTTTTTTTTTTTCACCAAGTTGAATATGAATACTTTTTAAACATATCTACTTGACCCATTGATCGGGCCCAAAACGTACTACCACTCTGGCTCAGACTGAACCTGGGAGTAATAACAATGAAGGGGTACTCCACACTCCACACATATCCAGAATTAGAGCCTCACTATCTGATTATTTAATGTCATATCCAGAACACCCCCTTTTTTGGAGGAGATTCTTGCCCTCTTACAGTAGATGCAATCTGCATATTCCAAACCCCACTGGCGATATTTTACTCAAAGAAAAAACTTAAACATATATATTTGGATTTTTTTAACCCTGCCAAGACCAGTAAGGGTATTAAAAAATTTAATACACTATACCTGTTGTTCCCAAACTTATTTCGTTGAGGAACCCTTATATAATTTTCAAAAAATCCTAGAACGCATATCAATATTTTTCCGACAACCCCCTCCTGTCATAATATTATTAAGGCATTAAATGATGTAAAAATTATTCAAAAAATATTCTAAATAACAAAAATTTATTTATATGGGAAAAAACAATAAATGAAATATCAAAATAAAAAGCAGTTCTGTTTTTCTTCGTAATTGTTGTGGAAAAAATTATTAAGCGCGGATTAATACAAAGAGATTTATATTTGGGGGTTGAAATTTTTTCACTTATTTCTCTTACAGGGATAGGCATGATTCACTTGTTTTTTATTAAATATTTTAAATTAAATTTTTTTTCATATTTCCCAGAACCCCAGATTTTTTTTATGGAACCTTGGGGTTTTGTAGTACCACTTTGGGAAACACAACTGTATAACCACCATAATATGTATACACATCTCTTAGATAAAAATAAAATCAGGAAAGTACAGATCACATTTTCCTGCTTGCATTTGAAAGAAGCCAACAGACATTATTCATATAAATGTTCATAATTTTCATATGAAAAAAATAACTCAGCAAAAAAAGCTATTTACAGTTGGTTATATTCCATGACTAATAATAGTAACCCAAGAAATAGAAGTTTTGTTGGAGTTTAAGTTAACGATATAACCAGTGCAGTGATCACTTGTATTGACAATGTGGTGACAACTAGAGGAATATAAAACCTATTAGAAACAGAATTATTTGTATGAGATGATGGTCATTGTAAAAAAAAATCTGTCTGCAACGACAGTTACTATGGAGGCTTTCTCAGTAGACCCATGTGAGATCGTGTTAATGAGTAAAGGTTGTGGTGACATTTAAGATTATTCATACTGCTATGCAACAACATGGCTCCAGCCATTATGCAAGAAAGCAGAGTGGATGTTAGAAAGTGCTTTCTGTTATAAAGATAAGACTAACTTCCATCTTTACAATCTTATAATATCTTAGATCTATATAAACAATGTCTGCTGTATGTCAATGAAAAAGTTCTAACCAATCAAATCTAAAAACAGAAAACTTAATATTAATTGTCTACCAGTAATTTGAATTAGAACAATTGTGTTTTTCTGGGTTATTTATGGTTTTTAAATCAATATCAAGATATCTCTCTCTAATTATATATATATATATATATATATATACACACACATAAATGCATATATATGTATATGCACACACATACACACCTGTGTGTGTGTGTGTATATATATATATATATATATATATATATATATATATATATATATGATAAAAATATGGGGAAAACTGCAAAACAAAGTAATCAAAAGTAAAGAATTTATTGTGAAGGAAAGTTGAAGTTAAATGTTTTGGTTTTAATGAACCTTTATCAGGACATTAGAATGGTGATACCAAGTGTTGATAGGACAACAATGGATGTGTAATAAAATATAAAAAACAGGGGAGAAGTGTCTATGTAAATAAAAATCATATAACTGTTCAATCATTTAATCACGTTTTAAATGATTGAACGGTTATATGATTTTTATTTATTTATAGTCACCTCTCCTGTTTTTTGTATTTTATGACACACCCATCATTGTTCTATCAACACTTGGTTTACCATTCTAAAGTCCTGAACTGAAACGTTTAACTTCAACTTTCCTTCACAATAAATTCTTCACGTTTGATTACTTTGTTTTGCAATTTTTCTCCGTACCATGAGATTCCTTTCCATTATTTATTTATATATATATTGTCGAAGTTCAGTGGTATTTTGTACTTGCACTTGAATGTTGTTCACGTGTGTTGAATTATGCCTCAATTTGAATTTGACTTGAGCATGAGGAAGGGAAGATTATATGCGCATCAGGGTGTTCCACGATGCTCAGGTGGTCGAGTCCATTTCCTGGGCAGTGATTGGTTGCCAGGCCAGGAGTGGCTATACTAGTGTGCATATATACTGGCCCACTCATTGACATATTTTTGTTTGCCAGCTGGACGCTAGCTGGGCTACTTAGCTGGTAAGAGTTGTTATTATTTTATCCTGTGCGTTAGGGCAGTGGCTTCTTCAATGTGTGTGTGTATATATATATATATATATATATATACCTGTCTAAACAGAGGAAGATATCTTGATTTTTATGCCAGATATGGTGAGACAAATAGACAAAGATCAAAAATCCCTTATTTTATATTTTTAAACTATTTATTTTACAAACCTTGTTTTCACTAAAATATTAACACTTGTTATAAAAAGTAATTGTCACTATAAAAGATAAGCCCACATCACAGAAAATAGATTTAGCAATCATTTTTTATATTATCTCATGACATTAATATTATTCTCTAAAAATTTTCACATTGTAAAGAAATATTATTTCTGTGAATCAAGTTTTTCTTTGAAATTCCTCTGACTGATCTTAAGGTCTCTATAATGTTGCAACCTACCATATCATTTATTCAAAACATTATGAACATGCGAAAATTACACATACCCTTAGTCCGAGCAAAAAAATGAATGCTTCAGTAATCTGCTTTAAAGTATTTAGAAATTTTACCAGAGGATGATGGCCAAGTAATTGAAAAATACATAAAGTTACCTCAACTAAGAGCAGAAAAAATAGGACAAAAAAAGAGGTCTTGTGTGTTCAAGTATTTGCAAGGAAACCCTGTTGGTTAATGCAGACAATGAGTAAAATAAGGATATTCAGACTGTGATTCGACAGCAATTAGTAAACAGGGTAGATCAATGATAAAGCTCTCAGTGGAACTCAAACTCACGTCTCTTTTATTAAGAGAAGCTTATGTACAGCAGCTACTCTTGTCAGTTGACCTACAAGAGCCAACAGTTGCAGAAAAAATATCACTGTATAAATGTATTCTTTATTTTCCTCAGGTGCTCAAAAATTGCAATGTTTTTCTTATTTTTCTTTTATCAATTTGATTAAAGCTATCAGCAATATCAGACTTGGTAGCCCTTCTGTTAACTTGAAAAGCTTCCATTTATTTCTTGCTTTAATAAGTTATGCCTTACCAATGGTTGGGGTTTTTTGGAGATTTTTTTTTCTAATTAGGCCACCACCAATAAATTCTCACTCTGACTAAACATGAATATCTTATGAACTGTACAATTACATAGTCTCAGCCATAACAATTTGATTTTTATCAAAGTCAGTTAAATCTTTCTTTTTACTTATGACTATCACATTTAATATATAAAAATGAATTGCTCAATGCTGGCTCAACTGCTTTTATACAGCTGACACTGATAGATACACTTGTCATAAAAAAGAAGGTGTCATTCTTACTATATATCACTGATCAGAATGTTTTAGTTCACCAGTGTGTATGTGTGTTTATATATATTATACGCATGCTGTTGCAAAACAAAACAACAGCCATACTGTCAACAAAGCCTTCATCAGATGATGACTCTGAGGTCAGTCATGGTTTTGAGACCAAAGCATTAGTACCATGAACTGAAAGCACTTCCCCAGTCGTATTGTAAAATGACACTAAACAAGAGTAATACTTGGTCCTATTTACCCAACCCCTCCGCTCAAGCAGGATATGACACAAGGTCAATTTTTTAAGCGGAGTTTAACAGGTTTGAATTCAGAGTTTTTCCTTCTCCTAGACTAGTTGCCTCATCAAGGCTGAAGAACCTAGTCTGTCCTACTATTTACCCATAGCTGGAGGGAGAATAATTGGATTCATACCTTTCCCAAGGGTATTAGTGCTATGTGAAATGCAATCAGTCTTGTCCAGGAATTGAACTCGTATCGCCGTGTCCATATCCTGTGACGATAACCATTACACCACGGGCACCTCCAAAGAGAGTAATACTTGGTACTTAGTAATGAATCATCATGAAAAATAGAGTTAGTGAATCATTATCAAATCCTAGATGAGGCTGTTAGTATTTATATCCTTACTCTTGGTAAAGGCATGAATCCATTTCTTCTCTCTACAGCTATGGCTAATTACTCAGATAGATAGAGGCCTTTAGTCGTAGTACGACAAATGGTTCCAAAGAAGTTAAACTCTTAATTCAACCCATCTGTATATTGCATAAAAATTCACCTTGTGTCATATCCGGTAGCAGAGGAGTTGGGTAGATATATACCACTAGATTTTGCTTATTTCCTGTCACACTGGAAATTCAAGTCAAAATGCAACATCCTCGTTGTATTCACAAATCTTTTCTCAATGTAAACAAAGCATTACTTCATTGATAAAAGATTTGAATTACTTGACTAAATAATGACATTAAAACAGTGAACAAAGAATGGAATTTCCATGAAATTAACTAGCAAAATCAGTATACAAATTTTCAATTATGAATCATTAATTCAGTTTGAATTAAAGGATAAGATAACAACATATATACGATATTTAAAAAGTTGCTTCACTTGCTCTCTCTCAAGATTAAAATTATGCCTTCAATTGGTCATGATGAATTTCTGAAGTTCCTCTGACAATCAAGAATTTAAAACTTGGGGTATTAAGCAACTTTTTCTACTTTTTAGTTTCATATTTTAGTTTTATATTTTATATTTGCTTTGTAATCTTTTAATTTATGTTTTACCATTGTTCACCAATGGTCTGGGAGACCTGGGTTCAATCCCAGGTCGCGTCATACCAAAGACTTTAAAAATAGTACTTGATACCTCCTTTCTTAACACTCAGTGATATAAGGTACATATCAAGGGTAAAGTGGAGCAATCCAGGGAAAGGAGTAGCACCCTCCCCAACACCTCAGTGTAGTAGCTATTGAAAAGGGAGCCTTCTGGTCACCCTCGACTACAGTCGCCAACTTTACTTACTTATTGTAGTTTTTAAATGAATTCATTTTATATTCAAAAACATTTAGACATGTTTTGAATATGACAGACAATGATAATTCATTATTTTAAAACTTTTTCCTGATGGCGAGTGAAATGCTGAAAATGTGAAAAGTCATCACTTGTACATGATGAACATACTCATTTAGAAATCCTAATGTTACTTGTTAATACCACAATTTTTTTATTTAGTTTGGTTTCTCGGTATTTCAACTTTTGTGGGTTATTTGATGCCACATACATCCATATTGAATAACTGTACTATTTAATGAAGGTATTTGTGGGTTCATACATTTCTAGAAAGTATTAGTTTAAATGTAAATGCAATAGCATGACTATAGTTTGAACTTGCCCTTTATAATGTCACTCAGTCCAGCATGTTAGCCTTTACGCCTCAAAGACACCTCCCCACAATTTTCTGAATTTCACATTACTCATCATCATCATCATCAGTGTTCCCTGAATCTCTCTTTTGCGATCAATCCCTATCATCCATTGCTTCTTGTAGGTCTTTTAGATTGAATCCAGTGTCTGCACAGACCTGATGTATATAACTCCTTGCTAGTTGGCCAACCCTGGCATATCTATTTCAAGTAGTTCGTAGGAAAATATTGTTTATGAGTTCATCCTTACTTCTCCAGCAATACCTGACATGTCTTGTTCATCTTAATTGGATGTTTTCTGAGATGGTTGGTAGGTGGCTTTACGGCTGCTATTTTGTGGAGTGTTGTTTCCAAGTTTTGTTCAAAATAGCATTGATTTCTGGTGTGGTTCTCATCTAGGTTTTTCTGTTTTTTATAAGTTTCCATGTTGTGCATCCATACAGTAGAATTGACACAGCCACAGCTTGAAAGTTTGCTCAGTCAGCTGGGGCTGTAAAATACACCAACTGCTTCTCTACAGAGGGGTAAGACCTCCCCTCCCCCAAACAAGTGTCCTGGATATGACACTAAACAATCTGATGGTGAGTTTCGACTAATGCTGGGACTCTGGGGAATGTAGAGCACCCCTTCATTGCCATTGCTCCCAGGTCCACTATGGCCCAGCATGGTAGCACCTGATAGGGTCCTATCTATTGGTTAAATTGAATTAACAGCATACTTATGTTAAACTGAATTGTTTGACTAAACTGAATAGCTTGAAATAGAGATGATTTTGACAATTTACCTGTACTTGCATTTAAACTGCATGCTTATGCTAAACTAAGATATTGTACTTACACTAAACTGATTTGTTTAATATACAACTGTTTCGACATTTAACTGTAAATAAAATCTGTACTTATACTAAACTGAATTAGCTGAATTAGAACTACTTGACTAAACTGAATTAGCTGAATTAGAACTACTTGACTAAACTGAATAGCTAGAAATAGAAATGTTTTTCACAAACTGTACTCCTATCCTAAACTGAATTGTTTGAAATAGAACTATTTTCATAAAAACAGAATTGGCATTAAATAACAAACAAAGGTTGATATGCCATAAAACCCAAACAACCAACCAACCGATAGCTTGAAAAACTCTCATTTTATTTTATCATAAGATCAGATTTTCATATGATCAATAACCGGTCAATAGAGTTAAGCATGCAAATTATCTCCCCTGATACTCTCAAGAAGAGAGGGCATTATTCGATGACCGGAAGTAAACAAACGACCATATTGGTTTATGTGCGGGTGTAAGAAGAAGGGGGTAATAAAGGCATCTCTATATGCAGAGTGTTATAGTCTGAGTTCTTTGTTTTTAACAATGGTAGCAGAACTAAAAGACATTATAGATTCAAAGTATTTTCCTCCACCCACATTGCTTAAAGATAAATACAGTACATGGTGGAAAGAAATGAAGATATGGGAGCTTGTAACTTCACTTGATAAATCAAAAAGAGCTCTCATGGTGTTTTTGTCATTGGAAGGAATTGCAAGAGAAGCTGTTTTGGAATTAGATACTGTGGTTCTTAATTCTGAGGATGGAATGAAAAAGTTGTATGAAAAACTGGATACACTTTTTCTGGAAGATGTAAACCAGTCAGCCTTTCGACCATACGTAACATTTGAAAACTTTCGGAAACCACCTGGGACGTCATTAGAAGATTTTCTGATTGAATTTGGCCAACTTGTCACCAAATCAAAAGACTTTAACATTCTTTTACCAACTAACACACAAATCGACTACCCCTTCATTTAAGATCCTGGGGTTCATGTCTGAGCCGAAAGAGTCCTCTGTTTAATGTTGTTACACTTTCCTATTTTCTTTTGCAGAACTTATGCCCTACAGAAATGAAAAGAAAAAGGGGGAAGAACTGTTAAGCATGCAAATTATCTCCCCTAATACTCTTGAGAAGAGAGGGCATTATTCGATGACCAGAAGTAAACAAACGGCCATATTGGTTTACATGAAAGTGTAAGAAGAAGGGTGTAATAAAGGCATCTCCGTATGCAGAGTGTTAAAGTCTGAGTTCTTTGTTTTTAACAAATAGTATTTCATGCCTTCTCTAAGCATATCTTATCACTTTCAGTAGAGAAGATATTGCTGCTGAGATATGGGAACTGAATTTTTGAGGCTTGCCATTTAAAGTGGAGATGGCTTCTTTTTGTTTAAAACACATAAACTCTGTTTATGTTCACTTAGAAACTAATGCTTCCCACTGCTTGCAGTAAAGATTCATCTTGGGCTGGTGTATTTGCGAAAAATGCTAGTTCATCTGCATGGTCTGGATCCTTCAGTTTCTGCTGGATATCATCTGTTTCTTGCCTCTTTTGATATGAAATCATTTTCTTTTATTAGATTTATTGATGCTAGTAGTACATGGTTTAGGCAGAGTATAAACATCTATGTTGCTTTCAAGACTTCAGTGGCGATGTCAGAGAAGTTAGTGTCTTCATTAGCTGAGCAAACCATTGCTTTCAGGTTTTTGAAAAGTAACATTATAGCTATAACTATTTCTTTGGGAAGATCATATGCAAGTAGTATTTGTTCCACCTTCCTCTGTCAATGGAGAAATCTATGAACAGTGGTAGTGCATCAAAAAGTTTTTGCCCTTACTCCAAGGATTTGATGTATCATCAGATTCTGTGAGGTCGTGGAACAATTTCTACAAAAGCCATTCTGATTTTTCCTGAGAATTTTCTCAATTTCAGTTCGGATATCAATATTTTTAATTGTAAACCTTTGCAGCTATAGCAATAAAAATTATGCCTCTGTACTTCTTAGTCATTCCAAGGTCTTCTTTTTTGAAGAAAGAAAAAATTAAGCTTTTGTCTATTTCTCTATTGTGTTTTGTGTATATACAGTGTTGTATAATGGAAATTGTATGTCATTAAATTTTGTCTTCCATATTTCAGAAGGTATTTCATCAACTTTTCTACATTTAATCTTTTTTTTCAATTCTGTGTCTAGTTCTTCCTCTGCAAACTGTCCCATTCTGATGTCTAGTTGGCCTTTAATAATTTTTTTTATCACTTTGTCAGTGTTTTCAGGAGAGTTTCTGAGTAGATTCTTGTAAGTTTTAACTTCGTATGTCCACATAACCCCACTTTTTTAATGTAGTTTTGATAAAATGGTTTCAAAATCTGTAATAACAAAACCAAATGCATGCACTTCTGCCATATCCACAAAATGCATAATCAAACTTGCCCTAATACTAAATGGTACTGAAATACTATTAACCCATCAATACAGATTCTTAGGCATTACCCTTGATCCAAAACTATCTTTTATTCCTCATATCAAACAGCTGAGGATCAAATGCATCCAAACTATCCGAGTCCTAAGAACCAAAGAACACACAGACTGCAGTGCTAATAAAAAAAAACCTTAATCAAACTATACAGATCTCTAATATGATCAAAACTTGAATATGGCTACTTTATCTACAGAAAGTCCTACCTCTGAGAACTTAAATCATCAACTACCAGGGACTCCATATTGACCTAGAAGCCTTCACAACCTCTCTAATTGAAAGCTTTTACATAAAGCTAATGAACCCTAACTTTCCTTGAGAAGATATAAACTTGCACTCCAATACTATATTAAACTCATTTCATGCCCATAAAACCCTGCTAATAACTGCATCATGTATGGGGATTTTTATAAGCCCCGAAAAGCCCGGTTTATTCCTACGTTTTGTAAAAGAATAAACCGTACTTCAACAGCAGTAGGGATTTGGTTGACAGCTTTTGAAGAAAGGAGACAAACGACTTTTAGTGCAACAAAATTTATATACAACATCAACAGCAATAAACAGGGATTTGCACCAAGTGGAACAAACAACAAATATGTATGAGTACAAAAAAGAGTTCAATATTCTGATAGGTGGTAGGGTTTTTTAAGGTTTGTAAGGTTTAGTTGTAAGGTTGTTATAAGGTAAAGGTTTAAGGTAAGGTAAGGTTGGTTTTGCAGATAAAATGCCTGCTGGAACTTAGCTGTGTGTCCTGTTCCTTTTAACTCAGCACGTGCATTCATCGCTCTTGGGTCCTGGCTGGTGGAAGGTACCAAATACGTTTGCCGTCAAGGGCTGCTACGAATGGACCTGTTGCTAACAGCGGTGGGAGTGGCAAAAAGAGAATCTCCAGTCGTAGCTCTTTTTTTATAGTGGACACCACGTGACCCCAAGGGGCTGCTGATATTCGGTGAAACAGGATCACCAGTTCCTTAACAAATTTCCACACATGGAAATAGAATACAAAAACCTATACAAAAATAAAACAAAGGCTATCAAACTTTTTAATCTAAAAATTCAAACCTTTTCAATGAAACCAACATCAATCCCAAAATAATACATACCATTCTCCCGAAAACAGCACCATGGACCATAAATCAACCAATGGTGAAGTTAGAACTAACCCAACAATCCAAAACCAAAACACCCCCCATCACTTTCCAAGAGAAATTCCTCAACATCCAAAACAACTTCCCAGATCACCACTACATTTATGCAGATGAGTCTAAACAGGGAATGAAAGTTGATTGTGCTGCTATCTTCCAAAACCAGGAATTGCTAAAATGTCTCTCAAATGTGAATCATCAATCTATAGTGCAGAAGTCACAGCTTGCCATGAACATTATAACTAACCACAAATCCTCTAAATTTATTATTTACTCAGTCTCTAAATCAGTCCTCCAAGCTCTACAGAACAAAAATACATCAACTCCTCTCATCACAAGACTCCTAGACAAAATGAACTCTCTTTCTAAAAATAATAGCATCATTCTCACTTGGATACCCTGTCACATTGGTATACATGGAAATGAAAGGGCAGACAAAACTGGAAAAAAAAAGCTCTCTTGGCAGACGTATCTAATACAAACATTCCATACACTGATCTAAAACCAAATATAATAAAACATATTAAAAAAAACCATACCCTAAAACCTAAAACACGCATGAAAGAAAAACTAAACTAACTCTTTCTGGCATTAAATAACCCACAGAGGTTGATATGCTGTTAAACAAAACTCACTCAGTTTTGATGGGCTTGTCTGACACCCTGAAACTACATGTCATCTGTTGAATTTCTAATGTAACCATTATTTAGACATACTTCCTATCTGAATTCTTACCTAAGTGTTTAACATGTATATTTCTGCTTACTTATTAATATTTTTAGCAATAGAGACTAATTAGATTTTCAACTGTTCCTACACCAATAACTGGTGAGGGTGCGGAAGTTTTTCTGTTTTCATAGTTCATTTGAATTTTAACTATTAAGATAAATTTCAAATTTCACTAAATTGTTAAAAAAAATTAATTGTTAATCCTTTGACTGTTCTAGCTTTTAATACAATGAGAAAACTGATAATATAAGCAAGAAATTTCTAAAAGAAAGAACACCTTACCATTTATATGAGTTTTAAATCACCTCCTCAGCTCAGAGTTTAACATCTATTGTACTACAACTTAGATTCTTGATAAGAGCCAACAATCATCAAAAATACTTGAAACACAACTGAAAAAAATTCTTTAGACAGTTTTTAGGCAGCCATTATCCACATTTACATCCCTAGCAAGAGTTATAATGCTGACATGTAAGGATAGGCCTTGTGTAGTCATCTTAGGGTATCATAACTCATGCTAACCAGATAAAAGTGGGAATTAAGACAAAACGGAGTCAAGACATGTTAGAAAAAAAAAAAGATTTATTCTATTTTATATTCATTTGAGATGTTTTTTATTCAGAAATATATGGCATACCAGAATTGTAATCGGAAAAATCATTGTGGGAGAAATACATGTGAGATCAGTCTGCTGGTGGCTTGTTGTGCTGACCATGATGGATGCTTAAGCTCCTTGCTGGATGCATTCTCTCTCTGCTGCTTGGGTCCTTTCTGCCTCCTGTTTTTGCTCTTGTTAAATTGTGCATGAATGGCTCTGATTCATTTTTCTGAGAGTCACATAGCTTTGTTTCTGATTGGTTGGAAAATCTTTTATGACTTTATTTTCTATTTGTGTTTGTCCCAGAAGTTAATGTATGAAATTGGATGAATTTCAATCCATCTTTACTAGATGAGCAGTGGCTATCTAGGTGAACACTTTTGTTTGAGTTTTTGAGAGGAGTTCTGACAGTTTACAACATGACATTTTACTCATGGACTGAAAAAACTTAATAAAAAAAAACTGTATAAGTAATCCTTGTCTGTCAGGGAGTCCCCATGATGTAATGGCTAATAAGCTGGCCTGCGGTCTCAGTCCAGCTTATTATCCATTATACTATGGGGAAAGAAATTTCAAATTCCACTTTTATGTTCATTTTTGGACTAATACCCGTGTATGAACCCCCTTATTCCCCCAGCTATGAGTTAAATAGTATCACTCCTGTTCTTTTACAAGGATGGCTTCATCATTAAATAATTCACAAAGGTTGATATGCCATTAAACATTGAAACCAAAACCCTTGAGAAAGGTATGAATCCAATTATTCTCCCTCCAGCTATGGGTAAATAGTAGGGCAGACTGGGTTCTTCAGCCTTGTTGAGGCAACTAGTCTAGAATAAGGAAAACTCTGAATTCAAACCTGTTAAATTCCGCTTAAAAATTGACCTTGTGTTTTGGTAAATAGGATTAAACATTGAAACCAAACCAAACCTGTAATATTTAATGAATTACATTTAAAAGAGAATTTTCAGGCTAATACCTATTATATGTAACTTTGTATCTGATCATTGGTCTGTATTTTATTGAATATATTCATTCTAAATATCTTCTAACCCCAGTGCCTGCAAATCCAGCCCCGGGCATTTTAAGTTGTATGATACAAATAAATTGCACAAGAAAAATTTTTCACCAACATTATGAATATTTCAAAAGGAAAGAAATAGTCAAGTTCTGAGTAATATTTAGAGTTCTAAAGCAGACGTGATCCACTGCAGCAAAAATAAAGGTCATTCCTCAATACCATGCTGATTATGAGCTCAATTATAACAATTCAAGTTATATTTTCTTTAAATTGTATTTTAAAAAAAAAAGTCCATATCTCTCGTGTAACATAATTTTTGATCAATTTTTAAAGTTCAAAAGTGGAAGTGAATAATAAGTTACTCCACTAAAATAAGAAATAAAAATATAATTTGCTACAACTTTTAAAACACTTTTTATCTTGTGAAAAGCAAGAAAAAAATCTAAGAAATTTTAAGTTTGGTTACCAACTGAAATCACTTAATCTAATAAAAGTCTTATCAGATAACAGATTGAAGAATCTACATCTCAGTGTGATTAATTACCGCTATGAAAGAAATATTGTACATTATTATCCACTATCAGATCGGTCAAAGTGACTTAAAGCAGGGTTGGTACATAAGACCCATAGGCTCTGCAATTGCATTAGCAGTACCAACGCTATGAGGGTGCAATATATTTGAAGAAATTCAGATCAAATCTAAAAAAAAGAATAAAAATCAAAAAGTACCTGTGAATAATTTGAATATCCCTTGAGGTGATGAAGGATAGTTTTCTTGATTTCAAACATTTTTTTTATGATTATTTCCTAGCATATTTTGTTCATATTCTCTTTTCACATTAGACTCCATGTTATCATTAATTTTGACACCTATTTTCTTTCACCATCTTAAAAAATTAGGATTGTTTTTAAGACCAACTGCCTTTACCAACTAATCTACAGGAACCATTGGTTTTTAGAAGTCCAAAACAAACTTTCACATAACACCAAAAGAGGAGGTTTATGGGTGACCCTGACATCTTTGTGGTACAAGTCACGAGGACTTAGCAATTTGTGTCTTTACCAACAATGTTCATATATGGGACCATCACATAAAAAGCAACTCGGTGTCATATTTTTTTAATAAATGCTACCATGTTTTATCAGGGTACGCATCATTTACAATGTATGGTAACATTTAACACCCCTGACATATTTACCTATATATACTGTATATTTTTCATGAAGGCAGAAGTATTAAAAAGCACTGCAAATTTCTCCCCTCAACTAAGAAAGGGATTACCTAGAACCATTAAGCAGCAAGTCCCAGTAGCATAATGGCTAAAGTGCAGGACTGTGGCCTTGAAGTAATTGAGTTTTAACTTGTCACACTATTACAGAGTTTTAAACTAATGCCTTTGTGAAAGGTACGAACCTCCTTATCCCTGCCAGCTTTGGGTTAATAGTACCACTATGGTCTTTAAACAAGGATAGCTTTGGGATTAAATAACCTTCCAAAGTTAATATGCCATTAAAAAAGAAATCAAACCAATGAACACACTTGGCACATTGATTCTCAAGTTTCTTCAGCTCTTCTAAAGAAAAAATCAATAAAGATTTATTCATTAAGCTGATAACTTTTTAGCACCCCCTCCTACAATACATATAATGAATAAGTTATGTTTAGTACGCCCTCCTACAATATATATAATGAATAATAAGGCATGTTTAGTACCCATCCCTGAAGTTCATATGATAAATAATAAGGCATATTTAGTGTCTTCTCCTACAAGACCTCTAAGGCCTAAGAAGTCATGTTCAGCATCTTCTCCGACAATACATATACCAAATAATAAGGCATTTTTAGCACCCCCTCTTACAGTACATATAAGGAATAAGAAGGCATGTTTAACATAAGTTTTTGTCATAGGATATGGAATCAGCAATCAGTGTTCAAATTCTGGGCAAGGCTGTTTGTGTTGTATAGCCGCATACATATACATATACAAATATAAGTGGAAACATAGTCAACAATAATGACGAACTTCAATGAATGAACGAACACACTTCTTAATAAAAATATATCTCTCTCACTTTATTCTCGAAAGGGTTGATGTTGGTTGTGTGTGAGAGGTGAGTTGGAGACAGGGACAGACTGCTACATATTAACCCAAAGTTCTTCTGACCATAGCAGCACTTCTTTCTCATCTTGGCTGGGGTTGCTCAACCGTGGGTCACTGAGGGCCACAAGCCCTCAGTCTGCAAGCTGATTCTCATGCTGGCTTCTTGTCCTCCAACTGATTCCAACTAGAACTGACCCAAGCCATCTGTGTCACCTGATTATATAATTGTCTCATGGCCACCTGCTTCCACTGTTCCTCCGCTTATTTACACAGGTGCATCTCTTGATTGACGGCTCGGTCGAGGGTCAATATATAACATTTGTTTCATTTTGTACTAATGCTCTTGGGAAAGGCATTGATCTGTACTCTTCCACAAGCTATGGGTAAATAGTTGGGCAGACAGTTCTTTAGTGTTGATTAAACATCCAGTCTTGATGAAAGTAAAATTTAAATTTAAACCAGCTGTACGACTGCTGCTGAACTAGTCCAAAACAAGAGCAGTAGCCCAGTCCTCAGACAATTGGGTAGTCTCAGTTGACTAAAAATAACAACACACGCGACGAGCAGCTCTTACTCAGTATACCTCTGGTCAACTCGTTCATTCTATCAGCCAAAAAAGCAGTCCGCAAAGAACAACAACAACTCCACTCCTGCTGCTGGCATGCTCTTTTATGCAAGTTCCGGCATATAGAAATTTACATACGTGGTAGATTTCTTCTCGTGAGAGACAAGATCGGCCCACTATAACTTCTGCCTCCAGAAGTGAACATACACTTAAAGAACTGACCTTGTGTCACATCCTATTCATGGCAGAGGAATTGGGTAACTACAAATAAGCAATATTTCAGCCGAGATGCAATTCAATGCATTGATTGCATGCGATGGTTCAACAAGTTTTAAAAGGGTAACTTATTTTTTTTGACAAGCCTCACTTTGAAGGCCAATCATTTTGGATAATAATCTTTTGAAATATTTCCTTTGTCAAATAAATAAAGATAACAAAAATAAATGTAAGCATCATGTACATCTTTATACAAACATATTTCATGCAAATTGGAAAGAAATATAAAGATGGAATAAAAGTTTCTCTTTTTTTTTCTTATTCACCAGATTGATACAGGAGATGAGAAATGGGTTCTGTATATTATCAACAAATACAAACCAATATTGGCATTGAAATCAATACTTTTATACAGAAGGTTTTATTGTGCATCTAGTGGTGGATATCGTAAACTCTACATTTGTTCTGGGTATGATGACACTTGAAGACATTACTCTCAGGTCCATTCTGACTCAGTGTAGTTGAACTTAAGTTCCTATCCATGACTCAAGTAGATCCGTGTGAGATAATGTTTAAAATGGTTTTGAAGAAAATAAATTCTCTCAAAACATTGTTATTGCAACTGTGTATGAAGTGATTACCTGTTTGAAATTATTGTAAAGATACACTTTTCTGCTGTATATAATTGAAGACCATGTTAACCTGACTTTGGCATAAAATAACCCAACAAGAGTTGACGTGTCATAAACCACTATATATTGTCATTTACTTAGTTCTGCTCAAGGCTGAAGTATGTGACACTTGGTGAGAATCAAACTCCCTATCACTGGTCTGCTAGTCTATATCACTAATCTTATTTGAGGCATCCATCATCCACTATACATTACAGTATCCTAAAAAAAATTGTCACTGTAGACTTTTGGGCCAATGGGAGCAACAGTAATATCGCTTTAAACAAAGAATTTTTCTTGATTAAAATTACAACATAAAATAAAAATCCACTGTTTGGGAAATGTGACCACCTTGTAATAAAATGTTGGATTAAAAATTAAGTGTTTGTCAACTCTTTTCTTCATCTATGTGAAAAACGTTCACTAATGGCTTTTGAGTCCTGTTTGGAATTAAGTGATAACTTTATACATTATAATGTAACCCTTTTAAAAAAAAAAAAAACAATTTTATCAAATGTTAATTGAAAGATTGGTTTTATACTTGACTAGTGCAATCCATTAATATATTTATATTTATAAATTATTAGATTTTTTATTAATTTCGAAACAATATTTGTATATGTATGTATGTATAATAATAATAATAATAATAGTTTTAAAATATCTGCTCTATTATTAGTAACCCAAGCATTTAATCGGTTTATAGAAAATATGTAATTGTTGTCAGATTTTTTTTTAGACAAGGTTTAATCATTGTTTAAATATCCACTCAGTAGAATTCCAACTCTTGCTAATAAGATGTCATTTTCCTACTACAGTATAACAAGGATAACTGATTTTACACTCAAGTGTAAAAGTTATACACCTACAATTTCAACCATAATTCATCAATGGCCCAGCACCATGTAGAAGTCACCATTCTAATGTGTAGAATAGCAACAATAATAATAACACTTACCAGCCCAGGTATTCCAACTAGCGTCCAGTTGGCAGACAAAAATAAAACAGGCTGTGACTCAGTATAGTTTCTGAGCTACTACTAAACAAGCCTGTATATATCCTCAAATATGTCCTCTTGGGCCAGCAACCAATCACCATCCAGGGAATGGACTTGATCATGTGTACACAATGGAATGTTCCAATATGCCATAAATATTTTTCCTTCTTCTGAGTTCAGGAAGATTGCACTTCAGATTGAACTCGGTTTTTTTGTGCTGACTTTAATCAACTACCAAACTCAACTATTCAATACACCGCAAATATTATGCAAACTAGTTAACATGTATTTTTAATTATATCCAATTAACAGTTTTATTTATTTATTTATTCTTTGACAACATTTCAGCCTTATGTACTCTATAGCATCTATTGTATTTTGGAACATAACCCTTTATTTTTAAAGAGCATTTTCTCTTACACATCATATTATTATGATCCCTATCATTATGTATTCTTTGAATTGTCATCTTCTGACTTATCTTCTGAGCTTATTGACTTTCCAGTTCATTTCCTGAGTTTTCTCATCTTTTAAATCATGTTTTTAAAACATCAGATTTATAATCTGTTCTCTGATGATTAGTGGCTTCCATATGTTATTAATATCTGTGTTTGGTCTGCTTAACAAGTGCTTCAAGAATAGTATTTATACTGATTCTTTTATTCTGTATCTGGTTTTCATTTTGATTTCATTCCAAAAATTTATAATTCCCTAAGATGCCCTTCTCTCTCACGATGTAACGAAGTAACTATGATTATCTTCAGAAATGGAATTGGTGACCTAATTTCAATTCATGGACTGTGCTGTTTGCATTTTATGTCATACTAATGTCCTTTGGAAAAGCATGGATCAGTCTGTTCTCCCCATCCTCAGCTATAATCAACTTTCGGTTCAAGTTATCTCTCGTAGGAGACAGACGCAAATAAAGCTACATCCTCAGCTATTAGTAAATAGTTGGCCAGACCAGGTTCTTTAGCTTTGGCAAGTCAACCAGTCTCAAGGCAAAATTCTCAATTCAGTCAACACTTAAAAATTGACATTGTGTCACATTCTGCCTGTTGCAAAGGAGTTAGGTAAATATATACATGGTGTAGGAAGAAATGCTGAGAGACTTATTTCTTCTCTCATCACAAGTCACATCTTTCACTTCCAAAGTAAAACATGTTTTCCTTCTCTTCCACCCGGAAAGTAAGACAGAACTTTTTTTTTCTTTCTCCTAACATTCTACTCTTGATGTTCCAACCAAATTTCACTCTGGAATGGTAGCACCTGATTGGGTTCTATCTAAGGGTAAAATAGAAGTGTTTGACATTTAAACTGTGTGCAAACAAATTACATGCTGAATTGAATAGTTAGAAATAGAACTTTAACGATTAACTCTATGTAAACAAATGATTGTTTAATTGAATTGTAAGTGATAAATTGCAATATTTAGAATCATTTGACTGTGTGCAAATAAATAATGTTGAATAAGAATACTTGTAACCACTTCACAGTCTGCAAACAAATGATTAATACTGAATAGAATTATTACAATTAGATAACAATAATTGAAACCATTTAACTGTGTAAGAATAATAGCAATATTTGTGGGGAATAAAATTAGTTCTAACTCATTTAAAAATGAAATTACCTACAAATTATTCACTTACAAATCATACATGTATATCCATTTAAATGTGTGCAAACAAATGACTCCTGTTAGATTGTTACTGTTAATTTGCAATACTTGAAACCATTTAGGTTCATACAAACAAATGATTAATAGTTAATAGAATTATTTGTATTAGATATAAATACTTGAAACCATTTAACTGTTTGCATAAAAATATAAGGAGTTCAGGCTTGTTTAAAATATTTTCAACAAGATGTTTACAAATCATATATATTTAATATATATGTATAAACTTGATTTAGCATTAAATAACCTACAATGGTTGGTATACCATAAAAACAAACCAATTGGTCAACCGTTCCTCATTTCTTTTTATTTCTGAGAAAGAGGTTGGTGTGTTTTATCCACAACCTTTTGTTTTTGTTTTTTTTTGTTTGTTTGTTGTTTTTGTTTTGTTTTTTTTCAGTAAAGAATTTACTTGGGAACAGTTTTGGATACTGTCCTGAAGTTATACAAACTATATATTCTCTGAATTACCTTTACATACGGAAGGGTAGGATCAGCTTTATTGCTAGAAGTGCCTCCTTAAAGAGGAATACTGATGGCGATGGATATATTTTGTTATTGCCTACCTGAGTGGGTCACTTCTGGTGGGCTTCTTTGTGTTAAACTGATCTTTTGTCTCATCCTGACTCCATAGGTGAGGAGGGCAGATAAATCACTTGATATTCTCCAAAATTGATGTACATGTGTGTCATATGACAGCAAATGTACTGAAAAATATAACAGTCAATTTCTTTTTTTTTTTTTTTCTTTTATAAAAAAAGCCTGTCTACATCAGGTAGTCTTTGCCATTCAAACATAACATACACACACGCACACATATATACAAACACATTAGTATAATTACTTTTGCATATATTTGTATGGCGTAGCTTGTAATGCCTAGGGATGTGCATTTTAATGGGATTTTAAGGGCAGTGTGCCATTT
Source organism: Sepioteuthis lessoniana (assembly GCA_963585895.1). Lineage (NCBI taxonomy): Eukaryota > Metazoa > Mollusca > Cephalopoda > Myopsida > Loliginidae > Sepioteuthis > Sepioteuthis lessoniana. Next base: position 111,654,351 of record OY757913.1, on the reverse strand, counting down.
TTGGCTGACCAAGAGCCAGTCCATTTCTTGGCAGTCACATGATTTTACCTTGTCTTTGTTGGCAGCTCTCTTAACAAATACAAGCACTTGTTTGAATGTTAAGGTTTGATGGATTTAAAGTTGCTGACAAATTTCTGCTGCATTGTAAAAGCAAATCAGAAGACAAAAAGGATGAAGTGAAACTTTGCTGGGAATTTACCAATTGGCAGAAAATATTTTGTAAAAGTGATTGGAGAGAATATTGGAAAAGCTGGTTGTAAGTTTTTTTATTGTAAATAGTGAAGCTTATTCTGATAACAATGATAAGGTTGGTAATGATTCGTTAGAACTGAAGTCCAAATGATAATTGTTTAGTGTAGGTGATTGCTGATTAGGGTGGGAAGATGGACATCAACTACAGTTGGTTGTTTAACTGGACTCATTATGTTTATTTCTTCATAAATGTAAGAGGAGAATAAATATCCTCAGGCAGACAAAGTTTTTTGGAGCTGAAATGAATAAATCCATCTCTTCTCCTTTTCACCTAGTCATAGGTAAAATAGCGCAGACAAGCTTCTCTAGCCTCGGACAAGGATAATTCAAAATGAGTAACTGAAATCCCTAAAACTGATGTATTTATCCTCATTCTGGCAACTTTTTCAAGAACACTGGTGACGAGTTCAATCAGCCCTTGCCCTTCTTTTTTACAAAAATGGTGTCATGGAGAGGGCAGACTTCTTTTATGAAACTTTACTCAGATCCAGATCCAAGTGCAGATCCATGATTTTGCAAGAATAATGAATGCTACCATCTTCATTACAAATAAAATTTTATCTTCCTACTAATTACAATTCATCCCTATACCTCCCTACTGTGCAGCCCAAATTTTAGGTGATCATCTTCTTGGCTATAATAGCTCATTGGATACAGTGAAAAATTTTTTTCTTTCAAGGTTATCATCTCAACTACTATCTTTATTTTTGACAGTTAATATTATTATTATATGGCAATACCAATTTGCAGTGGTTTTGATCACTAATATAGAGGTCAAGTCTACAAAGGAAAAAGAAAGAAAGAACAGCAAGCTTGAGAATACAATCATATGGTTATTTCTACTGACAATTTCTCTTTGAAATAATCCTCAGGGCAGTGTGTGTAACACTTGGGTTGAACATCTAAGTCATGCAGACCCTAACAATAGTGATATGGATGGCAGATGAAGCCTGGATGCTGCCTCACTTTGTCTAGCCTACAACTGCCAATAATGTTTTGAGTGGCCATATTTTTCTGAGTCCCAGTAGCCAACTGCTCATTGCTGCTCTCTCGACTCTCTCTAAGCCTATTCAGCTGGGGCTGTAGAATATACCGATTGCATCTCTGCAGAAGGGTAATATCTACTCAATGAGTCCTGATAATGAAGCCCCAGTCCTGGAGATTTGGAGAATGTGAAGTACCCCTTCATTGCCATTACTCCCAAGTCCACCTTGCTCAGAATGATAGTACATGTTAGGGTCCCATCTATGAGTCAAATAGAAATATTTAATCATTTTTGTGGTTCGCTTGTTGGCTGAGCAGTATGATACTAAGTCTAACACAAAGTTGGGTGGGTTTCGATCCCAGCTTCAAGTGTCCTACTTGTCTAGTCACTCTGAAGAGTTGTGATACAACGAAACAGTCTGTCTAAACCGTGGGTTCTTGATTTTACTGTTTATTGCATTTAAACTGTGTATTTATGCTCAACTGAATTGTTTAAAATAGAACTCTTTTGACATTTAAACTGTGTACTTATACTGAACTGAATTGCTCGAAATAGAACTGTTTTGATATCTAAACTGTGCGCTTATGCTGAACTGAATTATCTGAAATAAAACTGTTTAGATATTAACTCAGTGTATGCCCAGTTGGCTGGGGCTGTAGAATACATCTATTGCACCTCTGCAGAGAGGTAAGACCCCCCCCAATGAGAATCCTGGATATGACACTAAACAATCTGATGGTGAGATTCCAGTGATGCTGGAGCTTTGGTGAATGCAGAGTACCCTTTCGTTGACAATTAAACTCTACTTGCATTTGAACTGCATGCTTATGCTAAACTGAATTGTTTGAAATGGAACTGTTTTTGACAATGAAACTCTACTTACACTAAACTGAATTGTTTAATATAGAACTGTTTTGACATTTAACTGTGTGTAAACAAAATCTCAAGTAAAATGAATTAGCTGAATTAGAACTGTTTGAAAAAACTGAATAACTTGAAATAGAAATGTTTTTGACAATTAAAATGTGTACTCATGTTAAACTGAATTGTTTGAAATAGAACTATTTCCATAAAAATGGATTTGGCATTAAATAACCTACAAAGGTTGATATGCGATAAAACCCAACCAACCAACTTAATCATTTTCTTTACTTGAAACCATTTAAGTGTGTGTAAAAAAAATGAACTCTGGCCCATTTAAGAATTGTTACTGACAAATGTTTGTAAATCATATATATTTAATACATATGTATAAACAAGATTTGGGATTAAATAACCTACAAAGGTTGATATGCCATAAAACACAACCAAACTCTCTCTTTGAATATAAAGGGTTTTGACTTCCAAAAAAAAGGTATTTTCCTCCTTCAATCCCCATCCCGGTATTAAAAAGCATAAAAGAAATCTAATTCTTGTGTCCCATTCTCAGACTATACAAGTGCCTAAGACTTCAGTTTATTATGGATATTCTAAAAAAGATAACCTTTTCCATTCCATTGAGAAATTCTTCTTTTCCTATTTTTATCTTTTATAATTTGCCATCCCAACTTATTCAGCAACTCCCTTCATACAATTTTTATATTTCAATCTTTAATACAATCATTATACACACATATGTATCTGCATATACATATATGTAGTGCCTATTTGCATACATACTCATACAAACACACTTGCATTCACATGTATATACATATCAATGCAATATGCTTATACACATACATACTCAGATAAACATGCTTGCTTTCACTTGTGTATTTGTACAAATGCAGTCTATCTGCGTGAATACTCAGACAGACACACTTGTATTCACATGCATATACATACAAATGCAATATACCTATACACATACACGGTGCATTCAATAAGTTTCCAGACTTTTTGTACAGGCATTTAAAATTGTCATAAACTCTTGAAAATTCAGTATGTTATTGTTATGCATCTTATGAGATGACTGACCAATTTTTAGAATTTCAGCTTCAAATAAACAGCTACAGCAGCAATTGGAATACACCCTACTAAAACCTGATTGTCACAGATGGTGAATTTCAAAAATGGACGTGAGGACACTTTAGAAGAACGATATGCAATAAAATTCTGTTTTAAACTTGGAAAAAATGCCACAGAAACATATGGAATGCTTCAGACTGCTTTTGGCTCATCTTGCATGAATCGAGCATCAGTTTTTGAGTGGCATAAGAGATTCAAGGAAGGCAGAGAGTCTGTGTGGGAGGAATAAGGAAGTCAATACACCAGAGCTGATTGGCCAAATAAAGAAGGGTTAGGGTTACTATGTTGAGATTTTAAGGGAGTTCAGGAAGATATTCCATTGGAAGAGGCCAACACTATTCAAATCGGGTCAGTGCCATTTCCACCAGGACAATGCACCAGTCCACGACTCCATCCTTGTAACAGACTATTTGACCAAGACAGTTCCTCACCCTCCCTATAGTCCAGACCTTGCTCCCGGTAACTTTTGGTTATTCCCTAAGCTCAGAGGCTGTCGTTATGAGACAATTGAGGAGATGAAAGAGGCTATGACGAAGGTCATTGACACACTCACACAAGAGGGCTTCCATGCGGCCTTCCAGAACTTGTTGGAATGGTACAAGTGCATTGCAGCCGGAGGAGATTACTTCAAAGGGGACTAGAGTTTCATGTGTGTACTATCAATAAAAGTGCCCATACGAAAAAAAAGTCTGGAAACTTATTTAATGATCCTCGTTCATACTCATACAGATAGACTTGCACCTACATACATATATGATATGCCTATATACTAAGATGTACTCTCAACTGTTCGCATCTACATTGTTGTACTTGAGTATGCATTTAGCGACAAAAGTGTCAGCATTTTGTTGAAGTTAAAGTTGTACAAACATACAGTAGTACTGACACAACTACATTTTAGAAGAATTCCTGTTTTATTTGAGAGATTAGATTTCTATATGGTCATTAACGTGACAGTAGCAGTTCATGTTTTACCTATGGGTATGTTGACATCGCTTTCAGTATATGAGATATTGCTGTCAAGGTATATGAAGTGGTCTACTAACTTAGACTTTATTAAACTCTTAAAGAAAAAGCCAGATAAGAAGTATACATGTATCATGCATGCTGCTTTGAACAAATCCTGGAAGCAGCACTTTACAAAACAGAAGCTGTACGGCCACATACCTCCCATCTTACAAACCATCCAAATAAGACAAGACATGCTGGGCTCTGCTGGAGAAGTAAAGACAAATGCATAAGCAATGTTCTCTTTGGACTCACCAGTGTTGGACAACCAGCAAAAAATTAGATTTATCCATTCTGTGTGGATGCTGGATGTCATCTAGAGGACTTATCAAGAGCAATGGCTGATAGGGATGAATGGCAAGAGAGAGTCAAGGAAACTTGTGCTGTCAGCCCATCTTGTGATGATGATGAAAGACAGAAGTACTTAGAGTGTCACAATACAATTTTAAAAATTTGGGTAATGATATTGCTTTTGTTTAAGGGCATGATGTTTTTTGTAATATTATCATTGATAAATGATATTGGCTTCATTTTGCTTTCTGTTGATTTAGCTGCCAGTGGCATTAGGAAATAGATTATGGATATTGGTGTTTACTCCTATTCTTATAACTTTGATACTGATATTTAATGTTGATAACGAGAATAACACAGATGACCTTTTATTAGTAGAAAGCTTATAATCTATAATGGTCTGATTCTTGTAGCTACATGACCATATTACATCAAGCATGACACCCCATAGTAACATTTTTGTTGGCAAAACATTATTAAAATAGACTAAATTGAAGAATAAAATGATTTCCTATCCAATTTGCCCAGTAATAATTAGTGTTGAGTCTGTAAGTGCTCACCTGATAATTTCTCGTGATGTTATTGTATCATAAGGCCAACAGCCAGTTTCGTAAACATGGTTTGATAAAAAAAACCCAGAAAGATGTGACAAGGTCATCTGTTGACAAGTAACACTATATGAAGAAGGATACTTGTGTTTCAGATGTCATAACTCAGAATATCTCCATGTTTTAAATAAAAAAATTTCTCAGCTTGCATAAATGAACACAGACATATAACAAAAAGAACTGATAGATATTTTTAGAGGACAGTCTAGGATGGCTGCCTGATAGTAGTCTCAATCAGGCAGTCAGCCCTGCTGGAGTGTAGGAGTTCAAGCTTTAGTCAGAAGTTGGACAGTCAAGGAAAATTAAAGAGAAACGCCAAAGTAATACCTCAAACTACTAAGCAAAATTTGGCATTCATCACCCCACATCTTCAGAATGCGAAATTGTCCTCACAGGTGACCTCTCTCACACTTCACTTCTTCTGCAACCTTTAAAAAGAAAAAATCAAGTTTTGACGGTCCTGTTTAAGAACCATTTGTTATTTTTGCTCCTTTTTGTTAGCTTCCCCATCTCCATCCCCCTGCAAATTCTCTCTTACATATGTAACAAAGGGAGATAAACATTAAATGCTAATTAGAGTATTTTCTTTTATTTATTTAATTGCAATTAATTATATTGTTAATTTCATGAATCAGATGTAACTTAGAGGCTTTGAGTATTAATAAATCTGTACAAGTTGCTTAATAATGATGATAATTATGATCCTGCTAATGATGATTAAAATTAGTCATCTTGTATAATGAACATGTTATTTACTGACTGTTTTCACAGAAATGAAAGAAAGTGTTGTTAATCATTGATCATACAGGTGAGGTGAAAGGTCATTGGTGATGTTTATTTATTTACTACTGGTTGTAAAATCAAAAGCAGCATTGCTTGTAATGATTTATTGATTAAGTGTGATATAATATTGATAATAACTAATGAAATTTGCAGGGAATCTGCAACAAGCCAAATATGTCTATGTACTTCTGACTCATCTGCTTCAGGGTCCGTTTCTTCCAGCTAATGTTATTTCATATGAACTAATGAATTAATAATCTTCTATAATTTTGAGATAGAACTAATGAGAAAGTTTTTTTTAGGAAGACACTATTTCTCATGACTTTTTGTTAAAATTCCCTCAGACAGGATCAAAGTTATTTAATACCACTAATTGTTAACACCTATCTTTAATCACTACTTGAACAAATAAATACATAACCATCTGTCATTTGGAAGTCGGACCTGTCCAGTAAAATAAAATGCAGTTTTTTCCAAAGCAGCAATCATATAAATGCTGCTATATGGATGCACCATGTGGATGCTAACTAAGCCCATGGAGAAAAAAGCTTGAGGTGGGTGTCCTCGTGGTGTAATGGTTAAAGCGATGGACTGCGGAATCGTAGTATGCGAGTTCGTACTCCAGTCGCGCTAATACGTTCACTTTTGGACAAATACCCTTGGGAAAGGTATGAACCCCCTTATCCTCCCAGCTATGGGTTAAATAGTACCACTACTGTTCTTCTAGGAGAATGGCTTTGGCATTAAATAACCTAAAAAGAGTTGATAAGCCATTAAACAAAGAAACCAAACCAAACCAAAAAAGCTTGATGGCAATTACACAAGAATGCTATCAGCTGTATTGAACAAGTCCTGGAGGCAACACCCCACAAAACAGCAACTGTACAGCATCCTACCACCCATCATGAAAACCATCCAAATTAGACATGCTGGAGAAGTAAGGGTGAACTCAAAAGGTAGAACTGATCTACAGCAGCTCTGTGGTAGTACAAGATGTAGCCTGGAAGACCTGCCTGGAGCAATGGACATATGAGACAGTTGGCGAGAGAGGGTCAGGGAAATCCATGCAAGCAGCAAAACATCATGGTGATAGAATACTACCAATTGTTAACATCTAACATTTACCATTTGTCACTATTTCAATAAATAAATACATAACCATAGAAATACCATCATTATACTTATTAGGCTTTGCTCTGTGTTTATTGAAGGATGTGATATTTCCAATTATATCATTTTGATCTATTATACAGAATATAATTTTATAATGAATATTATAAAATATCTAACAGCTAAATGTTCTTTCTGCTGTCAATATATTACAGCTTAACACTTTAAATCTGTGGACCCAATATTCTAAACTGAGCAACCAGCTCATTGGCCTAATGAGTAGAGTGTTTGCCAATGGTCTGGGAGACCTGGGTTCAGTCCCACATTGCGTCATACCAAAGACTTTAAAAATGGTACTTGATACCTCCTAGCTTAACACTCAGCAATATAAGGTATGTATCAAGGGTAAAGTGGAGCAATCCAGGGAAAGAAGTAGCACCTTCCCCTACGCCTCGGTGAAGTAGCTATCGAAAAAGGAGCCTTCTGGTTGCCCACTTTACTTTTACTTACTATTTTACTATACACTCTAAACCCAATATTTCAAGCGCAGGGTATGGTTCAGTTTGTTGGTTTTTACTGCTTGTCAACACTTGTTGGTTTATTCAATAATGAAGTCTGTTTTTATTTTTATTTTTTTTACTAGCAGTTAGTTTCAAGTAACTATTCCTCTTTTTTTTTATAATTTGTTTGTGCACACTTATGTTGTTTCAGTTATTCCTATCTAATACTATTTAAACAAAATTATAATCATCTTTTATAATGGATTTATGATCTGTCAACTTTTGTTTAATTATTTAATGCTGAAATCATTCTTTTTTGCATGTAATTATCAGATTTCAAGTAACTTATGATAATAATTTTCAAACAATTACTACTTCAATTAACCATTCTACACTATAATAATTTGTCTAAAGTTATACAGTTTAGGTTCCCTTATGTATTCCTAATGATTTTTAAACAGATCGACTCAACTTATTGATGGGATCCTAACAGATGCTACCATTCTGGATTAGAATGGTCCTGAGAGTAGTGGTAATGAAGGGGTAATTAGATACTCCCTAAAGTTTCAGAACTGGGGCCTCATCATTGAATGTAGTTGGGTATTATACTCAAGATACAATTTTTGGGAGGTCCTTTGTGGGGATTTTATATATATCCCGAAAAGCCTGATTTATTCCTACGTTTTGTAAAAGAGTAAACCGTACTCCTAACAGCAGTAGAGAGATGGTGACCGCCTTTGAAGAAAGGAAGACGAACGACTTATATATGCAACAAAATTTATATACAACAACAACAACAATAAACAGGTGGTTTTACACCAAATGGAATAAACAACGAATTGTAAGAGTTCACAAAAGAGAGTTCAAGGAAGAGTTCAAGATGTAAAATATGGTTAGGTTTGTTGTGAATGTTGTAAGGTTGAAGGTAAAGGTGGGTTTGGTAAGGTTTGTGGGTAAAGTAGTGAAGTAGGTGGTAGTTGGTAAAGTGAATAAAGTAGTTGGTTTGCAGATAAAATGCCTGCTGGAACTTAACTGTGTGTGTCCTGTTCCTTTTAACTTAGCACATGCATTCGTCGCTCTTGGGTCCCGAGTTGTGGAAGGTACCAAAAGTATGCCGTCAAGGTCTGCTACAATGGACCTGTGGTGCTAACAGTTGTTGGTAGTGGAACCAAAAGAGAGAGAATCTCCTGTGGGGCTCTTTTTTTATAATGGACGCCACATGACCCCAAGGAGCTGCTGCTGATCAGTGAAACAGGATCACCAGTTCCTTACCAAAATTTCTACACCTTCTCTGAAAAGAATAGTCATTAATTTTTAGGCTTTACTGACAGGCCAGTCAAGTTCAGAATGATGATCTCAAGGCTTAATAAAGAGAATATTCACAGAATTTGTCCCAATGGTGTGTCAATAACAAGAGCTGTATCCAGGTTAAGAAACCCAAAATCACAAGTCCAACGTTGAATACACAAAGAAAAAGGGATAAAAAATCTGATTTTCAAATCTTCACCGAGCCAAAATTCATACTACCCTCTGTTAAAAAATCAACAGCTTTTATAGAGAGAGAGTGAAATTTATGATTTGTCAGTGACCAAGCAGCACATCTTTTATACAAATGACATCTCTATTACTAGGGTCAAACACAGGTTTTGGTTGCAGGGAGTCACAGTCACCCACTTCCCATGTGCCAGAGTCACAGTTGCTGCACCGTTTCCTGCTATAAATGGAATGATAGGATAGTTTTAAACAACAATGTCTGCATTTTGGAATCAAATTTGAATGTTTTTTGTTATTTTCCCCACTTGTATACCATTAAATCTTGGCATTGAATTTTATAAAGAATTATCCTGTTTTTAACTCTTTAGTATAATGCGTAAGTTGTGAGTTGGCTCTTGTTTTGGAGGAGGACCTCTTTCTAAACTAATGTATCCAAGAGAAAGATTAAACTTTCAAATGTGATAAAGCAACTCTTTTCTTTATATTCAAAGTGGTGAGGTAATATTATTGGTAATACAAGGCAACCATTCCAGTGGCCATTGACAAACTCAATCTCTTGTCATTTTGGATGAATCCTTATAGACACAATAACTCATGCATATTCATATATGATAGTAACATAAGGTCTTGATCCTGTGCATGCACATTCCTCACATTACAAATGGCTGCTTACATGAAAAAAATGTGAAGCAGCATATTTGCTTTTCTTCAGGTAAGTGAAAGTCATTCTAATAGGTTCAATAACTTTATTATACTTGTCAGAAATAAAGTAATTTTCAGTTTTTGCTACATTAAGTTCTCTGAAAGTTTTTTGGGTTTTTTTTATAAAATGTTTTTTGTTTTAAACCTATACGTATAAAAATCTTTGTGTGCCAAGTTAAAAAAAAGTTTTATTATACTTTCAATAAACTCAAAAAGAAATCTTCTCTCCAACTTTCGGTTCTCTGTTATTTCTCTTATAGTTTGTTTTCTTAAAAGTCAACTTGATAAACTTCTTCCTTTCAAATTTGCTGATCTCAGAAACCATTTTAACTAAAGAAACTCCAGACAAGCCGACTAATCATATTTAAATACTATTAATAGATAATTCTGCTCAGAGTGACCAGCAGATATAAATAATAGGTCTTTTTAACTACTGTATCACCTTTCTCTGTCCAGACATTTCTCTTGGGTCAAGGAACTGGCCATTTCAGAAATAGAGTTGCCTACTTCCTCTGACCTTTACTTTTATCTACCTTAATCGAAGGTGCATTTGTTTTGGGACTAAACACTTGGCTTGTTTCCATTTGCTCTTCACCTTATATTCTGATCAATGAAAGCCATTTCCATTTCTGAAAACTGCACTGTGTACCTAACAATTGAGCTGCATTAATAATTTTTCCAAAGGATGACTAAATAGATTCTAACAAACATACCATTATTAGAAAACATGTTAATCAACGATCAAGTCAAGACAGTCCATCAATACCATGACATACCTGCACAAAAGAAATCATTAAAATGCTGGATGCTTAGTGCAAACCACCATCATCACTACCTTGCATGGTTGCACACCAGTGATGCAGAAAGTCAAATTAAAGACAATTAGCAGCTGCACAAGATGCATAATCATGCAAGTTGCAGTTGTCGATGCACCACTGTATGTATTTACCCAACACTGCCACCTTGGCCAGATTATGACACAAGGTCAGTTTTTAAGTGAAGTAAAGCTGGTTAGAATTCAGTGTTTTCCTTCTCTTAGACTCGTTGTCTAGTCAAGGCTAAAGAACTCAGTCTATAAGTAGCTGGAGAAGAACAGATGGAATCCTGCCTTTACCAAGAGCAATAGTATGAAGGGAAACAGAACTGGTCTCATCCAGGATTTGAACTTGGATTGCCAATTCCATTTCCTTTGATGATAACCATTATGCTAAGTGTGCCTCCAATTTTAGTGTTATTTACCCTGGCTCTCTATCTTTCACAATTAACTCACATGGCTGTAGAACAGGTTTTAGGTTTTAAATTCAGAGTTGTCTTTCATCTGGACTAGTAGCTTCTTCAGAACTAGGGAGCCAAGTCTTCACTACTATTTTACTTAAGTCAATAACCATTATCTCTACCCCATTTGTGGGACCTGAAATACACTAACTGCATCCTCTGTCGAGAGGAAAAGTCAACTTGCAAAAAATGGGTATCCTAGGAATGACACTAAATATTATCCAGTGATGATGCACCCATTCATTACCATTACTCTCAAGTTCACTTGGATGTAGACTAAATTTCAATATTGCTGTAATACTACATATATAGGGTGAACTTCCCAATGCCTTGAGATTAGTGTTAAACAGCATGTTCCAAGAGATATTCGTAACCACACAACATCCAGGCATTCAAAATTGCCTGATACTGCCATCTATGAGCATTTGAATGTCTTAGATAGTTGTGTGGTTAATTACAGCAAAGAGTGTTTTGTGGCCTTGTGTAGAGCTAGGACAAAACAACATCTAATTGTCCTGGTGGTCATTTATATTTTACTTATAGGTCTTCTCTATGCAAGCAAAACCCCAAACAATCTTTGAATTTATAAGGAGATATCTCGTGCTTGACTTAGGGTGGGGTTTATCTTTTTTATTTAAAAAAAAATTTTTTCTCTCCCCCATTTGTCTTGCTATCATTTTCATTTTCACTCCCCTTTTAATTAATTTTATTTACATTGTTTTTTTTTTTTAATGACTTCAGAAGCTGTCACTTGGCAAATCTCAGATGAAAAGGCCCTTGCAATTTCAATAAAATTTCTTTATATTGTAAATCTCCTATTTTTGCATATGTCTCTAAGTATTTGTCATTTTAAATTTGCATGTACCAACAATTTATATATATATATATATATATATATATAGTCATCCACAGACAGACTTTCGTTCTATCAGAACTCTTCAGTGTGGTTAGACACGCAGGACGCTCGAAGCCGGGATCGAAACCCGTCCAACTTTACGTTAGACTGAGTTTCAGACCTCTCGGCCAACCAGGCAGACCACGTTGGCTAAGGGAATTTTAAGGTATTTTATTTTAGCAACAGCAGCAGCAGCCTTTGTTTACATTTTTTATACCCTATCGGCTACCAGAGTGCTCAATTCTTTCGAAGATCTTTGCATTACGCTAGCGGCGGCCGACAATTCCTTCGCCAGAGAACTCAACCCCCATGGGAGAGCATATATTGTCATCCACAGACAGACTGTTTTGTTCTATCAAAATGTGTTATATATATATATATATATATATATATATATAACACATTTTGTTGTTAACATTTTCAGTTTAGAATTCTTAATTGTAAATATATCTATTGAGAAATGATGTAAACTGTACTTTTTTTTCTTTTTTATACAAAGCAAAAATTAATTTTTGCTGTCATTTGATGCGATGGGTTAAATTGACGCTTCTGTTTCAATAAGAAAAATCTAACTAAGAAAGAAAGTGAAAGAATTTTTTAAAAAAACTAAAAAACAAACCACTGAGCAGTGGAATAAAACTGTAAAGCTCTTATTTTAATTAAAGATTATTACAAAAAATATGTTGGCCATAAAGATTTATAGCTAGCCAATTATTCTGGCATGTTATTTGATAAAAATGGGAGGAAAAACAATTTAGAACTTATCTTTATTGCTAAATATTCATCAGTTAATTTGACCAAATGGGTCATTTTGGACATAGTTTTTTTTTTTTTTGTCCATATGAAACATTCTGTTGATACAAATTCAGAAATTTTCCTTATCACAAGTCTTCAGCCATGTGTTTTAAGTTTTTATTTATTAATATATATATATATATATATATATATATAAAGTATCCGACAGAATAGAAGAAAAATTATATTGAAATCATATATATATATATATATATATATATATATATATATATTGTCATCCGCAGACAGACTGTTTCGTTCTATCAGGACTCTTCAGTGTGGCTCGGCACGCAGGACGCTCGAAGCTGGGATTGAAACCCATCCAACTTTACGTTAGACTAAATCTCAGACCACTCGGCCAACAAGTGGACTATGTTGGCTAAGGGAATTTATAAGATATCTATTTGCAACAGCAGCAGCGTCCGTTTGTTTACATTTTTTTTTAATACCCTATCGGCTACCTGAGTGCTCAATTCTTTTGAAGAGCTTTGCAATATGCGAGCAGCAGCCGACAATTCCTTCGCCAGAGTGCTCAACCCCCATGGGGGAGCATATATATTATCATCCACAGACAGACTGTTTCGTTCTATCAGCACTCTTCAGTGCGACTAGACACGCAGGACGCTCGAAGCCTGGATTAAAACCCATCCAACTTTATGTTAGACTAAGTCTCAGACCACTCGGCCAACAAGCGGACTACGTTGGCTACTGCTTAGAAATCGACCTTGTGTCACATCCTGCTTTTGTGAATGGGTCAGTAAATGTATATATGCATATATATATATATATATGTATATATATATATATATAGTAAGTAAAGTTGGCGACCGTTGTCGAGGGCGTCCAGAAGGCTCCCTTTTCAATAGCTACTACACCAAGGTGTGAGGGGGTCGCTACTCCTTTCCCTGGATTGCTCCACTTTACCCTTGATGCATACCTTATATCACTGAATGTTAAGCAAGGAGGTCTCAAGTACCATTTTTAAAGTCTTTGGTATGACGTGACCTGGGATTAAACCCTGGTCTCCCAGAAATACCATAGGTTTCTCTTGATAAGCATTACTATATCCTGTTTTTTCATTATCAAATATATGACTAGTAATTTACACTACCAGATGTGTGTTGTCAGTGAGGCTTAGAATATGCTAACTGCATCCCCAGGCAGCATGATAAACTGTATCTGATGGTGAGGCTCCCATTTTGGAGCTTGAGTGACTGTGAAGTCAATCCTTCATTCTTATTACTCCCAGGCCCACTTTGACCTTGATTGATAAGATCTGTTAGGGTCCTCACTGATCAAATAGATCTATTTGAAAATTATCACTGTTAGATAGGAATACTTGATACCATACAACTCTGTGTAAATTATTTGTATTGAGAATAGTTATTTGAAGCTATAGTTGTTTACAAACAATTACCAATAAGCTAGTTGAAATAAGACTGACTTTTGCATTAAATAACTCAACATGATATTAAACCAACTAACTTAACCGCTTCATCATAAAAGGATGCTTTCACTTTTTCAAGGAATTTTTTGGTATTTTCAATTTGCTGTTACCAATGGCTAAACCATTAATGTTGCACAGAGTTAAACAAGTGATGGTCTGAAGGTCTCGAGTATATACCGCTTATAGAAGAGCATTCTATTCCAGCTCTATGATTGGTTACTTTATGACACTTGTTATTGGGAAGAGTCTCCATGGTGCAGTGGCTGACATGCTGGACTATGCCATGATAGACAGCAAGTCTGAACTCTAGTCACACTATTAGGTTGATTTTCCAACTAATGCCCTTGGGTAATGTATGAACCTTCTTCTCCCCATCATCTACGGGTTAAATAGTACTACTACTGTTCTACAAAGATGGCTTTGGCATTAAATTACCCACAAAGGTTGACATGCCATTAAAACAAAGAAACTAAACCAAACACTTGTAACTAGAAAACAAGGAATATCATATTTAAAAATTAACATTCTTGTCAAGAAATGATTAGTATTACATGAGACATATAACTGTATGCAAATTATTAGCATTTGATCGGAATACTTGAAACTATACAACTGTGTGCCAATTATTTGTGTTAGATAGGAGTATTTGAAACCATATAACTATGTACTAACAAATGAGTATTATTATTAAGTGGGAATAGTAATTTGAAACTGTATAATTGCTTGGAAAAAAAAAACTGACTTCAGCATTCAATAACCCAACAAGGGTTGATGTGCCATATCAACAAACACACCAACTAATCATATGTTCATGCATCTTTCTATATAGATGATTGGTGAGAGTGTCTTTCCTCTTTAAGTGGTTTCCTGTAGTCCTATCAAATTTTAGGTGTATACTACTTTGACTCAGGAGAAAGTCTTAATGAAAATAAAATCATTTTTGTAACTCATGGATAATCTATAACTAAATAATCAGCTGGAAATCATGTTACTATAAGAAGTAACTAATTATACAGAATTCCAATATGAAAAGGAAACTAACAAATTGTCTTATTAAAATAATTATTCACATTAAGTCAAGTATTTTTTTATTTGGTTTATAGGTAATACTTCAAGCTGGAGATATGAAATAATTTTATCATCTTATTGCTTAGTTAAAGTGGCTTTTGTTATTGTTATATTGTTAGTTCATTGTTGCTATTGTCATAATGACGCCTGACAACACAACCGTGAAATTCAAACATACTATCATTCGGTAATTGAAGTTGCTTGCCATAACCAGACAGACATTTTTACTCAACAAAGGAGATTGCCTATAAAATGTTAAAGGTTAAGTAATATTTTCATACAAGTCAGGTTGGTGGCCTAAGTCAAGGGTGACCCGAAGGCTCCCTTTTTGATATCTACTACACTGAGGTGTAGGGGAGGGCGCTACTCCTTTCTCTGGATTGCTCCACTTTACCCTTGATACGTACCTTATATTGCTGAGTGTTAAGCAAGGAGGTATCAAGTAGCATTTTTTAAGTCTTCGGTATGAAGCGACCTGAGATTGAACCCAGGTCTCCCAGACCATTGGCGAACACTCATGTCATACCAAAGACTCTGCAATATAAGGTACATATCAAGGGTAAAGTGGAGCAATCCTGGGAAAGGAGTAGCGCCCTCTCCTACACTTTGGTGTAGTATCTATTGAAAAGGGAGCCTTCTGGTCGCCCTCGACTATGGTTGCCAACTTTACAACTTTACTTCATACAAGTCTTATTGGGGTGCACATGGTATAAGGATTATCATTGTTGGAGTATGGAGTTGGCAACCCAAGTTCAAAACCTGGAAAAGGCTGTTTATATTTCACTTTGTGCTAATGCTCTTAGAAAAGGCACAAATTTATCTCTTCTCCCTCTCAGCTATAGAAGAACAAAAAATTTTGTACTTTTTAGCATTGGTATGGTAACCAATTTAGAAAAAGAAAAAACTGAATCTAGACAAGCTTTACTCTGCTTAAAAATTGACCTCGTGTCACATTCTGCTCATGATAGATGTGTTGAGTAAATACGTACAAGTCTTATGCTTCTGTTTTATAGAATAAATCTGTATTTGAGTGTCATGAATGAACTCTAAACATCATGATATAGATTCCCATACTCTAACTGGTTTGCTACAAGATGGTGCCTCTTAATAGTTAATGTTGTTGAACATAGTAAATATAATAAGTCCTACATTTGCATGTACAGACCTTTTCTTGTTGTTGTCGTTGTTACTTGTCCAGGTTTCCTCCGTTTCTAATTTTAAGTTCTGCTTCTGATTGAACTTTTCTTCTTTTTTTTTTTTTCAAAGTTGAGCTATTGGCAACTTAGAAATTGATCCTTGACATTCACTGAGTCTTAGAGATGATACTGAAATGACTGTGAGCTGTCTTTAATTTTCAATGCTTCTACCAAATGAACCATTCATGTTTACAGATACTTACTGAACTCTTTGACTTCTGTCCCTCCTTCACCCTCTCTTTCTTTCTTTCTCCAACTCCTCTGTTTCTCTTCCTCTCTCTCTCTCTACCTCAATAATCATTAGACTTTGACAACTGACTTGAAGTTATATTCAAGTTCTATATTTGGTGAAACTATTTGTTGCAATCAGGTTATTTTTACTGTTCATTTTTATAAATATTGACTTTTTAAATACTTTTATATGGTTGTCTTATTTATAATTATTCTCATAATGTATTTATTATTTTACATGATTCTCATATTCTTATTTGAATGAGTAGGTATTTGTTTGAATTAATTAATTTATTGAACAGCATACCAATTTCCTATGGGTTATTTACTGCCAAAATTTGATGCATTGGTTAATGTTTCATTTTAATTATAATTATTTTCAATGTTGCATTTTTTATATATATATATATAATTTTTTGTCCTTAATTATTTCTTTATACATGGATGATATAAAGTATTCCTATTTAATACTAATAATTTATATACAATTATATAGTTCAAAGTAACTATTACTTTTCAATGATAATGATAACTGGTTTGCATATGGTTATATTGTTTTAAGTATTCCTATCAATTAATAATAATTTGCAACCAGTTATATGGTTTCAAGTAGCTAATAATGCTAATCTTTACTACATAATTCGACATTCAAGTAACTCTTCTTAATACAAGTAATTTACATTGTTATATTGGAACAGATCTATAGATCCAACCCTAACCCCTCTCGTTCAGAGTTGACCTGGTAGTAACATTTCCAAAGCTCCAGAACTGTAGCCTCACCACTGGATATACTTTAATGTCTTATCCAGGACATTGAATGTCTGTGTGCTAATTCATTATTGCATTTGCCATTAATGATTTTTTTTTTTATTGTAGCCTGTGTGAAAGAATTTGAAGACATTCTTGATTCCATTCCAATTGGAATAAAAGGACTCAGCAAACCTGGAAAGTAAGTGTTTGACCATTTGAGATTAAGATATATGCATGATCCTTAGAACCCTGAGCTTCCTCATGCCTGTGAGACCTCCATCTTGGACACCTAGTTGAAAAAATAACTCTTTTAGATGTTGCAACCTGTTATTTAACAACTTGATTGGTTGGTTGTATTGTTGCTACACAATAGCAGTGTAGAAAAGTGGATTCCCATCGTAAAAGGATGATTCCAGTTTTGATTCAATTGATTTTTCAATGAATTTTTGGATACCTTGAATTTGTTGAAACCAATGACCAGACAATGAATGTTTCATTGAGTTAAATAAGTCTGAAAGTCTAGAGAATACATTGCACAGGGGGAAAACATTCTATTTCGGCTCTATGAGTACAAGAATTATTACACAGAAACATAACAAGTCCAGAAAAAAAACTTTTCTCACCAGTTGCATCATTCAAATGAACCCTGTATTCAATGCAACATTGCACAATTTCTTTAAAAAACTTTCGGCATTTTGTAATAAAGAACTTCTTTTGCATACCACCTAAGATAGAGAACTTTTGTTTGATTCCATTCTATTCAAGATGTTGAACTTGCCACAATTAGTTAGATTCTTGTAATAAATCCATTTTTCATTCCTAGTGACTTTCTTTCCCCAAAATTACTTATTTCTCTGTTAAGCATTATGAGAAAGATATATTTAAATGTTGAGTAGTATTCTTTTCCATAAATTTGTGTGGATCTTACTACTTAATTCTTCTTAAAGCCTGTAAATGACTTGTTATTGTTAAAAGATTGCACAATACAAAGACAATTGAACTTTCCTAATATTGTGCAAAACACAGCACTAGAATCTATTGCATGAACCTATTTATACAATGGTGTGTCAATAAGTATATGCACTTTCCTGATGTTCTAATATATCAAAAGTGCAGATAATTATTGACTCACTTTGGTATGGATTGTTTTATTTCTACCATTGATTAAAAAAAAAGAAGAAAGAAGAAAAATGCATTGCTCTATACAAGTTATTAGAATCCTTTCAAATTTTAAAAAGAGGGTATCAAGAGGAGAGTAAGAGTATTTCTCATTTATTCCATAGGAAAGAATCATTTTTAATTTTTCTGCTATGGTGGTGATTGTGGTGGTAATGTTGAAAGTGTCTATGACCAAGAACCTATTTCTTCATTACTCTTTTTTCTGTTCTGTCTTTGGTTTGTTTTTCTTTCTTCATGTTAGACTCCTCTCTCTGTCTCTCCTCATTTTGATTATACATAAAGTTGTCTCACTTTCTTCACTTCCTCCCTTTATTGTTCTATTCTTCCTCAATCTCTCTCACAAGAATAATAAGGTGAGAGAAAGGACTCTCACATTGAAATTGCTTATCACTCTTTCTACATATTTCTATCTCTTTTTTTCTCCTTTCATCACTTTCTTTTATCTCTTCCTCCTCCTCTTGGTAATTTTTACAAAATTACTTTGTGAAATTGGGCCATTGACATTGGGAATACTTAAAATTATCATCTGTATAACAAATTAATTAAAATATATTTGATATAAAAATGTCTGCCAAAAAAGTTGAATTAAGTCCCTAATGCCTAATGTCATTGGCAATTTATTATTCATATGCCCTGTGTCAGGAATAGTAATTTCAGTATTGGTGAATTCATTTGATGTCAGTTGAATACCTATGAAGTCTACTGATGCATTCAAAAATACTCACACAAACGCGCACATATATACATATATAGTTGAATGCAAACCTTTACAAAACTTTTTAATCATTTGTCTGTATTTGTCTTAATAGTGCTCTATCCCATATGTTGAGCACTATAGAAGAAAAAATATGAGTTGTATTTATTTTTTTTAAATTGTATCTCATTTTAGATGTACTGGGGGTTTCAGAAAAAATTATATCATTTCATAATCTAATGACATCCAATTTTCATTCTGTTATGGTACCCAACCTGTGGACTGTAATGAACTCTTCCCCTTGCTATTAATACCAGGAGAATATTCATCTCGGTGCTAAGTTTATTCCAGCCTAACACTTTGGCAGTCAGACTGATGTTCAACACCTTTTTATCTATGTTGCATTATACTTTCATTAATATACTTTGTTCCATGTAAACCCGAGTTCATGTCTTTCTTCCAGACCCTTTATTGGTCCACAACACATTCAAATAATCTCAAATTTTAACCACTTGTCTAGAAACAACTCAAAATTCTTAGCTTAATTAAATCCTTTTTTTTTTCTAATGAATTGTATTTTTATACCTGCAAACAAAGAACATAAACCATAGAATTTTGAGGTGTTTCTACACATACTGTTAAAATTTGAGATCATTTGAAGAATTGGTCAAGTTATTAGATGTTGAAATGATGTCAGTTTTTCTGAAACACACTAAGTGAATATATATATATATATATAAAGATTGCTTCAAGGTAATCATGCATACACATCTCTTAACATTTATAAAAAAAAAAAAAAAACAATTTAGTAATTCTTGTCTAAAAGTATTGATTTAAATTTGACAACATTGAAAACAACCTTTTAGATTTAATGAAACTCAGTGATAGTGCAAGCTTAATTAATTTGATTAACTGTAAAGGCGTATCTTTGGCTTTACTATTGTATTTAAAGTTTTATGAAATAAAGAAGTGTTTGGGTTTTTACCCCACCTCTCTTTTCTTTTCTTTTTTTTTTTTCTGGTTTCATTGAATATAAAGCTATAGCTTTGTTTTTTACTCAATATTTAAAATTCTCTCTACTTCTAATGCCATTAATTTTTTTGGTGTTTTCTTCATCATAGAAATATCTTCTGAGTTTAAGACTTTTACCCACTAAAAATAATATTTAGATAATTTTATATAAATCAAAATAACATTTGCAATACATTGAGCTTAGCTTAGTATTGTGGTAGACGAAATTTGGAGAATGTTGTGTTCATCATCTTAAAATGGAAATTTCCTGCCGCCTTTGAAAATCAGCTTTTATACATTTTGGCTTTTTACCTGAAGCAAAATACCAATTTCTAGCATTTGTGCAATATATGCAACTATTTCGCCTCTAAGACAAGCCAAAATATTTTATTTAATCCTCAATTGTTTTTTAAGTCTTCAAAATAGAGGCAAATATCCAATTTAATACACGTAGCTGAAATCTGATCCTATGTAATGAGATTTTCAGATCATAAAACCAAACTACATTTTTGTGAGAACTTATGCATTAATAAAGTAAAAAACTGATTGGCCTTTTGGGTAGAGTGTTTGCCAATGGCTGATGAGACCAGGGTTCAATCCCAGGTCGCGTCATACCAAAGGCTTTTAAAATGGTACTTGATACCTCCTCACCTAACACTCAGCATTATAAGGTACGTATCAAGGATAAAGTGGAGCAATCCAAGAAAAGGAGTAGCACCCTTCCCTACACCTCAGTGTAGCAGCTATTGAAAAGGGAGCCTTTAGGTTGCCATCAACTATAGTTGCCAACTTATGTGTTCATAAATGCTGTTGAGAGGTTAATATGAAAGGAATGCCTATTAGAAATAATAATAAATAAGTCTCTTGATAAGACTTGAACTCATGTTCCCTTTTGTCTCAGAGAAGCCTGGCAAACTGAATCAGCTGATTTACAAAGTTACTAAAACCACTGGTTCTGCAGTTGCCAAATCAAACCTATGATTCTATTCCATATTTCATATCTTAACATCTCAGTTTTGACAACCTAAGTAAGTTGTAATAAATGATTTTAGAAAAAAAGCTTCTAGAAATAAAGATGAAAAAAAATACTAGCCGAATTGATAATAGTAATGATGGACAGTACTGAATAATATCATTACAAACAGTATTTTTGTAATTTTTTTTCATAATATCGTAATATTTTAAAAATCAGACTGATGATATTCCATTGGGGACAAAGTGACAAAGGAAAGTTGAAAAATATGAAAAAAGGATGAATGAATGCTTAAAGCAGGAGCATCCGAATGAGATAAAATAAGAAATTAATGAAAAATAGAATGTATTAACCAAAGAACAGGTATTGAAAGTTTAAAAAAAAAAAATGACAGAAAGGACATCACCTTCTTCCCACTGAACACTTAATTTTTTTTTAAATTTACTATTTTAACATGAGTCATAATGTTTTTTTCCTTCAAAAAAATGTCTGCTGTGTCAGAATGACCATATTAACAACATCAGGTTCATTCTCTCATTTTCTTTTTCCTATTGTCTTCATCATTTTTTAATATTATTTTTATTTTTGTTACTAAATTCATTTTCCCATTTCTTGCTTTGTTTTTTTTTCTCCAATCAAACGTTTTTTTTGTTTTTTTTTGTGTCATAAATGGTTTTCTCCTCTCTTCCTCTTTCTTTTTCTTTCTTCCTTTCTGCTCTCCCACTTTCCTCTCCTTCATTTTCCTCTTTTCTTTCCTCGTTCCTCCCCTCCTTTTTCTTTTTCTCTCTTTCACTTTGCTCTCTTCCTTTTTCCTTTCCTCTTCTCTTCTCACATCCACTTTCCTTTCCTCTCCTTCACTTTGCTTTTCTCCTTTTTCTTTCCACTCTTTTTTTTCTCTCTTCCTCTTTCCTTTCCTCCCTTCCACTTTCCGTATTTCTTTTCTTCTTTCTTCCACTTTCCTTTCCTCTCTTTCACTATCCTTTTCTCTTTTTCACTTTCCTTTTTTTCTCTTTTTCTTTCCTCCACTTCCTTTCCTCTCTTCTGTTTCTTTCTTCCACTTTGCTTTTCTTCCTTTACTTTCCTTTTCTCTTTTTCTTTTCTTTCTTCTACTTTCCTTTCTTTTCCTCTTTTTGTTTTTTCAATTTTCTTTTTTCTCCTTCCCTTTCCTTAACTCTTTTCCTTTTCTTTCTTCAATTTTCTTTTTCTTTCTTTTAGTTTTCTCTCCTTGACTTTCCTTTCCTCTTCTACACTTTCCTTTTCTCTCCTCTTCTTTCCTTTTCTCTCCTCTTCTTTCCTTTTCTCTCCTCTTCTTTCCTTTTCTCTCCTCTTCTTTTTTTCTCTCCTCTTCTTTTTTTCTCTCTCCTCTTCTTTCCATTTCTCTCCTCTTCTTTCCTTTTCTCTCCTCTTCTTTTTTTCTCTCTCCTCTTCTTTCCATTTCTCTCCTCTTCTTTCCTTTTCTCTCCTCTTCTTTCCTTTTCTCTCCTCTTCTTTCCATTTCTCTCCTCTTCTTTCTTTTCTCTCTTTCATTTTAAATCTACTCCACTTTCATTTTCTTTTTATTTTTCTCTTGCTCTCTTTTATTTTCTTTCACAATTTTTCTTCTATTTTATGGATAAAAGCTTTCTATATAATCAGTACCTCTCTTTATTTTCCTTTTATTTGTCTGGGTTTTTTTTATTCTTAATAAATAAATGCTTTCTACACCATTCCTGATTTTCCTCTGATTTTATAAGATAAATCATATTAAACCATTACAAATTATAAACTACAATTTTTCAAAATTTCAGTTTTTATTTATTCATTTTTGGATCTTATTAACTTTTCATTTGCTTTTACAAAAAAGAAAAAGTTGAAAAAGTAACTGATGATAGTGATAATCTCTACAATTACATGTAAACATCTTTGTGCAGATCAGTTTGAATCTTCTTGACAAATAATGCAGTAAAAGATTTGTGTAGAAAATGTGGGATTCTTGCCGGCAAACTATGATGGCCTGCACACACGCACTTTGCAAAATAATCAATATCTCTTCTTCTTCATTGCTGGCAACAAACGATGGAAAAGTTGACTTGCTTGTGAATATTTCCAAGCATTGCCGGCATTCTACATACACGTGCTCTTTCACGCACACACACACATATATTTTACCGGTGAGTCTATTAACATGAGTGCATGAATTTTTATGGAAATTATTAGTAACAAAATCATATATTATATTGATGTGTGTGTGTGTGTGTGTGTGTGTATGGAAATGTATTTATATTTGTGTGTGTGTGTATGTATATATATATATATATATATATATATATATACACATGACTAAAATTCACTTTGAGTTTCTGTATGTATATACATCAGTAATTCTCTGTGTGTGTTTATATGTATGGAGATATATATTTATAAGTTAGTGTGTGTTTTTTTATATATATATATATATATATATATCTTTGGGTAACTGTGACTATATTTATATCTGTGTACGGAGATTTATGTATGCATATTTGTTAGTGTGTATATTCATATATATATATATATATATATATATATATATATATATATATATACACACACACACACACACACGCATCTGAGTGTGTGTATGGAGATATATGTATACTTATGTCTGTGTGCATGTGTTTTTATATATATATATATATATATATATATATATATATATATATATAAAGTTGGCGACCGTAGTCAAGTGTGACCAAAGGCTCCCTTTTCATTAGCTATAACACCGAGGTGTAGGGAAGGGCGCTACTCTTTCTCCTGGATTGTTCAACAACCCTTGATATGTACTTTATAATGCTGAATGGTAAGCAAGGAGGTATCAAGTACCCTTTTTTGAATCTTTGGTATGACTCAATCTGTGATTGAACCCCAGTCTCCCGGGCCATTAGCAAACACTTTACCCACCAGACCCCATCCTATCCAATCTACAACTGAACAATAATTTTGTTACATCTCCTTTGATGCTTGATTTCATTTTTTAAATCATCCAAATTCCCAATATAACAGAAATAAATATGAAATGCTAATGAAAATCCTTCATTCTTTTTTGAATAGAAGCATGAATATCATAATAGATCACTGATAGTCTGAGTTTACGCACACACATATATTCAACATTAATTTCTTTGATTAGTGTATGGATAAGCAGCAAACACGTGAAGGGAGATAATTCTTGTTATTTTTGTTTTATTTATTTACTTTGACAAAGTTAATGCTATCATGAAATGATGCTCGTTTTATATATGCACACATAGATGCATCTATACATTTAATTGCTGTTTAGCTTAAATAGTTGCATTTTTTTTTTTTAATGTCCCCAAGAGATAAACTCTAATATATTAAAGTATAACATAGAAAATCATAATAGAAAAAAAAGTATATTCATTCATTACAGCCTATGTTACTGTGACATTTTTCTGTTCTTTGCTAACCTTATTCCTCCGATCGAAGGAAGGAAAGAAGGAAGGTCAAGTGTACCTTTCTACTTGGTAGGAGAAGTTGCAGGTACTAAAAATGTGTGGCAAAAGTAAAAATAAAATCAAGAACGCAAAATGAGTAGGTATGTGTGAAAAATATGAAAATGAGTGAAACACTAAACTGACTATTCATCTTATTAAAAGGTAGAAAAATAAAAATTACCTGTCTTATTTTTCAGTAAATTTTACACATGGATTCCGTTCAATAATTCATCAAAAATATTTGCATGTTATTATTTACATTTGAATATCCATCAGTCGTTAATTTAAGAGTGTTGATCAATTTTTAACTTATAGTTAAAATCAGGGTCAGATTAAAATATCTACTTTTATTATTTCTTGTTTATAAAAAAAGGGGGAAAAAAAGATCACTTTGATTTCAGCCATTCAAATGATTATTTTAAATTATTTATCCCCCAAAATATAATTAATACATATTGATCTTCACAGCTATAAATGATGATTACTTTTTTGAGAGAGTGAGAGAGAAAAAATTTTTAATTTAATTTATAGCAATGTCCATCATGTCAGCAAGGCTTAGAATATGCTGACTCTATCCTCTGCCGAGGGCTTTAACCCCCTCCCAATAAAAAGGCGTGTCCTGGAGAGTGTAAATAACCCCTTCATTACCATTACTTACAGATCCTCTCAGACACAGAGTGGTAATTTGTTAGGACTCAATCTATGGTTCAAATAGATCTGTTTAAAAATAGTGCATATTTAATTGGAACCTGTGGAAAAAATAAACCTAAATAAACAACTGCACAAAAATTTAAATATGAACATAAAATAAATGGGCTTCTCTAACTTCTAGGCATTGAATAACTTTAGACAGGTTGACATGCTGTTAAAATCAATTACTCAAATATTATAGCAATTTTTGGGTATGTATACCTCTCTAATTATCTATATGACTAGATATGGCTTTTTCTTTTCTTTACTTTTTTTTGTTGAGGGTATATAATTACACAAATGAACATTTTTATCTCACATTGTAAGAATAAAATTAACAGTTACATTCTATTGCATATTTTGATTTTTTTTTTTTCAAACCACTTAAAAACAATTAAAATCTCCCCTAAAGCTAACATGTATCTTATTTTGATTTTTTTTTTATGCATATATGCAAATAAGCTTCATGATTGCTAATTTGGTTAATTAAAAAAAAAACATTTGTATTTCTGCACAATTTTTTTTAAAAAGTTGCTTTACATGTCACAATGAAACTTGTAGAAAGGGATTTAGATTCTCGTGTAATTTTTTTAATCTAAAAGAATAAAACAGCCTCTGTTGTAAAAATGCTGTGAAACCAACCCAAAAACAAAAAGTATACAAAGGCTGGCTCTAGTAAATTAGGTGGACATTGGTTAATGAAGAGCTCACATCGCCTCTCCTGTAAGATAATCAGTAATCATTTTGGTTGCAGACATTTTTATAAAATCTGCATCCATATGATCTTAAAAATTTTCAACACTTGCATTGGACTCAAAAAAGCTTCAGTATTAGTGTTGAGCTTTAAAAGTTTTGTGCTTTGAAGCTGAATCTGAAAAGTTTATGCCATGTATTGGACTAGAATCTGGAAGTTTTCTTGTCTGCATTGGATTCTGCAAATTTCCTACCCTGTATTGAGATGTGGAAGCTCTCTGCTCTGCATTGGAATCTGGAAGTTTTCTGCAGTTTTGGATTCTGGAAGGATTCTGACCTGCATTAGAATCTGGAAGTTTTCTACATTTTGTTGGATTCTGGTAGGATTCTCGCCTGCATAGAATCTGAAAGTTTTCTGTCCTTCATTGAAATCTGAAAGTTTCCTGTATTGTTGGATTCTGGAAGGATTCTAACCTGCATTGGAATCTGGAAAGTTTCTGCATTGTGTTGGATTCTTGAATGTTTATGCCTTGTGTCTGACTCTGGAAAGTTTCTGTTCTGTTTGGGATTCTAGAAGGTTTGTTTTGCATTTGGTTCTTGAATTTTTTTACCTTGCTTTAGATTCTAGAATGTTTCTGCCTCGTGTCTGACTCTTGAAGCTTTCTGCTTTGCAACACAATGGTAATTTACAAATGGAATTTTAACAGAAAAGACCTGTTAATTTCCATCTTATGTCTACTTTTGTGCAGATGAAGATTTCCCCATTCAACTATTTTAGTGAAACCAGTGTTTTATAATTTCAATCAAATTTTTTTCTGAGTAATTTCAACCTTCCACTTTTTGTCAGCCCCAATAAAAATCTTGAGATTTGGTTTGGTTTGCTTGGGTTTTATGGTATATCAACCTTTGTAGGTTATTTAATGTCCATTTTTTTATACAAATAAACAGTTCTATTTCAAGCTATTCAATTTATTCAAACAGTTCAGTTTAGTATAAGTTTATTTTTTGTCCACACATAGTTAAATGTCAAAACAGTTCTATTTCAAACAATTCAGTTTAGCATACAAAAACAGTTCCGTTTTAAACTATTCAGTTTAGTATAAGTATGTAGTTTAATTGTCAAAACAGTTCTTTTCAAGTAATTCAATTTAGGATAAGTACACTTTAGTTCTATTTGACCCATCAGGTGCTACCACTCTGAGCCAGAGTAGACCTGAGAGTGATGGCAATATAGGGTTACTCTGCATTCCCAAAAGTTCTAGCATTACTGGAACCTCACCATCAGATAGTTTAGTGTCATATCCGCGACACTTGCAGAGGGGGATCACTCCTCTTCAGAGATGCAATTGGTGTATTCTACAGCACGGGCTGACAGGGGAAAAAAAAATCTTCCAATAAATCACAATATAATTTTTCCACAAAAATGAGCCAGGAATTTGAAATTCTCTATCCTCACTGGCTAACCTGAATTTTTTTAACAATTTTCATTTATTTCATATTCATTGGCTTAAGATAATTTTAATATTGCCGACAAAACAAAAGTAGGATGTATTGATAGATATAAAAGAAAAAAACAACAGAACAAAAAAAAGACCCAGATATATCTTTATTTACTTGATAGTATACTTCAAAATCTTCTTTCCCATTTTTTTGGTACAATCAGTGGCAGGGTTTAGCTTATTTTGATTTAATAAACTAAAAACCATCTTTTAACTTCTTTTAGTTCAATAAATGCACTTTGAACATCTAATTCTGAGAGAATATTGAAATGTTTAAGGAAGAAGAGATTTATATTCTTGTCTATGATGAAATCTGTTAATAATTTTTACTATAAAATATCATGAATTTATAATGTTTTGTTTTTTTTTTTTTATTTCTCTTGATAAATATCATTAAAGTCCAGAATCTGCATTTTTTCTTCATTCAGTTTGCACAAATTTTGATATGCCATTAAACAAAGAAACCAACCAATCAACATCATTCAGTTTGCATTATACAAAATTTTAAGAACAATTACCTGATCTATGAACTCATTGGGTTCCTAATATTGTAATGTTTTCAGAAGATATCGATGCATCACTTTTAAAAAAAAAAAAAGTAATAAAGGATTCCAGTTAGCATTTTATAGTTATCTTCATTCTATTAAGAATTTGGGTGATTAAATGAATTGCAAACCTTAAAAATTATCATTCACTTGCGAATTGAACTGGAAATTGCTTTTTTCTCAAAGTTTGTGCATTTTGAATATACTGCTACAATAAAAAGCTTGCAATGATCTGATGTTTTTGCTAGTTCAATGTCACACACACACACACACACACACATACATATATATATATATATAAAACCTCAGATTTTTTGTATGTCCACAAGAGGTCAAGACTGTCACTCAAAATTTCTCTTGGAGAAAAAGCCACGATCATCTTATGGTATGTAGGTATACATATTATACCATCTGATAATTATGTCTACTCCACAGGAAACTTTTTACCTGAGCTCATATTAAGATTTTTTTTTATCAAACCTTTTTGATTATTGGTTCTCTATACTTGATCTACTGAACAGGTCACTGTAGCCCAAAGTTTGAGCTGATTCTTTAAGGCATTTAATTCTCCAATGTTCTTCTCTATCAATTATTTTAACTTCATCCCATAAGGCCAGATAGTTTCCCTTTTCAATTTCAGGGCATACTCCTGCTTTTCGATATTCTTCTAGCCTTACTGTTAGTGGGTGGCATGTCTTGATTTTGTATACTTTACCACAACTACAACAGATGGAGTACACACAGTTCTTAGTCATGTTAAATTCTGTTGGTGGCTTGACACTGAAGAAATACATCTGGAGAGTTGAGCTACTTGTGAATATTGTCCTGATGTCATAGGGAAGACATACTGTAGTGAGTTTTCTGATATCGCCCTCTATCCTCCTATCCAGGTTTCTTGGAGCTGATGTTATGCATTCTGTGTTGTTGTTGCAATGGAAGTTATGTCTTAAACTGATCATTTCTTCTTGATATGCATTAGTGTTGCTACTAATAGCTTTTGCTCAACGTTGTAGGCAATGGATGATTCCTATCTTCACATTATGTGGATGATGGGAGTTGAAATTGAGGTACTGTTTGGTAAAGGTAGGCTTATGATAGACAGATGACCTGAATCCTTGCTCTGTCCAAGCTACTAATACATTGAGGAATGGTAATTTATTATTTTGTTCTTTCTCCATAGTGAACTATATAGCTGGTCGGATTGAGTTCAGGTGATCAAGTAATATTTGAACATCTTCTTGATGAAGCCAGAGAATGAACGTGTCATCTATGTATCTAAGCCACGTAGATGGCTTTGGTGATTTAGATCCTAATGGCATTTCTTTGAAGTATTCCCTGTATATGTTGGCCAATACTCGTGATAATGGTGAACCCATCAAGCTTCATCTCAGAAATTTAGACAGCTGGTCTTAACCTGTTTAGAAATTTGAAGAATTTTACATTATATGACAGCACTTGTTCAGTTTCAAAACTGTTCTTTTACATATTTAACTGCCATCAATTCTTTCTGTGCAGTGTATATATATATATATATATATATATATATACACACATACAATATTTCAATTATAGAATAAAATAAAACTTTAAAATCATGACTGAGTTTCACATACCTGATCTTCAGGTGAGTTTGGATCTACACATCTGAAATTTGAGTTCAGATGTGTAGATACAGACTCATGTGAAACTTAGAGTAATGAATAATTTTACCATCTTATTTTATTCTATAACTGAAATATTGTGATATTGCTCTGAATTCTTGTGCATTGGGAAGAGTCCCCCCCCATAGCATAATGGCTAAAGTTCTGAACTGTAGCCTCAAACTCCAGTCAATCTATGACATTCACTTGCAGACTGTTAGCCTTGGGAAAGATATTGAACCCCTTTATTCCTCCAGCTATGGGTTAATTTTTATCACTGTTGGCATTAAATAACCCACAAAGGTTGATTTGCCATTAAACAAAGAAACCAAACCAAATATTATGCTTAGAGCACTAGATTTTACTGATTTAGACAATTTTTAGCAGCAAGTTATAGTTACGCACACACACAAAGAAAAAAAGATGGGGATGGTATTAGATTTTTATAAGATTTTTCAAAACACAAATTATCTATGGCATTGTGAGGAAAATAAAAGGGGAAGAATCCTCAAGATTAATCAGCAACTGGGAAATCAATTCAACTGGTAAATTCTAGTGATTCTGGAATGTTCTCATTGATGAAATCAATAGTCAAAAGAAATGTGTGGAATATGGAAAAATACTTCATATCAAAAGTTCAGAAAACAAATACAAGACATCTATTTGAATATTTTACAAACTATTTTCCAAGAGCCCAATGCTCATGTTTGGTTTTAACCTGCAATTTTGAACTTCAGCCAAACCTAATACCTTTAATTTTCTTCCATTTTGAAATTGTCCCAGTTTTGTGCACATACATTAGATATATTGTAAATGTGAAGAAAATCTCTCCATTTACATTAATGGAGGTGCCCGTGGTGTAATGGTTATCGTCGTAGGAAATGGACACGGTGACACAAGTTCAAATCCTGGACGAGACTGATTGCATTTCACATAGCACTAATACCCTTGGGAAAGGTATGAATCCAATTATTCTCCCTCCAGCTATGGGTAAATAGTAGGGCAGACTGAAGTTCTTCAGCCTTGGTGAGGCAACTAGTCTAGGAGAAGGAAAACTCTGAATTCAAACCTGTTAAACTCCACTTTAAAAAAATTGATTTTGTGTCATATCCTGCCCGAGCGGAGGGGTTGGTAAATAGGATTTACACTAATACAAATATTCTTCCTAGTTTTTATTCATTTACTTTTTAATGGTTTTTCTTTTTTAGTTACTATATTTTTCAGTGTTTAATCTATGGGAGTTGCCATAAAGTTCTTGACTCAACCAAGAAGGTTGTGAATTGTAAAAAAAAAAACAAAATGTAACAATTACACAACCCAGCATAACACAATGAAATTGACTCAAATTAAAATAAACTGGTGGCTATTAGGGTCCCATCTTTGGGTCAAAAAGGCCTTCTTGAAAACTATTCATATTCACGTGCCGAAAAAACCCTATTAAGAACCAGCTACATAAAAAAATGTAAATACAAATATAGAATGTATGCAATTTCTTAACCTTTAAGCATAAAATAACCCTAGAAAGGTTTACATGTCATTAAAATCAATCAATCAAAATATTGGAAATAAAGAGATAACTTCTGATGGTACCGAATATTGCATCCCCTGGCGGCAGCCTGTGTTTTATTTACTAACTTGTGTGACAATGATTACTGATATATATATTGCTTAATCACTGAACCTTCCCATGACCCCAAAAGTTATTGTGACATTCATGAAAGATGGGCTTCTGTTGTGCTGGATGCAAGTTGAAGTCATCTCAGGAGCTGTTTTATTTCCAGTTTTTCAATTGAAAAATTTATCGGCCCAGAGTGTTGTGATTTCCTCTGTTTTCAAGTCATCTCCAATGCAAATTTTCCCAACCCCTCCATTGTGGGCAGGATGTGACACAAGCAGAGAATATCTAGTTTGAATTTAGTTTTCCTTCTCCTATACAGGTTGTCTTACCAACACTAAAGATCTCTGTTTACTATACTTAGTCCTTTTCCAACAGAGATAATAACCATTATGCTGTCTCATATGAGTAATAGATTTCCTTCAACATTTTTGTTTCTCTTTTCAGGTACATCTTTGAAGTGTTAAGACAAATCAACATTAATTATGAAAGCAAGGATATATATTTGAATCTCCTTGACCGAATAATTGAATATTTATCAGCAGACAGTAAGTATGTCATCTTACTTTCCAGTCAACAATTCATTAACCTGTAAGCCCAATATTTCAGGCCGAGGACTATTTTGCTGTATACTGTATGCTCAATCCATCAGGCTCTGAAAGATTGCATAAGATATTAGTAATAAAAGTCTTGATTTAGTAAATAGTCCCAGCTTTTCTTTTAATAGAATGATGGGATAGCTTTAATCTCAGATCTATGCACCTTGCACTGAGGACTGATTTTTTTTTAATGATTTTGTGAACTCAGGTTCAAGGTATCTGAGTGTTCAAAAATTTGTAGTTCTTGACTCTTTGTCATTGATAAACTCTCAGTTGTATTAACCTCTAAGAACCAACTGATAAGAAATATCTGTTTTGGAGCAGCTAACAATAACTGTCTTGGTATGATAGTGTACATTTACTTGACATCTCCTCTAACTGCACTGTGTTTGACAGCCCAGTCAGCTGAGGCTGTAGAATACACCGACTGAATCTCTGCAGTGCCCTGGATATGAAATTAAACAATCTGATGGTGAGGCTCCAGATTTGGAGAATATGGAGTACCCTTTCTTTGCCTTTGCTCCCAGGTCCACTCTGACCCAGAGTAGTAGCATCTGATAGGGTCCTCTCTATGGGTCAAATAGAACAAACTTTGTGCAAATAAATGACTGATGTTAAACTGTGACTTATATAGCAATACTTGAAACCATTTAACTGTGTGCAAAAAAGAGTTCAGGTTCATTTAAGAATGTAATCTACAAAATGTGTTTACAAATATATATTTAATATATATGTATAAACAGGATTTGGCATTAAATAACCTACAATGATTGATATGCTATAAAACCCAAACCAAACCAAACCAAACAAGGTATTATGGTCTAAGGGTTCAAAAGTTTATTCTTCTTGATTTAGTGGATGAAAGTACAAATAAAAAAAAATAAAAAATATTTATTCTTATTTTTTTTAACACTAATATCAAAAAAA
Source organism: Sepioteuthis lessoniana (assembly GCA_963585895.1). Lineage (NCBI taxonomy): Eukaryota > Metazoa > Mollusca > Cephalopoda > Myopsida > Loliginidae > Sepioteuthis > Sepioteuthis lessoniana. The sequence continues at coordinate 111,621,413 of OY757913.1, read as the reverse complement.
TATATTAAAAAACTCTTTTCTTAATTAGATGATTGCTTGCTTGTTTTAATTCCAAGAAATAAAATCATGTACAAATCCAGTTTTAAATTTGAAAGCTTAAAATGTTCAATTTACAAAAGAAATTATTCATTCTTTTTTATTTGATAAAGCATTTTCAATCAGTTTTAAAAGATCCTGATAATATTTCTATCACTACTGACACTACTACTAGTGTACATAAAAATAACAAATATAATACTAAAAAATAAAGTAAAACTTTATGGTTAGTTTTGATCTTCTACCAGCCGTAGGATTCTGAAACCTCAGTAAGTTATTAATTTGATTGAGATAAAAAGGATGTGAATTTGAATCTCACTGGAAGTTTATACTTTATTTCACATTCACACTGTTTACTGATAGCCATTATGGCAGTCTGGATAGATACAATGAAAATTTACTTAAACTAAGCTAAAAGAAGTTTAAGTCAAAAATTGATTATAAGAAATTAGTTTACTTTCAATAGTTCCTCCATTAAAGGAAAAAACAATATGTAGCATTAAATTAAATATTCATTTTTATATCACTGCAAAGAAAAGATAATTTTGCATATATCATGACATGTTTTGATAAAACACTGCATGCACACAGCCTTTTTAGATTAAGGTAATAAAGAATTGACAAATGAAGTAATTTTAACCCAGGTAACATACATGTCATTTTTTTTTTTTTTTTTTTTTTTGGGGGGGTGCCGCTGTTTATACACACACAAGGGCATGCTAAAAAAAGTTCTCTGCTCAACCAAGAAGAGTGACTTTTTCTTTTCTTTTTTTTTTTTCTTCCTAAATTTTTCTTGAATCTCTTTTTTTGTTCCTTAAAGAAAAAACAATGTATCAAATGTGTTGAACTCCAAGATAAATGTGTATTATGTTGAACAGCATGTGTGCTTCATGGCTCTTAGGCTATTTCTTTCTTGACTAAGTTAAGAACTTTTCATCACACCCTTGTGTGTGTGTGTGTGTGTGTGTGTGTGTGTATATATATATATATATATATATATATATATATATGCAGCATTTCTTTGTTGAAGCATATTTGATTAAATATTATACACATCCTTTGTCTACATATTTTTATTTCAATCCTTTCAAATCCTTGTATGGATGTTAGGATATCTGGCTGGAATTGGCTAATAAATTTTCCATATTTAACTGGTTCCCAATACTTTCTAACCCTTTTCAATCCATCATCAGGGGCTGTGTATATTGCAAAAGTACAATACACCTTTTATTTATACTGGTGTAACTTGTTTTTTTTTAATTTAGTTCTTTATATGACAACCGTAGCTAATGACATTAATGTGACGCCAAATTGACTAAAATCCCAAAACAGGACTTTATTTTCGCACATGTGAAGACGGGGCAGGTTGGCACTTGATCCCCTATAGAATAAGTCCTCGTTCAGAGTTTTTCTCTCTGGCATATAAGAACTGGCATATTATGTGAGGGATCAATTTAGGGCCAGACTGACCGCCGCTGGCAAGGGGTTCTAAATTTCACACTATCCACACACCCACCAGGCCGCTTTCACTTCCTTCCCCAAGATAATGGAAGAATATGGACCTATAGGTTTTAGTCGTAATAATATTATATTGTAGTAGTCGGCAACTCCGGTTTCCCGTGTGATATTTTAAAGGAATTAATAGGACAATTCTAAGCAAGATAACATAAGGCGAATAGAAGCTGAAAAGGAATTATGAAGTAACAAATTCGTAGAAGAACTGCAAAGAACAAACTTAGACCACGTGGTAACATAAAAATATATGATTCCTTTACTACAGTTATATTCACTTTCAAAGTGTCAAAACATATAATAATTGGACAGTCCACGAATATAAATGTCTTTTCTTGACTTTTGTTTTTCTTCAAGTTGAGAGAGAGAGTGGTATACAAAATTTGGGTATAAGGGAGAAACGTCCCCAAAGTTACTTATCTTATTTTTCGACGGGGTTCCACTGGAGAATCTTACTTCTTTCACGGGCTAATAGACTTTAAACTATTTTTAATACTGGCTTGAAGAACTTGGGGTCCCTCATGTCTCAGTTATTCTTTTGTCTTCAACCCGGAGTAAAATAGCTATGGTTCGTCTGCCACGAGCCCTGGTCAAAAACTAACCTTCTTACTATCTATTTCCGCTGACGGAGGGGGGAGTCCCCACTTCCGTTTTGGGGTCCCAGCCAATCATTTGGCTTCTCTCTCCCTCACCTTCCGGTGTCCAGCGACCTGAGGTTACTAAGTACCAACACCTGTTGACACCCTCTCTGTGACCCACATTCTCTCTTAAAGGTCACTTGTTTGACGGCTAGATACTGTTAATTCAACGGGAGGATAGTATTAATCTTATTTCTATCGTCTCCGTAGGCTATCACGTGACTTTAAGTACATTAGCACTGGTTTCAAAATTAATTTTGTTGTGGTTGGGACTTTTATTTCTAATTTGTTGGGCTTCAAGAATCTGTAATCTTTGTTTCCTATTTTGTTGTTCCAATATTGTGTTATCAGTAAGAATCTTTCAAAATTCAGTTGGAGGGCAAGAATGTTTTTTCAGATGTTGGGCTATTGAGCTATATATCTATACACACACACGCAAGTGTGTGTACCTATGTATGTGTGTGTATATATAATAAATATATATTAGATATATATATATATTTGATTCCATGAATTAAGTATATATATCTAATATATATTTATTTATTATATAATAGCTGTATCCTAGATATTGAGCACTTTCCATATTATATTGCACTTGGTATGGCACAAACCCGCAAAGTGATTTAGTGACAACCAACACTGTTATGATATAATATATATATACACTTATACACATATCTAGAAAAAAACTGGAAATAAATCCAATAGTATAAATTTGTACAGAGATGATTTTATTTAAATTATTTTCCACCGTTAAACATTTCAATTTTTAGTTCTTCATCGGGGCATGTGAGTTATTAAATAAATAAAAAAAAAAATGAGAAAGTTTTAAAACATTCTATTTCCATTGATAGTGTTTCAAAGTTGGATTATATAATTAGGATTTGAAAAAAAATTTTTTTTTTAAATAACTTTTATCACATCAGTTTATTTAGGTTAATATTTTTATCATTTAGTTGATATCAACTTATTATAAATATTCCATAACATATCTATCCATCTTATATATATATAACAAAGAATTCACAACCATGATCTTTCTTTTAAATATAGAAACTACGCATCCAAAACCTCCTTATCCATATGGCAACTAAAAGACACAAACATCTCTCCCACAATCACCTGGGAGATACTAAAACAAGCACCTGCCTACAACAAAACATCCAAAAAATGCCTTCTTTGTCTCCACGAAAAATTAGCCATCATCACATATCCATCACAAAACCCCCTCCTAAATAAAAAATCTGAAATCATCTCAAAATCTAGGCATGAAAACAAACACCTTCTTTCACATTTCAACCCACTCACACAACCCACCTAACACCTTGTACACATATTTAAAAAAAAAAACCCTAAAGCACCATAAGTACCATTTTCCTCCTCCTACCATCACACATTTAAGTTTTTACGAGCATTAAAATAGACCTCAACGCTCCACATTCACCTTACCTACCAAATTCACTCTAAACTTTTCTATGAGAGTATATGTACCAACCATCAACAAATATTATGGCTATTAAAAAACAACCCTAACCTTCAAACCCGCTATCTAATCAATTTCTTTAATTTTCAATGACGACACCCTCCCCCTAAATTATAATCATCTTCGTACGCAAATACATTATCTATTATTTAAACCCTTTCATTTCATTTTATTTCATTTCATTACACACACACACCACCTATAAGATCCACAGTATATAATATTTACAGAATATTTCATTCATCTATTATTAGCATTACAGCAATTTATTACGCACATATTTATTATTTAACCCCCTTAATATTATTTACCCCTTTATTATTTTATTTTATTGCATACATACCACCTATGAGATCCATAGTATACAATTCTTACGCTATATCCCATTTAGTTATTATTATTATAATACACCCCCCATATATATTACACCAACATATTTACGACACAATATATCCTTACTTATACTCATTGTAACTCTTGCCCACCATACTCGTTTACAAATCAGATTCTCACTCATTCTCCACAACTTGCAGCGATGATAATTTGTCCCACTGTCAATGAAACAAATGTATACAAATTCATTACCCATTTCCGCCATAACCAACACTTTAAGTTCCTGGCCTGACTTAACTTAAAAACATGCATCCACATGCACACACATACACCCACACCCATATACAGACATATATTTAAAACTACACATGAACGAAATCTTAACGACTTTTTGTCTGCATTTTGTCGCATTTTCGATTTTGTCTGTATTTTGTCGCATTTTCAATTTCATTCCATCTTCTTAACTGCCTGACAAATGTTGTTATAAACTTCAAGAAACCTTAGGTTGCAGAACTATATTTTCCAAGGATGAAATATATATATATTTATTTATTATCATTATTATATATATATATATATATATATATATATATATATATATATATAATAATTGCACAAAAAATATTTTTCAAATAATTAATAGCCATAATAAAAATATAACTAAAGATTTTCAGGATCAAATAAATAATAGAAATAATAAAAACAATAATAATAATGGTATAAAAAAAGAATGTAATTGTAAACCCCGAAAAATTTGTCCCATGAATGGACTATGCAATTTAAATTATGTAATATATCAAGCTATAATTTACCCTAAAGAGAATATCACAGATAAGAAAACTTATATCGGACTAGCTTCCACTAAATGGAAGGAGAGATATTTAAATCATAAATTTACCTTCTCCCACGAACACCTAAAAAACTATACGGCTCTATCAAAACATTTCTAGTTTTTAAAAAACAAAGGTTTAACCCCTGAGATTGAATGGTCTATTTTGAGAAAATCAAATATTCCAAATAGTTTTAACGGTAGATGCAATTTATGCCTAGAAGAGAAAATTTATATTTTAAATTATAAATGGCCTGATAAGTTATTAAATAAGAGAAGCGAATTGATAGCTAGATGTAGACATAAGACTAAATTTAAACTATAAAAATTTAAAAACATAGAAATAAATAGTGAAACCAGAAAAAAAACGTATCCAACATATGCTCTAAAAAAATAGGTAGCTAATTAAATGGTATCAAAATTGATATAAGCATTAATATTTCTCAAAAGTTAATCATCGAATTTAACCTGAAAAGAAAATAAACTAAACGAATAAATAAAAAAGTTAAATTACCGTAATTATAACTGAAAGAAGAAATTTGAAAAATTAAAATAAAACGGAAATTCAATAAAACGAGGAGGTAACTCCTAAATCTCTCCCCGTACACCCCACGTGTTTATTCTGGTTTAATTTTAATTAATTATCCATTGGGTCTGAAGAAGTCCTGTATTAATTTTTTCTTCATGTTTTTGGTTCACACCAGAAACTGAAAATACGGGATGGAAATAAATTTATGATCCTGAATTAACCGGTCTTTGGTTTTTTTCTTATATATATATATATATATATATATATATATATAAGCTTTCTTCTTTCTATATCTCTGTCTGCTTAATCTGACTGTTTATTTATCTACATATCTAAAATAATTTGACTTTATTGTTTATAAATAAGAAAGTTTGTGTGTGCGTGTATATATATATATATATAGAGAGAGAGAGAGATGAGAATATAGGAAATCTGGATTTTTTAAGCCTGAAAATCGGTGTTATATATCCATTATAACTACCTTGCCTTTTTTATGAATATACTTAGAGAGGATTTCTTAAAAATAAGATTCTGCTGATGTCTCTGAACAATTTTTTCATTTCCTCTATACATATCTCTCCTCACCTACACTATCTTTTGATCCTCACAGGAAGTGTCAAATGTCACTTTAGTTTCTCTGTCTTTTAATCTTACTACCTTTCCACTTTTTTTCTTACCCTATATCCTTTCTCTTACAGAGAGCTACCTCAAAAACTAAATGAGATTTCTAAAAAAATCTGTTAAAGATGAATTAATACTCTATAACAAATGATATTTATCATTCATTCAAAATTTCTGTCATAAATTTATTTACAAATTATTAATTCCTTAATGATGCTATACTGAATTATCATAAGAAGGTGGTGTTAATTATATTTTAAATTGTTTTGGCATATATATATATATATATATATATATATATATATATATATATATATATATATATATATACCCCGGCTCATTGGCCCAGTGAGTAAAGTGTTCGCCAATGGTCCAGGAGACCTGGTTTCAATCCCAGTTCACGTCATACCAAAGTCTTTAAAAATGGTACTTGATACCTCCTTGCTTAACACTCAGCAATAAGAGGTATGTATCAAGGGTAAAGTGGAGCAATCCAGGGAAAGGAGTGGCCCCCTCCCCTACACCTCAGTGTAGTAGCTATTGAAAAGGGAGCCTTCTAGTCGCCCACTTTACTTTTTACTTATATATATATATATATATATATATATACACACACACACACACACATATATATATATATATATATATATATATATATATATATATATATATATAATCAAGTCATGCTGTTAGCATAGAGTTCCCTGACTCTCTCTTGACATTCGTCCCTATTGTCCATTGCTCTTGGCAGATTTTCTAGACCAGGTATGTTAAACATGTGGCCCACACAAAGGATAGAATTTTTTTCATTTAATGGCCAAAATTGCAGTTCTAAGGAAATAAGTCACAAGGTTTGTTTTTTCTTTTTTACATTTTGAATTATTCATGGTGTCGTATACTCCAAGGCATTTCATAATGTAGAAAAGGCATAATGTAGATTTCGTGATTTCTCGGCTTTTGAACATCAGTTTGCATTATTTTCAGCACCATTCACCTTCAATATTAGCAAGACAGAAGAAAGCCTGCAGATGGAACTATTTGAAATGCAGTCAGATTCTGCACTCAGAGCAAAGTATCATAAAGTGAGAATACCTGGTTTCTTTTCATACCTTCATGAAAAGTTTTAAAAAACTTGAGAAAGCTTACCACAAAGATTATGACAATGTTTGGTTCTACCTATGTGTGTATGAACAGTTATTTCCCTTCATAAAATAAACAAAAACTTCTTATAGAACAAAACTGACTGATTAACATTTGTCTTTTATGATTCAAGTTAGAACGGCACAGACATTTCATCCAGAAATACTAACAAATGTCTGCCAAGACAAAATTGTCCAGCCTAAGGACAAATCGTTCAATAAAATTGAATAGTAGTATATAAATTTTCAGTTTTGAACCGTCGTAATTTTTGTACAATGTATTTGTTTTATTTAAATTTTAGTAAATGACTTTGATTAGTTACAATGTGTGCAATTAGTTGTTGTGTGTGACCCTCATGACAACACATATGATCCATGTGGCCCTCTGTGGATCCTCAGTTTGACATGCCTGCTCTAGACTGCATTCAGTGCCCACACAGAGTTGATGTAAATTATTGCTGGTCAACCAACTCTGATGTGTCTATGTGTAGGAGTCCATTAGAGAACATCTCTTATGAGTTCATCCTTTCTTCTCCAACTGTGTTCCACATGTCTTGTTTGTCTTACTTGGATAGTTTATGAGATGGGAGGTAAGTAGTCGTACAGCTACTATTTTGCCGGGTGTTACTTCCAGGATTTGTCCAAAACAGCTTGTAGCATTCTTGTGTAGTAACCATCTTGCAGGGGGTACATCCATACAGTAGAATTGACACAGCCATAGCTTGGAAAAAATCCTGTTTTATTTTATCCAAGAGATCAGATTTCCATATGGCCAATAATCTATCAAAAGCAGCCCACTCCTTCACTAGACACATGTTGACATAATTTTCAGTTGATAAAATATTGCTGACAAGGTATGTTATGTGAATTGGTCTACTAATTTTGGAGGCTTGCCACTTTAAGTGGAGATGGCTCCTTCTTGCTTAAAATATGTTAACTGTTTTATTTGCATTGATGTAGGAGCTAATGCTTCCCACTGCCTGCTCCAGGCTATGCAGCAGGAATTCAGCTTAGGCAGGTGTACTCATGAGAAAAGCTTGATCATCTGTGTAGTCTGCATCTGCCATAGTTTCTGTAGGATATCATCTGCTTTTTGTCTTTTTTAGTGTGAAACCATTTTTTTATATTAGATTTATTGACATTAATTGTATGTAATCTAGGCAAATCATAAATATATATGCTGCTAATGTCAAACTTTACAAGACTCCTGTGACAATGTCAAAGAAATCAGTGTCAACACCAGGTGAGCAAGCCATTGTTTTCATGGTTTTGTAAAGCATCATTGTAATGGTAACAGTTTCTTTGAGGAAATCATATTCTAGTAGTATTTGCTACATCTTTTCTCTGTGAATGGAATCTGACACACACACATATTAGAGAAAAATAGAAATAAATCTGATAGTATGAAAAATGAATGGTATGCCAATATCACTGGCCTGCATCAAAAAATTTTTTCCAAAGGTCAAAGTTTTATCAAGTGATAATATAATCACCATTTTATACTAAATTAAAAAATATCATTCATTGTGTTTGGTCAGGTTTGGTTTTTAAGATGTGCTTGAATACTTTGCAAGTTGTACACAGTAACACTTATTCAAAAGCCTGTGAACTCTACTTGTCACAACTGATCGTGGGTGCTTGATGCATTATAAAAATTTCCATTTCATTTCCAACCTCCATTTTGGTTATTTCTCATTCAGTAACCTTTTATGAGGTTATAATGATGTATTGTGTCAAGTGTCAATGATGAGCTGAGTGCTGGTTTATTTTTTCTCTTTTCAGCTTGACATTTGTATTCCTGTAAGAATGGATTGCAAGTGTAAGAATAATCCTGACAGGTTCTGTTACATCTGCGGTAATGTGGTTTTTCCTAACCTTCAAGCAAAAATCACTGACTTTGTGAAGAAGGCATATCATGATTACTTTGGAGTCAAACTAGGGGGTCAGGATAAACCATTTGTTCTCCTCATTTGCTGTAAAACATGTGGAGAACTTGAGGGATTGAAGGAATGGTATAAGGAAGAGTATGCCATTTGCTATTCCAATGATCTGAAGGGAAGGAAAAAATCACATTACAGACTGCTATTTCTGCATGATAAATCTAAAAAGAATAGATTGCAAGAACAAGCACCATGTCCAATATCCCAATGTTCCTTCTGCCATAAGATGAATCCCTGATGGCTTAGACCTTCCTATTCCTGAGCCAGATGGTAACATGGAATATAGCAACACGTCTGTTGTAGCCAGAAGAGGATGACCCTTGACACAAGCAGAACTCAGTGACCTGACATGAGACCTGACCCTTTCCAAGGAATCTGCCTCGCTGCTAGGTTCATGTGTCAAAGAAAAATATCTGTTGACACCAGGAATAATGTTCTACCAGTATTGAGACCTTGAGAGAATTAAGACAGTTTTTCACATTCCAGGATAACTCATCCTTCATTTATTACGATAGCATTGCTGGATTGATCAAATCACTATCCTTAGAGTATGATACTATGAAATGGAGTGTTTTTATTGACTCATCCTGCAGAGGAGGTGCCCATGGTGTAATGGTTATCATCGTGGGAAATGTACACGGCGACACGAGTTCAAATCCTGGACGAGATTGGTTGCATTTCACATAGCACTAATACCCTTGGGAAAGGTATGAATCCAATTATTCTCCCTCCAGCTATGGGTAAATAGTAGGACAGACTAGGTTCTTCAGCCTTGGTGAGGCAACTAGTCTAGGAGAAGGAAAACTCTGACTTGAAACCTGTTAAACTCTGCTTAAAAAATTGACCTTGTGCCATATCCTGCCCGAGCGGAGGGGTTGGTAAATATGATCCTGCAGAAGTCTCCAAGTAGTTCTTCTACATAGTGGGAATAACTTTTCATCTATTCCTATTGGGCATTCCATGCAAATGAAAGAAACTCACTGCAGCATGGATCTGTCTGCTTCATTGATCTGTGGAGATCTTAAGATGGTTGGGCTGGTCCTAGGGCTCCTAGGTGGATATACAAAGTAGCCTTGTTTCCTGTGTCTCTGAGGCAACCGGACTGATAACCAACATTATGTCAGACAAGAATGGCCATTAAGACAAGGGTTAAAACCTGGCTTGCATAATGTTCAATCTCACCCTCTCATTGAACTGAACAAAATACTACTTCCACCATTACATATCAAGTTTGGAGGGCACCTCTGGTGGTGTAATGGTTAGCAAGTTAGACTAGCAAACCTACACGAGTGAGTTCGAGTCTCATTGGGTGCCCCATTCATTTGACCTTGTGCTAAATCAAAGTAAAGACCTTCGTAAATTACTACATATCAAGTTTGGAGTTATGAAGAACTTTGTGAAGGCAATAGACAAGGAAGGCAGTGGGTTGGCTTTCATCCAGAAGTTCTCATGGAGAAGCAAGGAGAAACTCAAGGCTGATATATGTGATGGCTCTCAACGTAAAATGGATTCAGTATAAAAATAATTGACTCAAAATCAGCTATTATATATTTGACCAATATATTTAATCATTAATTTTTTTTAAAAGTATCTTCAGGATGATGTTATGTCATGTTGTCTCAACTGAAAAATTATTTTCAAATGAAATCATGAGATGGGAAAATCCTTAGCATTCTATTACCGTCAATACCATTCTGTTTCTATCTCTCTCTCTCATATATATATATATATATATACTTCCTCTTCCTCCTGGTGGAGTTGAGCTCTCCAGCAAAGGAATTAACTGTTGGCACTCACATAATGCCAAGCTCTTTGAATGAATTGAGCTCTCAGTAGCCATTAAGCCTATATATGTAAACAAAACAAAAGTGATACATATGCATTAAAATCCCTTTGCTTATGTTGAGTTTCCTCATGGCTGTGCAGTAGAATTTCTGGCTGGTGTAAAGATCAGCCAAGTTTCAATCTTAGCTTCAAGCATCTTGCTTTTCTAGCCACACTGAAGAGTTGTAATACAATGAAACAGTCTGTCTGTGGATGACATATATATATAATGTGTGTGTGTGTGTGATTTTTTTGAGTCCTGGACAAAATTATACTAGAAATAAGAGGCAAATAGAGATCAATGTGAATCAGAGAGACTAAGTTTAGTAATTATTTAATATCAAAAATAGAATTGAGCAAAACATTTATCTAGAAAAGATAGATGATATAGGATGCAGAAGTTAATAGACTGATACCATGTAACTTAATGCTATTTGCTATATGGTGGAATGGTTTGGGAATAAACTGGTTCACCCAGGAGGATGGTTAAGCATCTGGCAGGATGAAACTTTTTGTAGCATTAACAACCATCTAGCAATGTGTCATGAAGAGAGAGAAAGTAAATTATTTGCCATTAGCTTGGTTTGGCTTTTCACTGCAACTGATCCTCTCCTACACCTTGCCACTGGATCCAAAAGATATCAAGCTCAGTTGGCTGGGGCTGTAGAATATGCTGACTGCATCTCAGCAGAGGGGTAAGATCCTCCCTTCAACGATTGTCCCGAGATATGATACTAAACCATTTAATGGTCATGCTCTAGCCTGAGAGTTTTGGGGAATGTGGAATAATCCTTCATTACTATTGCTCCCTTCTGACCCAGAGTGGTAGCATCTGACAGAATTCTACTTATGGGTCAAATAGAACTGTATAATCATTTAACTGTGTGTAAACAAATGATGGATGTTTAATTAAAACGTTAGTGAAACATAGCAATTCTTAGAACTGTGTGCAAACGAATAAGTGATGCTGAATAGAATTATTAGTGTTTACTAGCAATACTTGAAACTCTTTAACTGTGTGCCTAAATGTAATCATTGGTGTTATATAGCAATGCTTAGAACCATTTGACTGTATGCAAAGAGATTAACTAGTGTTAAATAGCAATACTTGTAACCACTCTACTGTCTGCAAACAAATGATTAGTGTTGAATAGAATTATTCATTTTTGGTAGAAATACTTGAAACAATTTCACTGTCTGCTAAAAAAAAAAAAAAAATGAACTCAAGTTCATTTAAAAATGTTATCAATGACTTATATTGAATTGTTAGAAATAGAAATCTTTGACCATTTAACTGTGTGTAGAAAAAAATGATTGTCTAATTAAATTTTTGTCATACATAGCAATATTTGGAACCATTTGGTTGTGTGCAAATGAATTAATAGTCTTGAATAGAATAATTAGTGTTAGATAGCAATACTTGCTTGAAACCATTTAACTTTGTGCTAACAAATAATTAATAGTAAATAGAATTATTTATATTAGATGAAATACTTGAAACCATTTAACTGTGTTTAAAAAAATGAGCTCAGCCTCATTTAAAAATGTTACCAAAATATGTTTACAAATCATCAAATCCTCCTTTGATATATATATCAAAGGAGGATTTGGAATTAAATAACCTACAATTGTTGATATGCCATAAAACCCAACCAAACCTAAGCCTAAATTAGTTCTAACTCATATAAAAAATGAAATTACCTACAAACTATGTGTGCAAACAAATGACTACTGTTAAATTGCAAGTGATACATAGCAGTACTTGAAAACATTTAACTGTGTGTAAAGAACGAGATCAGGCTTATTTAAAATTGTTATCATGTTAGATCATTTCTTGCAGTGAGTGAACAAAAAACAAAAATAAACACTCTATCTATATGTAAAACTCACTGCAACAAACGATCTAACATGACCCCTGAAGATGACCAGCGAAATGGTCGAAGGCGCTTGGACTAATATAGGGTTCTTTCTTTACCAACTTGACCCAGAAGTAAGAAGACTTGTGTGAAGACTTGAACCTCTTCCCTTGAAGATTTTTAAAAAGAAACAATCCACGGAATTCAACCAAACCTCTGTGTGTGTGTGTGTATGTATGTATATATATATATATATATATATATACACACACACACACACACACACACACACACACATATATATAGTGTTAACCAGCTCAGTGGCATAGTAGATAATGTTTGCCAATGGTCCAGGAGACAAAGGTTTAATTCCAGGTTGAGTCATACGAAAGACTAAAAAAATGGTATTTGATGCCTCCTTGCTTAACACTCAGCATTAAAAGGTATGGATCAAGGGTAAGTGGAGCAATCCGAGGAAAGGAGTAGCACCCTCCCTATGCCTCAGTGTAGTAGCTATTAAAAAAGGAAACTTCAGGTCGCCCAACTTACTTATATAATGTGTTAGGCAGCAGATTTTCTTATTGGCATATTTTATTAAAGATGGCAGACAAGGGTTTGTTGTTGAGTCTTTTATTGGTCTTTTCATGTTGGAAAGATGTTGCTATTGTGGATGAAGGTAGTTTAAATATTGTCCACAGAGTCTGTTATAATCTAAGTTGATGTACTGTTGACCATCACTGGTCATTGTTGAGTACATGGGTACAGCTATGTTCTGAAGTTAAGGATGTTTTCTGTGATCAATGAATTTTTTTGAATAGAAACATTCATTACATGCAGATGATGTCATGTCTGAACACAAAGTCTGTTAGGGCTGGTTTGAATGTGTAGAAATCATGGATCAAGATCTTATGACTGAATCCTACACCTGTGTCAGATGTATTTAATATTCCCACTTTCAAACTAAAAGATATTTTTAGTACTGGATGTCTTTTTTTTCTTTTTCTTTTTTTTTTAAATATTGCTTCCTATATTTCAAGTTTATTTTTACAATTTGTGTTTTGTGTTATATAGGATTTCTGTGTTATCCCCTGAAATGTTTTGAATATTTATAAACAATATATTTTCCAAATTTTCACCAATAAAGATAATTAGAAGAGATCTCTAGAATATTAATGGTGTATAGTTGTATAAGTAATGGCCTAATGAGTAGAGTGTTCGCCAATGGTCCGGGAGACTGGGGTTCAATCACAGGTCAAGTCATACCAAAGACTCAAAAAATGGTACTTGATGCCACCTTGCTTAACCCTCAGCATTATAAGGTAAAGATCAAGGATAAAGTGGAGCAATCCAGGCAATGGAGTAGCACCCTCTCCTCCACCTGGGTGTCATAGCTATTGAAAAGGGAGCTTTCAGGTCACCCTCAACTAAGGTCGACAACTTTACTTACTTATAGTTGTATAGATAAATTCTTATTTTAGTGTAAACAGTCGAGACTTACTGCATGATGCAAATATATTACTTAAAATTGAACTGAGAGTCTTATAAACCCTGACTTGATCTTCAATCCAACCAGCTGTTTACTTTGCACAGAGTGACAATTATGAAATTTTTTTAAAAAATGCATATTTCATACCATGAATAAATTGAAATTTTCTTTGAAATCTGCTTAATACAAAGCAACTTGTCACATCATATCACAAGTAGAATGAGTGAAACGAAAAAATATTTCTAATTTTTTTTTTTTTTTTTTTTTTTTTTTTTTTTTTTCAGTTTCAAATCAGATTTTTAAAGATTCAATCTTTGCAAATATTGTATAATAGTGAAAGAGAAATAATGACTACATTATTATTAATGACTTAAAATCCTTATGTGAAATCTCAGTAGTTGATGAATGTGTCTACAAATGTGCACACATAAGATGTTTTTTGTTTTATTTTGACTATTTAATCATTTTTCTAGAGTTATTAAAAACCTGGAATTATTAGAGATATTAAAATTTTAGCTTTTCTATTGGATTAGCTAAAAAGTTTCTTCTGAGTCTATTGTTAGATAGCATTAGGTGTGTTTAATTTTTAATTAATTTTATTCAAAAAAGCACTTTAGTTTGTATTGTAATAATTGTCATACCAATGTGCATTTTTAACATAATTTTGTCAAAATAAGGACATTTTTCTTTGATTCTCACATTGAAACTGGAAAAAAAAAACATTTTCAGCACATTATACTTTTTTCTTTTCTGAAAAATAACAACTCAAATGTGAGGAAGAAAAAATATTTCAGTGAATAGAGAAGTTAGTGTGAATGATCAGATGTGTCAAAAGTTACTTGTATAGTTTAGTGCTGAAGATTCTTCTTTAGATGATCTCCTGAATTGGGTTTATCAGTTGAGGTTTATGATGATCATATCAGTTCATTATTTCAGAATGATCAACACTATAAAATGCAGGAAATTGTCACGTATTCAGAATATCCAAACCAAACAGTCTGATGGTAAGACTCCAGTTAATGGACAGCTATCAATAGGCTATCGGTCATATGGAAATCAGACCTGACCGATAAAATGAAACGCAGTTTCTTACAAGCAGCGATTGTCGATACTGCTATATGGATGCACTACATGGACGCTAACTAAACGGCTGGAGAAAAAGCTTGATGGCAACTTCACAAGAATGCTGCGAGCAATATTGAACAAGTCCTGGAGGCAACACCCACAAAGCAGCAGCTGTACGGCCACCTACCACCCATCACGAAAAATATCCAAGTCAGATGAACCAGACATGCAGGACACTGCTGGAGAAGTAGGGACGAGCTCATAAGTGATGTACTCCTATGGACCCCTTCACATGGCCAACCAAAAGCAGGGCAACCAGCTCGAACCTACATACAGCAGCTCTGTGAGGATATGGGGTGTAACCTTGAGGACCTACCGGAAGCGATGAACGATAGGGAGGGGTGGCGAGATAGGGTCAGGGATATCTGGGCTGATGTCACGACGAGGAGATGATGACAAGAGCTTTGGGGAATCTGGAGTACTCCTTCATTGCCATTACTCCCAGGTCCACCCTGACCCAGAGTGGTAGTTCTTGATGGATTAAGAGGAAAATTCTCGTCTTTATTTCAGTCAAATATAAACATCAAACTCAAGTTGTGTAAAGAATAGAAAAATGTAAAGGAAATTTCAGGTTATTGACAAAAAGTAACAATAACATTTAATAATATTAATCATAAAGTATCTCCTATAAATAAGTTTGTGCCTAACAATTTTGTATAAAAGTGAATTATCTTTTAAACCGAAGATATCTGGATTTTATTATATCTGTATTACATCGAAGAGATAGACCCAAAGAGAATGAATTTCTTCCTGAAAGCAGTAGATAACATCCAACCAATGCCAGTCAACCTGAAATTGTACTTCCCAATCGGCTGGTACTGCATCTCTGCAGAGAAGTGAGACCCCCCAAACCTCCGCCCCAACAAGTGTCCAGAATATGCACTATACCATCTGATGGTAAGGCTCCAGTACAAGAGATTTGGGTACTGTGGAGTATATCTTCATTGCCATTACTCCCAAGTCAATTCTGACCAGAAGTGGTTGTACCTGTTAGGATCCCACCTCTGGGTCAAATAGAAATATTTAATCATTTTCTATATTTGAAGCCATTTAACTGTGTGTAAACAAATGATTGATGTTAAATTGAATTATCAATATTGCATAGCAATCCTTAAAAACCATTTAACTGTGTGCAAAAGAATAAATGATATTGAATAGAATTACTAATGTTAAATAACAATACTAGAGACAATTTAAATGAGTTCAAATAAAACAATTAGTTTTTGATAGCAATACTTGAAACCATTTAACTGTGTGCAAACAAATGAGCTCTGGCTTCTTTTAAATGTTGCCAACAAACTATTCATTTATGAATCATATATTTCATATAAGCAAGATTTTGGCATTAAAAACTCAAAAGGGTTGATATGCTGTAAAACACAACCAACCTGAAATTGTACAAGTTAAAAATATCTGAATTATACAATCCATGTAGGAAGACTGCTAGCCCCAAACATATTCTCACCAGTTGTAAGTATTTGCTGAAAAGTTACATGTGGAGACATGAGCAGGTGTTGCAAATCATTTCCAAGGCTACAAAAAGGTATTGTAAAGCTGCTACTAAAATTTCATACAAAAAACAGCTAATATATTTTCTAAAAGAAACAAACAATGGAGGAATTAATTTTCCAAATAATCTCAATTCTTCATTATATAATGGTTGCAAGGATTGGTATATTACTGTATATTTGCTATGTCATCTTTCCAGCTGAGATAACATTCACTGCCTAACATCTGGATCTAGTGATTGGGTCAGTTAATTCTAAAAGAGTCTGTCATTGAGCTAATGGTGCCTTTTGAAGAAAACTGACTGGGAACATCAAAGTAAACTGAAAAAATGCTAAGACCTGTAAGAGCAATGCATAAAAAAATGGCTGGACTACCAATATATTTCCCTTTGAAGTTGGATTTCAAGGTTTTATTGCTAATCTGACTGCTGCAAATCTAAGCTTGGCTTGTCACCAACAGAAAAATGAAAATATATCAAGCAGAAATTGCATCTGCATGGATCTGGTATTCCTGCACTGTGATGCAAAATCAACAAAGCCTGGTGGTGTTGTAAGTTACTTCTGGGATACCCTAGGTTACTAGTAATGATACTTCAATCCCAAAACTCCAGTCATCATCTAATGTAAGCTTTATTGATAATACTGCAACTGTTGTCTTTGCTGTAGCAAATGTATGAATTTATTCTATGTATATTTCTAGTCATATATTATGCGATCCAAATGAATATCATTAGATATTATTTATTTCTAAACTCACCAGTCAAAAATAAATAGATTTCTTATATATATTTATGCAATTTTATTTTTGGTTACAGGATTACAGTACTGTAGAATTTGATGATAAATAATACCTTGATAATATCTATTTTTATTATATAATGTTCTACTAGATGTAATAAAATTAGTATGGATGTAATTATTTCATAGCAGTAATATAGTTAAGTATGAATCAATAGAATTAAATGTAATATTTCAATATCTATCCATGACAAACTGATGAAGCAAATAACATACAAAATAGATATCTGAAGTAGAGCAATACCACAAAGAAACTTGGAGAAATGTAGGAGAGTCTGTTGGAATCAAAATAAGGCATTTCTAGTTGGCACAAAAATTTTATTAAAGAAATAAAGAAAAATATTCAAAAAACAAAGATTAAATTATTTCTTAGGTGGACATTTCCTAAATGATATTTATAATAAAGTAACATTTCAACAGGAGATAAAATTGCAAAGATGTTATTACATTATTTTCACCTTTTACACACAAAGAGGTGATTACACTTAACCATGTTTACCAACCCCTCCACTCAGGAAGGATATGACACAAGGTCAATTTTTAAGCGGAGTTTAACAGGTTTGAATTCAGAGTTTTCCTTCTCCTAGACTAGTTGCCTCACCAAGGCTGAAGAACCTAGTCTGCCCTACTATTTACCCATAGCTGGAGGGAGAATAATTGGATTCATACCTTTCCCAAGGGTATTAGTGCTATGTGAAATGCAACTGATAGTAATGAATAAGTCTGCACACCTGGTTTTGTTGCCCCAGACCTGTAGACATTTCTGTTTCTAAATATTTTACCTATATCCCTGCAAATTTGTATTTCTTGTGAATTCTAGTTGTGCTCATACAAGCTTTATATATAGCATATACAACTGTAATTTTCCAGCAACTAGTTATTAGTTGAGCGTGTCTCAGAAGGCAGTAAGAATTATATAAAATACATGAATTTCATTAAGTTACTTCAATGTTTTTATGTTTATATATCTAAACTAATTGAAGTCATAATATCAATTTACTAGTAGAACATTCCATACAGCATCTAATCACCCTTGTACCAGTAAATCACTAAGACAACTTTAGACTTCCTAAAATAATTTGGAACATAGTATTCAGTTTCGTACTGTTCTGCACTCTTAGGAATGATGTAAGTCTAATGGCTGCATATTTATGAATGGATTAAACCCAGTGACTACACCTTTCTCAATTGGGTAAATCCTATTCCAGCATTCTTACAAATAGGATAAATCCAGTGCTTGTATCTTTATGAAAAGGGTAAATCTAATAGCTGAACTCTTTATTGATATATTTCTGTAAGTAATTTGAAACATTTTTATGTCCATACTAACATTGATGAATACATCAATCAAGTTCTGTAATATGTGGTTATTAACTCTGTTATCTTTGTGTGAAAGTGAAGATCTGCCAGCAAGCAGAACTTGCATACCATAGGGAATGATACAGCCTAATATATAAGTTGAATAACACTGTTCTTATTCATCATTTGGTGGTGTTCACATTTGATTTCTTGTTATTATGGAATTTACCCCCAAATGTTTAGGGTTAGTATACAGGCAAGTGATCAGGTCTCAATGTTGAATGGTTTAATTGTTGTCTATTTGATTGCAAATATTAATACAAGTACTGAGTATCTCAAAATCATGAAAAGATTTTAAAATATAAATTAATTTTTTTTTGTTTTACACTAAACATGCAGGGATTAAGAAATTAATGAAATTTAAAATGAAAAATCAATACAAATAATAAAATGCAAAAATAATATATATCCAGCTATTTCACTCCCACAGAGAGTTTAACTGTAAATGCCAAAAGAAGAACTCAGTCTCTTTCAGTATCTTGCCAACTCACTCAATGCACGTGTACTTGCAGACTTTAGAAATGAGTAGTCCATACTTTGTAACTTTTATAATATTAAACCAATTGGCTAATTTTTTTTAAATTCTAATGAGAAGCCCATTAACAATATTAAGTTTCATTTGGAAAAATAAATGTTACTGTTACAATACTACAATATATAATTACAATAGTACATATAATTACAATACTACAACATATAATTACCATAGTACCAGTGAGATCATTTACCTTAATTTTAGTCTGTAAAATAGCTTGAAAATTCAGTCTAATACAGTTCCATATCCTTAAGAATAGGATAAATTTAATGACCAAATCTTTTGTTAATATATTTATTTAAAAAATTCCAGTGATTCTTTTTTTTTTTTTTTTTTTTTTTTGCCTGGCTGAGAATTCTTTGTGATTTTAGTCAAGTTTTGTTAGATAGGAAAATTATCTTTGGGTAAAAATGGTGACTTACCTTCAAGCAGAACTGGCATGCCAAAAAGAAAGATGAGCCTAACTTACAAAGTAGAAAAAAACAACTTTATACTTGATATTTGTTGCTATTCACTACTGTTTTGTTCTGTTACAGTTAATTCTGAAATAGTGAAATTTTACCCTAAAATGTTCAGCTCTGAAGGTTCATTGGTTTAATTGTTGCCAATTTGTTTGTAAATATGTTGATTTTTGTTTATTCTCATCAGATACAAGCATTTCTGTTGACCTTATTTATAAAGGATGATCTGTGACAGACTTCAGATGTCAAAATAACCCTTTTTTTCCTGTGTAGCTTTAGTTTTACCCATTCAGTGTGTGTGTGTGTGTGTGTGTGTGTATATATATATATATATATATATATATATATATATATATATAAATTTCATTTGTATATTTTTCTGTATCTAAGAATAAAGAATTAGAAATATCCTAACCCTGTCAAAAAATTGGCACACTTCAAGAATGTTCACTTTTTTTCTTCTTTTTTTTTACACAAAATGTTTTTTTTAATAACTGAACATTCTGGCTTCATAGAATATTCCTTACACAAAATAAATTATTTAAGTTGATTCTATAATTTTTCTAAAGCCATGCAGAGGAAATTATTAAAGAATAATGGAACGTTGAAAAAAATTATGGAATTCATTTACCAAAAAAATCAGAATTGAAACTTTGTTGTCCCTCCTCCAGCTTTTATGATAACCTTAATTCTTTCAGACATGGATTTCACTTATTTAAAGTTATATTTTTTATCAAAGTGGTTCCAACTTTTCCAAGTGGCAGATCTTCTTTAGTGCATAGAGAATTCTCATGGACCATTTAAAAAAATTTTACCATAAATTTTTAATTGGGTTTAGAAACAGACTGTTCACTGGTCACTAATTCTATATACTTTTGTTGAAGAATGCTTTAATTCCTTTTGCCCTGTGACAAGATGTATTATTGATCTGAAAAATTATTTGATTGTCAATCCAATTTTCTTGAAATGAAGATTTCAATGTACTCATGTGCATTTATTGTTAACATCATGATTGCTATTTCCCCTGGTCCTTTAAATGACATGCAACCCCACCTATCATGAATGACTTAGGAAAGGTGTGCTAATTCCATAATATTTGGCTTAGAGTAATAGAATTTAATATCTACATTATAATAAACAATATTTATAACAAACAAATCATGACTTTAACAGAGATATTAAATGCATCATAAGGATGATGGAAAAAAAATCTCTAACATAACATCATTTGAAACTTATAAACATAAAAGCATATTTCATTTAAAAACCCTTGGAATTAAGAAAAAATTAAATTACACCAAAACAGTAAATTATAATCCCCAAACACTTACATCCTCATTAACTTTTATAGACTGACTTTTCTACTTGACAAAATTTTGAGTTAATTGGGTTATGAAATTCTTAAAAAAGAAAAGAAAAAAAAATTGTATATAATGCACACTGGCTTTTTAGACTTTGCAGCAGCTAATTTTAACATTTATTCAACTTTTATCTGGTTCATATAGACTGAAAATAAAAATGTCTATCATTTACTTGCATTTTGAAACAAAACAGTCATGCAGTATTTCCAACAAGCTCAGGGACATGTTCACATAAAAATGCAACATGCTTATGGCAAAAATAAGCTCATACTCCAAGAAACAAATTTATAAACAAATACATTCCAGTGGCTATTTCTCTGTAGTGGCATAAAACAGAAATGTTTGTTAGATATTAATTAGTTTGGATCATAGATATAATTTACATTTAGCAATACCATCCTGAATATGGTGATGCACATAGCCAGATAAAAAGTTAATATCTATTTCTTTTGCATAATATGCACCCCTAACTTTTAGGCTTAAAAATGTGGGGGGAAAGTGTGTTATACACAAAGAATTATTGTAACATTATTTTCAAATTGGAAGATATTTTTAAACAACTATCGAGCTTCCCATTATTGAATGAAATATTATTAAAAATGTTTGTCTTTAATCCAAAGAACATTTATCCTCTCAATTTCAAAATAAACAGTCCTTGATGATGACTTAAAGTTTAAACCATCATGATTAACAAATTAATGAAATTCATTTACCAACATTTGTGTCTATTTTTTGTTTCTATTCACACACATACATGCACATATTCCATCATTTTAATCTCAGGGTCTTAACCATCCAATTTATTGCCATTTTAATCCTTTTGTGCCTTCATATTGTATCATTGTGTAACTAGTAAATCCAAATATTACAAGCTCCAAAGTTAATAAAGTCAAGGATTGTTAGTAGAGAGAGACTCTCAGAAATGCAATACATGGTTGTTTCTGTGGGATTCTCTGTACCATCTCATTCTCACTAAAGTCAATACCAAATGTCATATCATCAGTGTATGCAGTTATCATATTCAACTAAGAAATAATAAATAAAATTCAATAAGCAGATTGCTTTAGGAAGACATTTGAAGAAAATGATATTTTCTTTCTTTAGAGGTTGCAAAGCAACCAAAAAAAAATATGTACTGATACTGCCGCTAGACACTGCATTGTGTAGTTAGAACTTTGTTACCTGGAGTCTAATTTACAAATTAATCTTTTTTCCCCCCTACTGTTCATTTTGCTTATATGATTTATATGGTTATATCTGATCACACTGCATTTAAAAATCATGCGTGACTGAATCCAGTCTACAAGCAATATCTTAACAACATACATGTGGGTGAGGACATAACACTTGCACTCCTAATTCAGAATGTTTATTCTGTTAGTTTTATTTCTCCATCAAAACACAATCAGTATTTATTACTGTTATAAGGTTTTTATCTTTCTTTCCACGTTCTAATGTGCAGGGCTTTTTGTGCTGCCATTATTAATGTCTGTTTCTCTGGAGTTTTTTTTTTATCTTTAGCCAAGCCCATGTAATTTCATTTGCTATGCACTGTACATACTTTTTGTTGTTTTTGTATTTTTTTTTAAAGGTTCTGTATATATTCTACTCCATCCATCTTTTGAACTATCTCTTTTTCTTCTTCATCTGTGTATATATCATTATTTTTCATATTACTGTTTCTACCTATGTATGTATGTACGTATGTGTGTGTATATCTATATTTATATACACACACACACACACACACATATATATTAATGGCTCATTGGTCTAGTGGGTAAAGTGTTCACCAATGGTCCGGGAGACGTGGGTTCAATACCAAGTCGTGTCATACCAAAGACTTTAAAAATGGTACTTGATACCTCCTTGCTTAACACTCAGCAATATAAGGTACGTATCAAGGGTAAAGGAGTAGCACCCTCCCCTACACCTATTGAAAAGGGAGCCTTCTGGTCGCCCTCGACTATGGTCGCTAACAACAATATATATATATATACATATGGTTGGTTTGGTTTCTTTGTTTAATGGCATATCAACTTTCATGGGCTATTTAATGTGAAAGCTATCCTTGTAAAAGAACAGCAGTGATACTATTTAATGCATGGATGGTGGGATAGGGTGGTTCATGCTTTTCCAAGAGTATTAGTCTGAAATTAAACATAATAGTGTCACTGGAGGTCATACTCATTTATTTTCAAAGCCATAGTCCAGCACTTTTGCTTTTAGACCAGAGGAACTCCTGTGTGTGTGTGTGTGTGTGTGTGTGTGTGTGTGTGTATATATATATTCTTTTTCTATTTGGTATTGCGATGGGTTCAGTAGCGTGCCAGATTGGCCTCTTTAGCATTGTTTAGCAACTTTCTGCTTAGAAAGAGAACTGCTCTGTATTAAGAACCTCATTTGCCTTTGGTATATATCTGTCTATACATTTTTTTTGTTAGGTTCTTCCTTCTTTGCTATTGATATTTAAACTTTCTGTATCATTTCTGAGATGTACATTTTTCTGTGGTATCATGTGTCTTGTTTGTTTCTGTGCTCCTTGAATTTCTAAGTAATTAGATTATAAATCTGATAAATAGTTTATCATTACATATCAGATTTAATGGATGCAGAAATCTTTTAAGTGAGTAAGATATAGAATTAGAAAATTATATAAGTAAAAAGTTGGGTAAATAGATACTCACATGGTTAATTATAAATATAAAAAAATCACTTGATATTCCTTTAATTCTATTTGCAAAATCAAAACATATTTTTCTTTTAATATCATTAATAAATATATATAACTTGATGAGACAGAATATAATGATATTCTCTGCCAAAAGTGATAATGACAATTTAACCAGGTTTGAGTTTCCTTCTAATTGCACTATCTCTCTCTCTCTCTCTCTCTCTCTCTCTATATATATATATATATATATATATATATATATATATATATATATATATATATATATATAAAGTTGAATAAAATGGTAACACATATAGGAATGATATTTCTTCATAATTAGTTATTTTTTCATCCTTCTCAATGATTTGCCACCTTTGGTCATTATAAGGAGAAAATATTTTTTGAAAGAGTTTCTAAGAATCAACATGCAACAAAAAAAAAAAATGAACAAAAAATACAACAGTAACATAGCATATCAATGTCATTGATAAATATATCTAGAGAGAGAGAGAGAGAGAGAGATAAACGTGTGTGTGTGCATATAGATGCCCTTTTATCCCACATGTTAGATCTCAAAAACACTTTTAATGTTTCCCAAGCCACTTATATATGCATATCTATATCACCAAATTGAGGCTAACAAAACATACAGAGAAAAAGTTTGATAGGAACTGCTTTTGATTTGCACAGCAATTCTTAATTTGTCCTTATATCAGACTATGTTCAAAACTCTGAAAAATGCCTTCATATTTTTTCTTAGTAAGATTTCTTCTTTTTTCCCTCCCTGTTCTTCTCTCTTTCTCTCTATATAGAGACTTTTTTTTGTTTAGGGACTAAAAGACAGAAATGGAGGAGTGGGTGCTGCAAAGTTCACAGCCCAACCAAAGAAAGGAATGAAATGTTCATGCTATTCCAAATATTTCTTCTGAAAGTAAACACACTTACCAGAGTATTTTTTCAAATTTCTTTAACACTTCTTGAAAAGAAATGCCTTACCTTTTTGGTTCGAACAAGAACTTTTCAGCACTCTCTCGTAGAAATATTCTATAAAAGTCCCTTTCCTAAACCAAATCAAAGATATGTCCAATACACAGGGTGTTTCAAAAGAGTGAATATCATTTTCAATCTACAAGATGTTTCAGAAAAATTGATATCATTTTATAATCTAATAATTTGGGCAATTCTCATTTAAATGATCTCAAATTTTAACAGGATACATAGAAACAGCTCAGAATTCTATGTTTAATGTTAAAACAGTCAATGGCATTTCTATACCTGAAAAGAAAAAAACAGTAAACATAGAATTTTGAGTTGTTAAAAATGTTGTTAAAATTTGAGATCATTTGAATGAGAATTGGTCATGAATTTGAAATTGGTGATTTAATAAGAATAAACTCAGTCAAACATTAGTTAATCTATCTTTTATTTCTTCTCTCTCTCTCTCTCTTTTCAGCCAAACATTTCTAACATTTAGTATTAACCATCTGCAAAATGGTTAGGCATAAAAGTGACTAAATTTTCACCTCTATTTTAAATTGTCTAATCTGTAATAATGTTCTTTTTTAATTTTTCCACAGCCTCAACTGGAGTATTCAATACAAAAGGTGCAGGTGTTTCAAAATTAGCTGATGCACTCAAGGTTGGTTCTTCAAATTTTTCAAATTTCTGTCTGGAAGGTCTTTTTATTTTTTTCCCCAGAATTTCTATTTTTAATTTAATAGATTTTGTGGAATAGCAAAGGGGTATTTTAAAATTTGAACAAAGTTCATTAAAGTCTGTGGTTCATGTCATTCAAATCCTTCATGACAGCTGAGGCTTATCACTGAATTCATATAAAAGTGGACATTTTAATGTTTACAGGGGAAAAAATAACTAATCTGTGCTGTTGAATTTTTGCAAATGATTAAGATGTGCTAAGAATATTTTGCTATTGTAGGAAAAATTCATATTAAGTTTTTAAAAAGTTATTTTCTACTAAATAGTAAAATATTTCAGTATATAAGATATTTATGCAGTAACACACAAAAGTATTGGACATGTGATTTTTTAAGAAGTTTTTTAAGAAAATGGTAATTTCAATTATTGTTACTAATTTCAAACTTTACCTGAATATAGTAAAGATATACATAAGGAAAAAAGAAGACATATTTGTTTATACCTAAATTTATTCACAAATTCAACATCTAAGTGGCACACCCAAGTTTTGGAACATTGCAAAAACGTGAATAAAATAGAATAAAATTTGCAGCTTGGAAATGAATTCTATTCAATATGAATTTCTACTGACCAACCAGAACATGAAATTCTCAAAGAGTGATAATTTAAAAGTTCTACATGTATTTTAAATGAACACTGAATTTCTGGTTGGCCCATGTGAAGGTTTTCACCGTAGTGAAAGCAAAGGTGCTCTCTCAAGAAGTTTAGAGAGCGATAATTAACTATTATAATCATATAATAGGATATCAAAAGATCTCTAATGAACTCAACATCCCTCTCAGTATGATGAGGGACATCATTCAAAAATGGAAGCAACATGGCCTGACTATAGAACTGCCTTGAACAGGATGTCCCCATAAATTAAATGAATGAACAGCTACATTCATTTATTAGGAAGTTATTCAAAACCCATTTACTACCTAAGGAGAAGGATCTGCAGGTGGCTAAAACAGAAATTAACAAAGATACAATTAATCGAGCACTCCATCATGTAGGACTGCATTATCGACTCCTTGGAAAACCCCTGTGAAGTCTCATAATCATTTCTGGGAGTCTGTTTCATTTTGGAATGAAATGTCTGACAAGACAAAAATTGAAGTATTTGGTGGAAACAGTTTGAGATATGTCTGGAAAAAAAAAGTACACTTTGTATTACTCTCAAATTATCATCTCAGCAGTTAAAAACACAAGTGAAAGTTTGAATATCTTCTTCTACAAATGAGCTGGATTTTTTAACATGATAATGATCTGAAATACATTGCAGTGAAAACAAGAGAATGATTAAAGATGAAGAAAATAAAGCTTTTAGTGAGGCCAAATCAGTCATTTGATCTTGATCCAATTGAAAATCTATGAAAAGAGTTCATCTGAGGAATCTTCAAAATTTGAATAATCTTAGATTTTCTCAACAAGTTAATTTCAGCAAGAAACTTAAATTTTTTTCTAAACATCTGACAAGTATCACAGCAAATAAGGGACACACTAATAAATATTGAACACTGTTTATTGATTTGGGTTCAAAACTTTTGCATGCTATTTATGCATAGAATTTTTCAATAAATTTACGTCTAGGTAAATATTTCCTGTTTTTTTCTTTATACCCTACATATCTTAGATGTTTACGACATTCAGGTAAAGTTTGTCATTGAAATAACAAAATATTTTCTTAAACCTTTAAAAGTCTTATCTATCTAATACTATTTAAGGCATATCACTGTAAATAAAACAGAAACATCTATTCATCACCATCAAAGACAACCATTAACTAATGTGGAGCTTTGCAAATAACCTACACAAGTAATTTGTTTATTGTGATAAAGACTTGCATAGAACCAGCCACTGATTTTGGAGGAATTGGTTACAAAAGAAAGGTGCACTAGTGTATCATAGATTCTCTAAACTCTTTAGTTTTGAATTCAGTCTTTCCTTCTTATAAATGAGTTGTTCTGACAAGGCGAGTGAGCCATATTTATATGTATATTCTTTCTGCCTAATGATTGTGTGTAACACATGAAACTTTGAGTAAACTAAGCATAAAAATAATTCTAGTATCTTGAGTTTTAAACCTGCTCTGCTGTAATAGCATTAAGCATTTTATACATTTTTTTTCTTTGTATCTTGTTTTATCATGATTACTTATATATATGTATATCAAGTAAACTTATATTGAAATGCAAACAAATAGAATTGCAATAAAGTTTCACACTGAGTAGTAGTTAGCAAGTTGCATTAAATTTTTTGCTGATATTCTACTCTTTGTGTTTTACTTAACAAGTAGCTCTTTCAGTAGATATTGAGCACTGTTGCTGTAAAGAGTAATGATCTACAGTATTACTGTAAGTTATATAGGGCCTTCCCATCAATCTTGATTAATGAGGACTTAACAGTTTAAAGATCTGAACCACTGAGCTACCTACACAGCTGTTTATAGTGGTGAAGCCCTGTCAAGAAGCAGTCACACTAGTGCTTGAATATGCTACAGATTCTCCAAAACAACATACTTCATGATTTGAATTCAGAATTTTTATTCTCCTAGACTAGTTGCCCTATCAGGGGTAGAAAGTCTAGTCTGCTCTATTATTTTACCCATAGCTGGGTGGGAGGAAGAAGAGATGGATATATGCCTTTCTAAGAACGTTAGTGCAAAGTGAAATAAAAACAGCCTCATCCAGGATTTGAACTCAGTTCATCAAATCCATATCTTTATGGGAGTCCCTATGGCTAGTGGTTAACATGCTTGACTCCGACATTGTAGTAAACAAGTCGTGCAGTTATGTTCATGTTCATGCTATTACCCTTGGAAAAGGTATAAACCCACTTAACTCTCCCGCTATGGGTTAAATAGAAGCACTACTGTTCTTCTACAGGGATGCTTTTGGCATTAAATAACCCATGAATGTTGATCTGCCATTAAACAATGAAACCAAACCTTATGTCATGCACATATCTATTTTATATATATATATATATATATACATATATACACTCATACACACACACACTACATATTTATGGCACTATATTCAAGATTGTATTGTACTCAAATAAATATGGTAAATAACTTTATAATTATATGCCTTCTGGAAGCCATGGAAACAATTTCTTGTGCTGTGATTATTTTAGCTTCATTCTGTGCACTAGAATGCAAGAACACAGTCTCTTTATCTTCCTACCCTGACAATCAACTCAAAAAAAAAAAAAACATCTTTGGAATCGTTGTTTTTGTTTAATTTCCTACAAAAATTTCTGCTTATTGATGTTGGCTCCACATCTTCCTACATGAAATCAAATGAAAATATTATGGCTCTTGTTTGATTATTTTCCTTAAAAATTCATTCTGATTGAACAATATAAAGACCTAACTGTATGCTAAGAGACTCAAAATCACATCATGTTGTAGTAAAGATATCCAAAGGAAAAAAACAGGGATGTACTATCTAACTTGTTGGGTTATAGAAAAGAAATTAAGATAAATTCAAGCCAATAAATTTGCACACTTCTCTAAAAAAGGATTTTTCTTATAAATGCTATTAATTATTTATTTTAATCATTCATGTATAACACACATTTTTAAGCCTAAAAGTTAGGAGACCATATTATGCAAAAGAAATAGATATTAACTTTTTATCTGGCTATGTGCATCACCATATTCAGGATGGTATTGCTAAATGTAAATTATATCTATGATCCAAACTAATTAATATCTAACAAACATTTCTGTTTTATGCCACTACAGAGAAATAGCCACTGGAATGTATTTGTTTATAAATTTGTTTCTTGGAGTATGAGCTTATTTTTGCCATAAGCATGTTGCATTTTTATGTGAACATGTCCCTGAGCTTGTTGGAAATACTGCATGACTGTTTTGTTTCAAAATGCAAGTAAATGATAGACATTTTTATTTTCAGTCTATATGAACCAGATAAAAGTTGAATAAATGTTAAAATTAGCTGCTGCAAAGTCTAAAAAGTTTGTGTATATTAGATACAGTATACTTTTTGTTGTAACCTAATAAAAGGTTACTGAATAAGAAATAACCAAAACAGAGGTTCTAAATGAAATGAAAATCTTTATAACATTAACAAAACACAATACTCATCAGCAGCGTGAAGAAGGTAACCCACTGCTAGTGGTGAACGACTTAGTCAGCATGTTATCCCATCTTACAATAGTGTCCAACGTCTTTACGAGTAGTTGGATATACCCATTAATGTTCATAGGTATGGTATATAACACTTTCTTACCTGGGAGATGTGGGGTCAGAATTTTTAGTCCAAATTCTGAGGTGCATGTTAAACATGAATACTCATGGTATTTGGTTATCCTATTCAGATTTAGGTATGACAAATGTATGACACACTTACCCAATGAGACATATGAAAATATTTTATTGGCATGCAGGAAATACTTTAGGGCCTTGTACTCAAATGTGAATGTAAGATTTAGCAATAAATATATATTGGTATGCAGGAGATAAACAATTTTTGGCTATTGATTTAGAGAAAAATTAAATAGAAAATATTGCCTTCTACTAATCTTTAAGGAAAATTTTTCCCTTTGTTGGCAGGATTAGACATATGCTGATTTTATCCCCTGGGTGTCCTGGGTATGGCATTAAACTGCATCTGGTGGTGAGGCTCCAATTCTGGGCAATGTAAAATACCTGTTATGAAGGGCGTTTATAAAGTTCTAAGCCTCACCAAGAAATAAGAACTATAGCTGAACATTTTTGTTGTGGCAAGCCACCACCACTTTTTATAAAACTAGAAAAACTAATTTAGATTTTTTGACTCTAAAAAAGTTCTAAGCCTCACCAAGAAAGAAATTCAATAAAACTAGAAAAACTAATTTAGATTTTTTGATCTTAAAATGTTCTAAGCCTCACCAAGAAAGAAGAGCCATAGCATTTTTCTTGTGGCAACTCACTATCACTTTTTATAAAACTAGATAAACTAATTTAGATTTTGGTCTTTATTTCTATGCCGATATGGTGCATACAAATTTTGAGAGATGTATAACAAATTTAAAATCTGTGTAAGGCTTAGAACAACCCTCAATGGGTCCTATTTATAGTCAAATAGATCTGTTTGAAAATTACTTGTATCAGATAAGAATTTTTGAAACTATATAAATTTGTATAAATTACTTACATTAGATAAAAATACTTGATTCCATATATGTGCAAACAACTGATTATAATAACAATTTTTTTAAAAAGTGCACTTGAAAAATGTTTGCAATGGAATATCAAAAATATTAATAAATATGATTATAATCAAATATTTGCTAATGAATCAAAGTCCAGCATAAAATAACCCATAAGAGGTTGATATGCTGTTAAACAAATTAACCAAACCAAAACTTAATTCTTGCTTTGTGATTTTTTTTTTTTTTTTACTAGGTTGGTATTTTCCTTTATTATCTTCTTTTATTTATTGAATTTATTTATGATAAAATCTAAATCATAAATGGTTTATTAAATATGTACATAATAAAAAGGATACCTTGCTGCTTAAAGAAAATGAAGAGGATTTTTTTTCTGTAAATTATCACCTTTTTAGGTAGATGCTCATAAAAAGGTTTACTGTACTTATTCTAGTTATATCAAATCTTTTTTTTTTTTTGTTATTTTAACTTTGTCTGGAAATTTTTGTCAAACCAACTTAAAAATCCATTATCATTCAAGCAATCATTCCAATAAAAGGCATCAGACTGACAATCTTCTTTGAACAATCCAAAATAGCCAAACTGTGGAACATTTCTCTTTCTAATATTCAATCTGATAATTACAAGTTATATCATAGTATCATTTTTCTTATACTTTATTTACTCATTATATTTTAGATTATTCCAAACTTGCTCTTACTTCTTTAAAATGTTAATTTTGAATTGAAATTATCAGCTTTAATTTTATAACCGTTTGCTTGTACTCATTTTAAAATTAACAAAAACCAGAGAAATGCATTAGTTTTCTACTTGGGTGATCAGAAGACGGCTTGAGATATTTTTTTATATTAGGTGTGCTGGCAATGTCACCCAACTGCATCCAGTGGTAAGGTTCTAGTTCTAGAGAATGTAGAGGGCCTTTTCTTTGCTATTACTACCAGATCCACTCTAACCTGGAGTGGTAATACCTGTAAGGGTCCCATCTATGGATCAAATTATACCTGTTAAAAAATGATTCATATTAGATAGGAATACTTGATACCATATAACTGTGTGAAAATTATTTGTATTAAAAATTGTTGATTAGAGTTGTAATGGTTTACAAAGGATTATTATTTTTAATAAGTTGAAACTATATAACTGTTTGCTAACAAATAATGATTATTATTAAATAGAAATAATTACTTGAAACCATAGAACTGTGTGCAAATCATTTGTATTTGGAATACTTGATATCATATAACTGTGTGTGTAAAAAAAAAAAAAAAAAAAAAAAAAAAAAAAAATCCTAATAAACAACCACACAAAAATGTAAATATACAATGTATGCAGTTTCCTAACCTTGATATAAAATAATCCTAGACATGTTGACATACCATTAAAATCAGACAGCCAATCTGATATTGGATCATAAACATTGCCAAATTCTTCTATGAGAGAAAGAAGTATCTTTTTGAAATTGCAAGAAGTCTTTCCTTCCAGGTATTCATTCTAAGTCATGCAAAATATGATTTCTGTAAAGATGCTATTGAGAAAAGTAGTTAGGTTTTTTAATTTAATTTTTTTTTTCTTTTTATTACTGCCTAGAAAAGCAACTTTTCAATTATTTCTTTCTTGGCAGGAAAAAATTCTTGCTATGCCGGCTACATCAAACAACTTTTGTGAGATTCTTTGTAGGAGGAAATCCTCTGTAGATTTAGACTCATTACCATTTCAGGTGCAACTGATTTCTTTCTTTAAATGAAGATTCACTGAGAATTTCTGTTGAGTTTCAGTTCTAGCCGAAACCAGATTGCAAATATAAGATAACCTAATAACTTATATACAGGGTAGGGGTAAAAAAAATTGATATTATTTGAAATGTTCTGGGTGTTTCAGAAAAATTTGTCATTTTGTGGTCTAATAATTTGGCCAATTCTCATTTAAATGATCTGAAATTTAAACAGCATCTGTGGAAATGACTCAAAATTGTGTGTGTAATATTTAAATTTCTTTTTTTTTTTTCTATTTAAGTGAATGTCATTTCTGTATAACATTAAATGTAGAATTTTGAGTTCTTTCTATACTTGCTTTTAAAATTTGAGATCATTTGAACTGGAATTGGTAAAGTTATTCAATTATGAAATAATATCAATTTTACTGAAACACCCCTGTGTATGTATGTGTATATATATATATATATATATATATATATATATATATATATATATATATATAAAACAAAGGGGCAAAAGAAAAAGCATATTTTAGGTTTTCAGTTATTTTTTCTTAAGAGTTGCTGTTGATAATTGAAATGAGGTAAGAGATTAGCATGTAAGCAAAATTTTATGAAGATGAAGGCATTAGAATAATGAAAGTGAACAGGTAAATGATGAAATTAAAATGTTTATATAATTTCCCACTAGTATTTTGAGTGAGATTTTTTTTTTTTTAGTTAATGTACACAGTTCTGCCAATATTTTTCCCAGTGTGGGATTTGTATGAAGATTGTTAGAAAAGAGAAAAATGATTTTTAAAAGAAATAAAAAGATAAAATATTTCTCTCTGATCTCCTATATTTTCATTTGAATCTCTAAAAATTATGATTGTGATTGATGTTACTTTTATTTAATCCAATCGTTTGAATTGAATGTGCACATGGTAAATGTTGATATGTTTTATTTGTTCATTTATCTTGAGCAAATATTTTGTTTCTGCATTGCAATTTAACTTTCTAGAGACTTGCATTAAACTACTTAACTTTAAGTGAACCTCATCCAACCTCTGCTTTTTCATTCCTCTTACATCTACCCTTTTTTACCTCCTTTTTTAAAGAGTTACTTTTTTTTACCTTTCCATCAATCATCTTACATTTCTGCTTTACTTTTGCTTGAAGCTCTTTTTAATGTCATTCTTTTCTTGCAACTAAACTGGCACACTTTCCACACATTTCCTCTTTCACAAATGCATTGTTCTTAATCTTTCTCCAGAGAATTTCTCTCTTCTTGCACTGAATTTACACTTGTTTTACTATAAGTTCTTTACCTCTTTCTTTCAAGAGTTCCCCCTCATCTTCTTTCAACAGCACTCTTTCACTTGTCGTGCTTTTTCTCTTAATTACCACCTGTCGGTTATCTCTTCCTGTAGGGAATTCATCTTATTGTTTGTTTTTTTAAATCTTATCTTTTCTCTCACCTTCTCTTTATTTAAAGATTTACTCACTTCTACTTCATCAACATCCTTACACTTTGACCACGCCTCTTTTAACACAGTTGCCAGAAGCTACAGTATTGGCAAATACAGATCAAAATTTCTTGATATTAATTGAATAAAATAGATGTTTAGGTGAGCACTATGTGCAGTTAATTCTCTTTGATCTTTCTTGCCTATCTTTCTGTAGAATGAGGAGTTCAATTTGATTTTACCATTGTGATAATTTTGAAAGAACACTTTCAACTTTGATGTGCTAACAGATAATTATGCTGCCTTTAAAAAGAAAACTTCTTAATTATATTTTAGATTGAAACTGTCAGGAACTAAAGATAAGCTGCAGTAATAACTGCAATGGGATTTCTGTTTTGTATAAGAAACTATCAGTTTTGTAATTGCTGAAACTGGTGAGTGAGGCTTTTGGAAAAATAACTATCAATAAAAGTAGAAAATTGAAGAATGACAAGTCAGAGCCAGGTTGGTAAGATTTTATTAGTAAGTGTTCACCTTGGAAGCAGAAACTCTTGTTTCTGCAACCCTCTTGGTGGGGCTAAGAATTTATTGATTGTATCCCACTGCAGATGGGTAAAACAACTCTCAAAATAGGGTGTACCAGTTAGGTAAATTGTATCCTATGGTGAGGCTCCAATTCTGGTGATCTGAATTACCCTTTCACTACTCTGACCTGTTAGGTTTCCATCTATGAGTTGAATTTTTCAAATTATTTGAATTTGAAAGGAATACTTGATATCATATAACCATATGCAAAAATCTTTTGAACTCCACAAAAAATTTTAATATGAATGTACAATGTATGCAATTCCTTAACCTCTAAGCATAAAATAACCCCAACAGGTTGACATGCTATTAAAATCAATCAATCAATCTTGTTTCTATTTTTTAAAGCTTTGCTTAGTCTAGTACCCAAGCTTTAGGTTTCTTAAAATAGTTTTTGTTTAAAAGTAGTCACCCATCTAAGTAGTAAACAGGTTCTCTTTCAACATGAGATGACCCTAAATCAGCTTTAGTTTCATGTTATTTGGTGGGTATAGCCTAGTTTTGAGTACGAGACAACAAGAAGGCATATAGTGAGGCTTGAACTCACTACCCTAGTAATAATCACCATGATCAACTTGTTAACCATCATACCATAATGTGGCTCTAATTTCTAAATAGAAAAAAATATTGTTTCTCAAATGATGTATTAAAAATTGATATATTTACTTTATATCTATTGAGCACTGTTTTTGTTATAACTCTAAACTGCATCTGATGGTGAGGCTCCAGTTTTGGAAACCTGGGGAAAGTGAAATATCCCTTCATTGTCATTACTCCTAGGTCCACTTTGAACTGGAGTGGTAGCACCTATTTATGAACCAAATAAATCTGTTCAAAAATTATTCCTATTTGATCAGATTTTGTGCAAAAAAATCTCTAAAACAACTACACTAAAAATGTAAGCAAAAATGTACAATGATTGCAATTCACTAATTTCTAGACATCAAATAACCCTAGACGAGTTGACATGCCATTAAAATCAATCTATCACTTTACAGAACAGTATATGTATATTTCCAAAAATGTATTTTTGGAAGAGAAAATATCTACATGCATGTCTAAAATATATAAAGGAGGTGTACTCACCTGATAATGAAAATAATAATTCTTTTTTTTTTTCTTTGATGGGGTGGAGTTGTGTGCTCCTGTTGTAGACTCTTTGTGGAGCATAGGGCTGCAGTGACACTCATGTCAGTAATGCTGCTGTAGTTTCAGGAGCAAGTTGGTTTTTATGGAATTAAGCTGCTTGCTTCACACTTTTCATGTTTCCATTCATTTCTGACAATTTTGATCCAATTCTACAAAAAAATTCAAAGATACCAATAATGGTGACTAGAATTGTACATATGTTATGCTTATGGTGTATTGTGTATATTGGTTATGATTCCTTTTCAGTTCACCTTTTAATATAAAACAAAAGAAAAAAAAATCCCACCCCTTCCTCTCTCTCTCTCTCTCTCTAAACTGTATATTTGAAGAAGGCTGTAGAACAGACCAGCCAAATTGTGGCAACAATAGAAACAGAAATAAGATTTTTAGAATAAATCAATTGAAATGTGTTTGCAACATATACAACATAAAGAATGGGTTCAGTCATCTAAACATCTCTCTAAATGATAATGAGTCTTTTAAAAAAAAAGTATAGACTATATTGAGTGATGTTCAGATTTATGGTTAACAAAGACCAAGGTAAGAAATTTGCCTCTCTCTACAAAAAAGTACATGTTTACTCTGTTATTCTCAGCTATGTTCTTATTGAAATAGCTAAATTCATGCATATCCAAAGAAAAAAGGTTTTTAAAAAAAGAAAAAAAATGAGTCAGTCTATGTAAAATCATTTGTATCATACATATTTGAATAAGGAATGACTTCTTGTATTAAACAACCCCTAATTTTTAGTTATAAAAAAGTGTTTTTATCACATATTGCATGTCGTGATTGACCCCCGAGCTTTTAGCCACAAAAAGGTGTTTTTATCATGTCATAATCGACCCTTAATTCTTAGTCACAAATAGGTATTTTTGTCATATATTGCATGTAATGAAAGACCTCTAATTATTGCTTCAAAAACATGTTTTTATCATATATTGAATATAATGAACACCCATCCCCAAAAATATTTTCCTCTGCTAGTCTACATCTCAAGAAATGAATGATCCCTTGCTTTTGAAGTGAAAAATAAGTCTCAAAAAGATGTTCACTATATAAGTATATACAGTATTTTATTTTAAGAAAATTTTTCACCATCATAAATAAACAGGTGAAATTTGCTAAAAACCATCCTTTTCACTTGGAGAAATACTTAAACGCCTATTTGTACTCAAACCACTAAGGTGATTGTTACAGAATTTTCTATGATGGCACACACCAACTTTTCATGCCATTAAACTTTTGAATATATTTTGGTAAATATTAAGTCAAAATTAAAGTATTTCAAATCTTGAAATATGCTGACAAAAACCAAAATTACAACCCTGGAGGATGATATCCATTTTGATGTATGTATAGTTATATTCATGAGATTTGAGTAATGTTGAATCATCCCTTATTTTGGTACCTATGCCTGTATATATTTGCCCAACTCCTCTACCACATGCAGGATGGGACACAAAGTTAATTAAGCAGAGAACAACTGATCTGAATTCAGAATTTATCTTCTCCTAGACTGGTTGCCTTGCCAAAACTAAAGAACTTAAT
This sequence comes from Sepioteuthis lessoniana, assembly GCA_963585895.1. NCBI lineage: Eukaryota > Metazoa > Mollusca > Cephalopoda > Myopsida > Loliginidae > Sepioteuthis > Sepioteuthis lessoniana. The sequence goes on along the minus strand of OY757913.1, from coordinate 111,584,037 downwards.
ATGTCCTAATATTTATCCATAGCTAATGGAAAGAAGAGATGGATTCATGTTTTTCCCCAAGAGAATTGGCACAATGAGAAATGCATCAACCTTATCTAGGATTTGAACTCTGGTCACTGATTCCATTGCCATTGGTGATAACCATTACACTAAGTGCGCCTCCTCCTCTTCTTGTGTATATATTGGTTCTTAGATGTGATCTTTATATGCCTTCATTTACATTAACTCAGCTATATTACTTTAGTATGTTCAATCTTGAGTATATTTAAACACATATCCAGGGTGTTGTAACTTTTTCTCTTATCCTATTTTTGTTTATTTGGAAAAATTTATGCAACACTCAGATTGCAAACCAGTACTCAAGGGAATAAGCTTTTATATCACTAACTAATGTGTGATTAAGATATATTTATAAGAATGATTCAGTTTAATTATATCAACTTCATGGTTAGCTATATGGCTACTTACCTCCCATTATACAAAACACCCAAGTAAGATTAACAAGACATATTGAGCAGTAAGGACAAACTCATAAGCAATCTTGTCCTATAGACCCCTATACATGGATTTACTAGTGTTGACTGACCAGCAAAAACTTATGTTCATCAGCTCTGTGTAGACAATGGCCAATAAGGACAGATGGTGAGAAAATCCAAAGAATCTATGCTATCAGCATAACTTGATAATGATGATATTAAATTGATATCTATTTGGGGGGAAATTTTATCGTAATATCATGATGCTTTTTTTTTTTTTTCTTTTTTTCAAATTTGTGAACTTTAAAAATGCAACCTCTTTTATTGCTTTCTAATAACTTTGTTTTCTCATAATTTTGCTATCGAAAACTATTTGAAAAATGATCAGAGGGTCAAGAAAGTAGAATTTGAGTATTATTCTCAACAAAGAAAAAACAGCAACATTTTTATTAATTCTAATCATTAACAGATTTGATTTTTGGATAAAAGATAATGATTTTTGAACTAAATATTCTGCAACTCATAGCCGTGTTTGGCCTTTCAGCAGTCTAAATTGTATTTTACAACATTCACCCACTGAACTCTTAATTCTTGTATCTGATCTCTCAAAATTCACAATAAAATTGTGAATAAACCACATTTAGAATTTACTCCATGATACTGACCTCTTTATTTTTAGGATTTGATATGATCTTCACAAATATGAAAAGCAAGCTATATTAAAATGGTCTTTTGCTCAAAATATCAAACTTATAGCTTCAAAGGCCAGATTGATTCTTCTTGTAAAATTGCCATCATCAATTTTGACTTGGCAAGGGTTTGCATTGACTGGGTCACAGGACCAGAAAAGTCATTTACTTATTTTCACTTGATAAAAACTTAAGCTCACTTAATAGAAACTTCTTCAAAATTGATGGTCATTTAATAAAAACTTACTTTCATTTAATAAAAACAAATATTTTGAATTAGTAAAAGATATTCCTTTTACTTTTCCCAAATTTTTTCTAGTTTAATTTTAGTTTAAATACAATAAATTTTAAACATATAAAATATATATTTATATCTTATGAGCTCAAATCAAATCAATTTTAGATAGGAAATTTTATGAAAAAATATTATAAGGAATTTTTTGTTGCTTTTTTACATAATATAACAATGCAAACTTTTCCTTTTCTTCCATAAAATTAGAAGTTTCTTTTTAAGCCATATTCAAATAAAAAATTGTTTGAATATTATAGAAATTTTATAAAGAAACACAAATGTTACCTGGGATTAAGTATTGTTGTTATTCTAAGAATAACTCAGAATATCCTCATGTCTGTTTTGATCACTGAAAAAATTGAAAATTTTTAGCACATGATTTGTTAGATCATTTAATTTTGCTGTAATGAATGGCAAAAGTTTAAAGAAATGCTGGAGATTCCTTTCAGGAATTATCTGATTTGATAAAAGAATGAGGAAGGTGTTATGTAATTAATTCCACTCATTCCCTCCCCCTCTGATGCCCTGATATGGTAGATATATTCAAATATTTACAAAGAAGTGATTGACAAGGACAGGTTGAGGGGTCAGCTCCTGCTGTAGCAACCATGAGAAACATGAGAAATCATATTGAGTGTTCATTGATTGGTTATGGGTAGTCACATGATATCTAAAATTCTAGAGTCACTAAGTAGAATTGAGTTTAAGAATTGAGTTTAGATAAAAAAAAAATTTTTAAACTAATTTGAGGCTTAAGCAACATCATCTCCTCATAGGGAAGAGGATGTCTTATGAATGAAAGAACAGCTTTTTTTTTTCTTTTTTTTTATTTACTTTTAAAAAAATCCAGTCTATATATTTCTTTTTATGAAACTAGTTTATAGAAATGTAACATCAAAATAAAGATGATTGGATTTTTGAGACACATGTTGCTGTTGTCAACCTTCATTTTTTTCCTTTCAAATGGTTAACCTTTAGAACCCTGAATCTTCCATGTCTATGGATTTACCAGACTAAGTTTCAAGCTGAAAATATGAAATGTTGTAATCTATTATTTAACAGCCTGATTGGCTTTATTGTTGCTTGGCACTAGCAATGGAGAAATAGGGATTCACTGGCAAGAATTCAGGCCATCCAGGTATATGTACTTCTAGGTAACAGCTCAAATGCCAGTTGCTCAACTTCTGAAGATTAAAAAAAACCTTCTGCTAAGTGTACTAATGGGCTGTGTGATAAAGATATAGGAGCCTAGTGTAATGGTTATCATCTTAAGAAATGAACAACTCTAGTTGAAATTCTGAAGTAAGCTGTTTGCATTTTACTTGATATTAATGCTCTTGGAGAAGGCATTAATACATCTCATCACCCTCTACCACCACCAGCTATAGCTGAATAGTAGGACAGACTGTGTTCTTTAGTCTTGGTATGGCAACTGTTCTAAAAGAAGAAAAACTCTAAATTCAAACCAGCTCTACTCGACTGAAAAATCACTCAGTCGGTTGGAGCTGTAGAATATACCGACTGCACCACTGTAGTGGGGTAACACCCCTCTCCTCACTTCCAACAAGGCTACCTGTTTGCCATGGGTGGCAACCCGTAATGCTTGAGGATGGGATCCTTGTGGCTGAGCAGTCTGTGACCAGCTAACTAAAAAGGTCACAGGACTTGCAACACTCCACTTTGGCCCTTACTGGGCTAGACAGGCAGTTGGAGAGGCCCGATCCAATCAAGTGGCCGGTCATGTCAGCCCTCTTTTAGATTTGTGTAAAAATTCAAACGAGGACAATGGCCTAGGGGTCAATCATGCTCTGGGAGGTACCCGTGGTGTAATTGTTATCGTCGTAGGAAATGGATACGGCGACACGAGTTCAAATCCTGGACCTGACTGATTGCATTTCACATAGCATTAATACTCTTGGGAAAGGTATGAATCCAATTATTCTCCCTCCAGCTATGGGTAAATAGTAGGACAGACTGATTTCTTCAGCCTTGGTGAGGCAACTAGTCTAGGTGAAGGAAAACTCTGAATTCAAACCTGTCAAACTCCACTTAAAAATTGACCTTGTGTCATATCCTGCCTGAGCGGAGGGGTTGGGTAAATATGATCATGCTGTGGAAAGACTTGTAACTCTTTCTATTCCTGGGCAAGTCATTATCTTGGTAATGAAAACCCGGGGACAAAATAAAATTGTCTAACACCAGCATGAGTATACTGAACATGTAGGCTTGATGTTGCTAGGTGAATGGGTTTTCCCCTTGGCACATCCCTGCATGGAGCTCCAAAGTGGGTGGGGAGCATGTTCAATGAAACTCACATCTAATCATATGAATAACACCAACAATACCCTAGCTAATAAAAAAAAGACTCTGGGAAAGTTCTGACAGTGAGACAGAAGAAAAACCAAATTATTTCCTGTCTTTCATCATGATGGAATCAGCTGAAGAAATTCCACTAAGTAAGCTGTTCCCGTTCAAGATTGAAAAAAATATTCTCAAAATCTTAAAACCAAAAACAGTTTTAAAAAAAACTTAAAAATAGAACCCTACTAATAGAAATCTGTAATAAAAACCAAGCTGACAAAATGCTAAAACGGAAACACCTTGACAACATAAAAATAAAAACCTATCCCCAAAATTCCTTGAATACATGTAAAGGAGTTGTAAAAAGCCATGAACTCTCCTTATGTACATTAGATGAAATCAAAACCAACTTAAAAGACCAAAATGTTATGGAAACCTGAAGAATACAAATTTTTTAAAAAAGCAGAGAAACTAGATACAAATACATATATAATGACCTTTAACACCCACAAAATTTCTCTAGAAATATAAATTGGATACCAAAAAATAAATGTAGAACTTTATATCCCAAATCCCTTAAGATGCTACAAATGTTAGAGGTTTGGGCACCACCAGGACCAATGTACATGACTGCCAGTATGTGGAAGATGCAGTGAATATGACATGCATAACAACTGCCAAAAAGACTACAAATGTGCTAACTGCCAAGGAAACTGTGAGGTATGGAAGAAAGAAAATGAAATTACTAAACTAAAGCATCACCTACCTAGAAGCAAGAAGGATGGTCATCATCATGTCACGTCATCAGCACAATTATCCCTGACCTTCTCTCGTCATCCCTCCCGATCAGGGGCCCTCACTTCTGAGGTGACTTCTGTTGTTGGGCCACTACAGACCCCACCCAAAAGGGAAACTACAGGGAACCCCCTACCTCTATGACAGGCAGGGACATGGTACAAAACAGGGAAAAAATAGATCCAGATCAAGAACGAGAACTATTCCAAGAAAGGACTGATTTGAGTTCATGGAAACAAAGGAAACAGAGGCTTCCATTAGCCAATCTGGGAAAATACAGATGAACATCCAAGTAGAAAAATTAAAAACCAGGAAGCGCATTCAAAATGCCCTCAAGAACAAAGTCACCTATAAGAATCAATAAACACTGCAATGCTCAGGGATCAACAAAATCCCAAAGAAGAACCTATAGTATAGAAAGTATGGATAGTGATACATTCCACCTAGATGCCTGCCTTAATCTTGAAGAAGCATTAAATAACTATAATACTTGAAATTATTTAACTGTGGGCCAACTTATAAGTTAACTCATCTTTTTAAAAGTTAACCTCTTACATATCATACATATCTATTTAAATGTGTACAAACAAATGACTGATGTTCAATTGTTACTGTTACAAAGCAACTCTGGAAATCATTTAACTGTGTGCAAACAAATGAGAAAAAGTAAATAGAATGATTTGTATAACAAGAAATACCTGAAATCATTTAACTGAAGAAAAATGAGCTCAGGTTTGTTCAAAAATGTTATTAGAAGAATGTTCACATACCATGTGTACTTAATGTATAAGTCTAAACAGGATTTGCAATGTTTGATGTGACATAAAACCAAATCAACTTACAAAGAACTGATTTTGACATTTGAACTTTGTACTTATGCTAAACTAAATTGTTTGAAATAGAATTGTTTTTACATTTTATTGAGTGTAAAGAAAACTGTATTTATGTACATATAAAAATGGACTTGGCATTAAATAACGTAAAATTTTTGATATGCCATAAAACCAAATCAAGCCATCTACTGAAAATTGTCATATCTTGCTTTTGGTGGAGAGGTTGGGTAAATACATATATGGAATAACATGTATATTTCATTGCTTCAAGTTACTCCTTTCTTGGTCAGACCATGAACTTTTCAGCCACCCTAATATAATAGTAGCTACTTGTCATCACTTGATCAAAAATTTAAGAAATAATGACCATAATTTCTATTTTAAAGAAAAACGATATGAATATTAGCTTCTGGGTACAATATTTTACATTTTGTTGGAGTTGGTTGACTTCATCTTTCCATCAGTCTTTTCAAAAAGTTTATAAATGCTTTTATTGAACTTGTTACATCAAAGTGACTGTAACCCCAAGGAAAATTACTATAAGTGCTATTTAATTCTGAATACACAGTTTCTTTTTTTCTTTTTTCTTTTTTCCTCATATGTAAGCTGCCTGGGGCCTTGATAAAAATTATACATCAGCATTTTTTTTAAAGTTTTTTTAAAATTCATTTGTTCAAGAAAGAATTAGCTTTGTGAATTGCTAAACATTTTCAAAACTTTCGATGGAAGACCAGCTGAGCTATAAAGTTTCTTAAATCAAACTTTACTGAGTAATACATTCTCTTTTTCGGAGGTCAGTTTTTGTTTCTTTTTTGCTTTACACTTAGAGTAGTGTGGATAAATGTTTAGTTGTGTTGAATAGTTAAATGAAGATTACTCTCCCTATTACTGCTTCTGTTCAACTATGAGCCAAGCTATACAAATGATCATTATTTGAGTGATATTAGTAATACTCAGTTTAGAGTCATACCAGTCATTCTGAGTGATATATCATAGAAAATGAGGATTTATAGTTCCAGTAATTAAGTGTTGTTTGTCACAGTATCAATTGGATGCAGTACATAAGAAACAAGTGGTGTCCAGTCCCTGCTAAGAGGAACAGTTCATTCCACCCATCTCCATATATATTACAAACTGGGGGAAAAAAGAAGTAAAGGACGTATGTATGTGTGTATATACATATTCATATATATATATATATATATATATATATATAAAACAAATTCATATGAAAGAGAGGTATCTACTTGATTTGTTTGTGAGAAATATATTTATGTAATAAAAAAAGGTTTTAAAAAATGTTGAAGTGTAATATTCAGGTGAATCAAAAATTTTGTAATATTTTGCTTAATTCAGCAGTTCTGGATGTTTTTGCTGCAGTTGTGAAGATGACAAGCTACACTAAACTGTAAAATTCTGACCTCGCTTGATACTCTCCATGTTTGCCACGATAGCTTGGAGCACAGCCTCAAAATCCAGTTTTAGCCCTACTGGACTTTGCCTGATCATTGTGGTTCTTGCAGCCTGATCAAAATTTCTTGGATCATCTTATTGCTATACTGTGCTCAACTGCTTCATCACCTTTTGCACAACAAATGTTTTTGGTTTCTTCCATGGCATTATGACCAAGTTTAAACTTGTAAAGCATAAATTTCCAAATTAGATGACATTGCGTGTTTATCTGTGTGGCTTTCAAATCATCCATATACAGTGAAACAATGGACACAGTGTCAACTCACCAACTTCCTGGATACTACCAAGCTCAGCTGGCACCTTCCATGGCTTTCACTGCTATAGTCATATAATTGACAAGTTGCAAATTACCATGTACCAAAATATTGCAAATGCTTTTGAAGAAGGCATGATAGCATTTTTTTTTCTCCCTACAACTAAGGGCAGATTAGTCTCTTCTCTAGGGGAAGGGAAAATTGAATTTTAAGTCTGCTGTACTCTGCTTAAAAATTGAACTTGTCACATCTTGGTTCTTGCAGTGCAGAGTTTGACCAAAAAATACATACAGCTCTCTGTCTCTCACAAATGTACATGTTTGTGTGTGTGTGTGTGTATATATATATATATATATATATATATATATATATATATATATATATGCCTTGGAATCCCTGGTTTTAGGCCTATCTGACCTTGCCTGATGAATGAGGATCTTACAGCCTGATCAAAATTTCTTGGACCATCTGGTTGCTGTATTGTGCTCAACTACATCATCACCTTTTGCACAACAAATGTTTTTGGTTTCTTCCATGGCATTATGGCCAAGTTTAAACTTGTAAAGCTTAAGTTTCCAAATTAGATGACATTGCATGTTTATCTGTGTGGCTTTCAAATCACACATGAGGGAAGCAATGCGTCAGCACACCGACTAGCATAATTTTACAACCACAGCAGATACCTTCCATTGCTTGAATTGCTTCAATCACATGATATGCATGTCACAAACTATCCTGTATCAAAATATTGCAAAACTTTTGACTCACACTTGTATATTAAACAGCAATGAATGTTTTAAAATGCTTGATTTTTATAGACCTGTGATTTTCATTGAGTGATAGGCCTGGGCTGTTGATATACACTTCAAACGTTTGTTTGGTTGAAATTTCTTCTTGCTTTTTTTAAAAAGGTTGTTGGTAAGAGAATGTGTGGTTAAACAAGAGACAAAGTTTTTTTCATTCAAACAAGGAATCTTTTTTTTTTTACCACTGTCTGACCATATGACCAGAACAGGACCCAAGTTGAATTTGACTCTTTTTACTTATGCTTGCTCATACTTTTTAGCCTTTACTTACTTTTAGTGTCCACTGTGACTAGCTAGTTCCTTTTGTTTTTTTTAATCTATGCTTTGCTTTTTATGATTAAAACTATAGTCATACCTACATATATATATATATATATATATATATATATATATATATATCACCTGACTTGATTATGTGCTTTGCTTTCATCCCACCACATTTAACACTGATGTGTTCTTTATATATATACTACCATAACTGTCTAAAATTAATGTGTTGAATATATATATATATATATATATATATATATATATACACACACAAATGGTTTTTTTAATTTTTTAATCTATAGCAAATATGTTGTTATTTTCTGCAAAAAATGAAATCAAAGAAAAGAAAAAATTCTAAATACTAATTATATCATACATTTTTTAAACATTGGTTTGTCTTAGTTTCTTTGTTTAATAGCATATCAACCTTTATAGGTTATTTAACACCAAAGTCATTCTTGTTGAAGAACAGAAGTGATACTACTTAACCCCGTAGCTTGGAGGATAAGAGGTTTTATATTTTTCCCCCTGGATATTAGTCCAAAAATGAGCATAATACTATGAGTAGAATTTGAACTCACTCACTATGATGTTGCAGTATAGCACTTTAGCTACTATGCACTTAAACAGCATATTATCATATATAAATAGATATGAATATTCTGGGGGGGGTCATATCTTTGTTTACATAGCATTGGATTTATTTCAGTTTTTTCAGATATATAAGGTATCTACTGGTGTATATGATAATTTAAAGATTAACTTGGAATTTCAAATCAGACAACTTGAAAGAAAATAAGTTTTATTTTTCATTGGTTATAGATTTTAATTTTAAAACACATTTTTATAATGCATGCATACATATATAAAGAAAGACTAAACTTAATAAAATATATTTTGTCAAATTACATCTATGTTAATCTTAGAAGATATGCCAATGCCAAAATTGCTCATTTCGTTGAGTGGTGGGGGAGATATGAGATAGGGTTAGATAAGGCATTAGCAAAGTGAACCATAAACTGCCTCATCTAGGATTTGAAATCAGGTCACTATGTCCATTTGCTAGAATGATAACCATTATGCCACACACCTCTACTGTACCCAACTCCTCTGTCACATGGATGATGTGATAGAAGGTCAATTTTTTTTTTATGTAAAGTAAAGCCAGTTTTGAATGAAGAATATTCCTTCAAGACTTGTCTGCTAACCAAGTAAAACAAAACGGTTCAAATATTACCAGAGCAGTTTTGCCACTTGGTCAAAGATGTCTTAAGTTTTCTGCATAAGACCATTACTTCAATAAGCAAAGAATTTTGATCTTACCTGTCAATCATTTGCAGCTGTTTTTTTTTTTGTGGAATTCTGAATAGAGAATGTATTAAGTATTTCCAGAGACACTTGCAAGAAGAAAAAAATAGTTAAAAAAGAAAGAAAAAATGAAAAAGACAAGATACCACATTACCAATGTGCAGAATTTAGGATAACAAAAAAAAAATTTTCTCTTTTGTACAAAAAGAGGAATCAGTAGATTTTTTCTCTTCTCTCTCTCTCTCTCCCCTTGTCCATTCATACATCCTGGTTTACATCAAAGACAGCATGATTAGCATAACTGTTATTGACGTAAGAGATGCAATCAGAAGTCCAAGTTCTAGTTTAGGTTCTTTTCCTTTTATACTTAGAAAAGGCATGAATCCTACCGTTCTTATCAATAAATAGTAGGACAAATTGGGTTCCTTAGCCTTGGTTATGCAACCAGTCTAAGACAAGGAAGACTCTGAATTCAAACCAGCTGTAATCCACTTTGACTCTGTTTCATCAGCTGGGTCTGTAGAAAACACCATCTGCATTTCTCCAAAAGGGTAAGACCCCCACCCTCCTCAACAATTGTTCTGGATATGACATTAAACCATCTGATGGTGAGGCTCCAGTCTTGGAGCTTTGGTGAATGCAGAGTACCCCTTCATTGCCATCACTCCCCGCTCCACTCTGGCCTGGAGTAGTAAGACTTGATAGGGTCCTATATATGGGTCAAATAGAACTGGTTGACATTCAAACTGAGTGCAAACAAATAACTTATGCTAAATTGAACTGTTAGAAATAGAACTGTTTATTCATTTAACTGTGTGTAAGCAAATGAATGATGTTTAATTGAATCATTAGTGATACATAGCAATATGTGTAACTATTTAACTTTGTTTACAAATTATATGTATATCTAATATATATATGTATAAACTAGATCTGGCATTAGATAACCTACAATGCTTGATATGCCATAAAACCAAACCAAACCAATCCATTTGACCTCATGTCACATCCTACCTGTGATGGAGGGGTTGGGTAAATACAGATCAGTAAATACATACTTACATAACATCTTCCTATTTTGAAAGTGATCCTTTGTCTTCATTACTCCAACTCTCTCTTTTTGATGTAATGGGAGAGATATTGCTACTGAGTGAAACTCTCTCGGATCAGGCTCCTTTTGTTTTATTTTTTCTTTATCCTGTTTGAAAGCAAATATGATAAATGAGACATGATCAGGTGCCACACTTCCAGTCTTACAGGTGGGAGAAAGTTGTCTCAAATTGTTACTTACTTGTTCTTATCTGTCTACTGTAATTAGACATGAATAAAACGCACACCTAACTTTCAGCTACAAAATTCTGTCAAGAAAAACATCTCTTGTGTATAATACAAATTGACTTTTGGAATTTGTAGCACCTAAATTTAAACAAAATTTAACATTTGTTCAATTTTTTATCCAGTTTGTATCAACTAAAAATAAGAATTTTTATCATTTTATTTCTTAACAGGCCCATTAGCATAATGGTTAGTCCGGAAGTCCTAGGTTCAATCCCAGGTCCAGTCATACTAAAGACTCAATAAATGGTACTTGATACCTCCTTGTTTAACACTCAGCTTAATAAGGTGTAGATCAAGGGTAAGTGGAGTAATCTAGGTAAAGGAGTAGCACCCTCCCCTACACCTCAGTGTAGTAGCTGTTAAAAAGGGAGCCTCTGAGTTACCCTTGACTACACTCAGCCAACTTATTTAGGGCAAGGACATGTACACATGAAAATGAAACAAACTTTATTAAATACACTCACTTAGCTTTTAGGTTTAAAAATCTATGAAAAAAGGGCAAATTATACACAAATAATTAAACTACTTAGAGTGAGTATAACACTCCTTAGATTTTTACAAAGTAAAGTGACTCTGAATTACCTTACCACCTGTACATTCCTTTATGTGAACCTATTGGAATGGAAATGCTTTCTGCTTTTCAGGGACAATACACAGAGATTAAGCCAAAATTTTGATGCCACAACCCAAATATAATCCAAAATCCCAAAACATTGTAGGATTCAAGATACAAGTAATATCAGTCACATATTTTGTTGCAAATCAAATGTTGATGTAATACAAGTATTTTGTAAGGAGACAATAATTGTTTCCCTTGGATTTGGCTGGGGCATGTCCTTTGTATACCTTGTGATCTCCTAAGAATCCTAGAATCCATCTTGTTCTCTTTTGTCTCATAAAAATCTAAAGCCAGCATGGCTTACTGTATAATTTTGAGCTAATAAACTCAAGTAAGACTTTCATCGTTTCGTACCCCTTTCATATACTACTTGTTCATAGAACAATATGTGCACATTTTATCTGTTGAAAACATTTGTATATTTTTGTTAATAATTTTTTATGTATATCATATATGTATTAAATGTCCTTATGTGTACGAGGATCATTAAATAAGTTTCCAGACATTTTTGTATGGGCACTTTTATTGATAGTACACACATGAAACTCTAGTTTCCTTTGAAGTTGTCTCCTCTGGCTGCAGTACACTTGTTGTACCCTTCCAACAACTTCTGGAAGGCCCCATCGAAGTCCTCTTGTGTGAGAGTGTCAATGACCTTCGTCATAGCCTCTTTCATCTCCTCAATTGTCACATAACGACAGCCTATGAGCTTAGGGAATAACCAAAAGTCACAGGGAGCAAGGTCTGGACTATAGGGAGGGTGAGGGACTGTTTTGATGCCCATCTTAGTCAAATAGTATGTGACAAGGATGGAGTTATGGACTGGTGCATTGTCCTGGTGGAAATGCCAGACCTGATTTGAAGAGTGCTGGCCTCTTCCAACAGAATCTCTTGCTGAACTCCCTTAAAACCTCAACATAGTAACCTAACCCTTCTTTATGTGGCTAATTAACTCTGGTGTATTGACTTCCTTACTCCTCCCACACCTCTCATCATCCCTCACAGACTGCCTGGTTTCCTTGAATCTCTTATGCCACTCAAAAACTAATGCTTGATTCATGCAAGATGGTTGAAAAGCAGTCTGAAGCATTCGATACATTTCTGTGGCATTTTTTCCAAGTTTAAAACAGAATTTTATTGCATATCATTCTAAAGTGTCCTCACATCCAGATTGCATTTTTGAAATTCACCAGCTTTGACAATCAGGCTTTAGTAGGGTGTATACCAATTGCTGCTGTAGATATTCATTTGAACCTGAAATCATAAAAATTAGTCAGTCATCTCATAAGATGTATAGCAATAAGATACTGAATTTTCAAGAGTCTACAACAATTTTAAATGCCTGTACAAAAAAAGTCTGAAAACTTATTGAATGCACCATGTAAATGAGCTTTATCTTGTCTTTCCTTCCATTTATTAAGTGTTAATATATCATTAGATAATCTAATGCTAATATTGAACTTTGGTGAGTGAGGATGCAACAAAATAGCACCAACTACTTCCAATAATATTTTCTAATTCTTTTTATCTTAAAGATTTTACTCTTTTTTTCTCATAGATAATTTATGGATATGGCATTATTTAGTAATAAATTATAGAAATAATCAAGTATAGCAAGATATGATACATTGCTTCCATCTTCAGGTTTGCTTATGTTGCTGAAAAGAAGTTGGCAATAACCTTACAACTTTAATAAACATTTTCTTTTGTATGTGTTTTAATTTTAGGTGGTTTTCAGTCGGGAAATCCTTGGTGGTTTCTCCTTGAGTCATCATGAAGAGATTGTATCCAGGAATTATATGGTAAGTTTACTTTTATCTTACTGAGTGGAGTAATAAAAGATGTTTAATCTGTACCATGTTTACAAGGAAAGAAATTCATTTCCAACCCTTTTAAGGACAGTAAGTTTTTTTTTCATTTTGTGTGTATATATTAATTTACTAAGCTTAACTTACAGTGGCTTAAAGTCACATTAGTATGGCAGCCAGTAAGGATCAAATATATGATACGATCTTGTGAACCATCATGCATATATATATATATATATATAATCAGTTGTAGTAGTCGTGATATTTAAAATATGAAAGTGGCCAATGTATAAAGAGCTGTAATAATAACCAAAATATCGAAATATTAACTTACAATTCCTCACATTATGACTTAGTTTAGCACAGGAGAAACTATTGTTGGTTGATATTAAGATATATTATGTATATATAGTATGTAATTAGGGCAGATTATAAATAGATATTGTGCTAATGTATTTCTTTGCAAGACAACTATGTTGAAGAAATCTGTCCTTGACATCAGGTGAGCAAACCATTGCCTTTTTTTTCTTCTTATAGAGAGCATTATTATGGAGGGACCATATGGTAGAAGTATTTGCTCCATCTTTCCTCTGTACATGGAATCAAATGCCTTGGAGAAATCTACAAAAAAAAGTGTTGCTTTTCTGCTTTGAATTTTTTTCAGTACTATGTCAAGTTCTTCCTCCACAAACTGTCTCAGGTTGATGTCTTGTTGGTCATTAATAATTTCTTTAGTAGGTTTATCCATAATTTCAAGAGGGTTTCTAAGGAACTTCTTGAAATGCTCTTTCTACTTCAGAAGTCTTTCTTCTTGGTTGGCAGCTTTTAGTTTCGCTCTTGAGGTGCTTTTCCTTCCACACACTTCATTTAGTGTCTGCCATATTAATTGTGATAGTCTACAGAATTTCTGCCACCTAGACCATATACTACAAGCAACAATAGATCCAATAAAAGTAAATAGTTTCATAATAAAAAAGACAAGAAGCAGATGATATTCCGCAGAAACTATGGCAGATGCAGACCACACAGATGATCTAGTACTTCTTGCAAATATACCTACCCAAGCCAAATCTCTGCTGCTGAGTCTGGAGCAAGCAGTGAGAGGCATTGATCTCTATGTCAACACAGATAAAACTTCATTTGTTTTAAACAAAATTGAGCCCTTGCCACTTTAAGTGGAAAACCTTTGAAATTAGTCAACATTCACATACCTTGGCAGCAATATCTCATCTACTGAAATCAGTGTCAAAATATGCATAGGGAAGGCATGGACTTTTATTGACTATCAGTGATATGGAAATCTGATCTCCCTAATAAAATAAAGCAGAAATTATTCCAAACTGTAGCCATGTCATTCCTATTATATAACGATAAAATAGGACTAACACAGCAACAGTTTAGAAGGCCATCTGCTCTTAAACAGAGTACTTGGAGAAAAAGTTAGATGGTTTCATTCAAGCTGTGGCTGAGTTGATTCTACTCTACCACCTGAGCTTAAGCAGAACACTTGGAAAAAAAGTTTGATATGAACTACACAATAATACTATATGCTATTTTGAATAAATCCTGGAAGCAGCATCTCACAAAAGAGCCACTGTACGGCCACTCACTTCCTATCTCAGAAACCATCCAAGTAAAATGAACAAGATGTGTGCTGCACATTGCTGGAGAAGTAAGGATAAACTCATAAGCAAACTTCTCTTATGGAATAAAAGGAATTAATTTTACTGGAAACAAAGGAAGGAAAAGAAATCATACAAATACAATACGTTCTTAGCTGAGTCAGCTGGGGTTATAGAATTGGTCCAATAGCCATTTTTTTAGATTTTGTATGCTTTCATTAGTCGGCGGGTACGGATAGTCGAATTTTGGTTTGTCTGTCTTGTGAGGTTGGGTACCTGGATGTATGGCATCGCATGTTACTGATGGTGGCAATGTCATGGGTCTGGGGAAGTATGGAGGTAATATCTCGACATCAATACAGACTGCCTTGCTGAAATATATTACTTGTATTTTTTTGCATATATACAGAGCCTGCTTTGTGGTTCGACTCCTAATTTCCAACATGACAGGTAACCAACCTTGACATACCAAAGAAAATCCTCCAACTGTGCGTACCTTTTTTTTAGAGGGGACCAAGTTCCTTTTTGAGAGTCCCCTGTGCCACAAGTGTGTCAATCCACCAAGACATATGGTTGCATTGCTATTGGGGTAGATCTTGAGTCTGGTTGGGTGGGCAGCAAGGATGTTTCTAATCCATCTTCGATCGGGGTATGGGGAGAACGGAATTATTGTCACCTTGAGTTCTCCAAGGCCGCTATTGCCCCGTTTATAGGTTCCAGTCATTGGGTTGCATACCATGTGTACAATGAGAGTGTCCATTGCGGCTTCCTTATCCCCAATGCATTACATAGCACCTCGTTTCTCCGTGCCCTTCGACTGGCAGACTATCTCAAAGTAGTTTTGCTTGCCACATGCTCTGCATGTCTAGCCCCATGCAGGGCACATCCATGGCCTATCACCTGATCCAGCTTCGCCATGTTGGTGACTACCACAGCCTCTACATGCATTCTGCCGGGGTCTCGTTTCAGCTACGGTCCCTTCGCATCTACGAGTGCCAGTCAATCAGGCCATGTCCTGTGCCCGCCTTTGTTGATGATATGCTGACATCCGCAACCCTGCCATGTCAGAAACACCCGATATTTCATTTTGATCACACATGGCCATTTCAAATGCTTTGGCATGGCTTATATTCTCCTCTTGGGTCTTCAGCGGCCCTGCTTTCGCTAACATGTCTACCTGTAGGGCCTCATTAGCTATACGCCGGATGAACTGGTCCTTAATATATATGTGGGATAGGTCATGGTGACAATTTGGGCAAGTAAAGTCACAATCTCGGGCTACTGATTGCAGCCAAAATATATAATTCTGAACAGTCTCGTTATTGCTTTGAGCGATCAATGAAAACGAGATCCGGTGTACCATGGGATTTGATTTCTGCGTGACTAGGACCTTGAGCATATCAAGTAACTTGTTAGGGCTTGTGTTGAAAAAATCAGGGTAGGTGTTGATTGGAGTTCTAGATGGCTTCATTGGCACAGTTATATACCTGGACGTTAGTCTTTGCAGTTGGGGGATTAGTCATCCTTGTGAATACGTCCCAGTCTATTCTGAATTTCTGGAATTGTTGTGTCATCATTTCCAAGACGAGTTGAGGGAGCTTTACAGTCGGCGGCTTCATGTGACTAACTGACGATACCAAGTGTTCTTTGGTCAGTTTGAGTATGACGAGCACGTCACCCATAGTCTTGATGCCTAGTTCCTTGAGCATCATACAGTCTAGCATGTGGAGGTTGTCCCTTGTGATTTCCTCGCTAGAGAACATTTGCGCATAAATCTTAGTGGAGGTAGCTGATATGCCTGCTTTGATGAATGTGCTTTCCCATCCAGCCAAGTCGTATCCTGTTCACTCCGCCATGTCGAAGTTCTGCACTTGAGTGTAGTTCATGTATTGAGTTATGCGTGAAAGTGAATACTCACTTGAGCATCAGGAAGGGAAGATTATATGCGCATCGGGGCGTTCCACCATGAGCAGGTGGTCTCATCCATTCCCAGTGTGTTGATTGGCTGTGAGCCCATAAGTGGCTATGCTACCGTACATATATGCTGGCCCACTCATTGGCATTTGGTTGTTAGCCGACGCCAGCTGGGCCGCTGAGCCGGTAAGTATTGTTTATTATTTTCTCCTGTGCATTGAGGCAGTAGCTTCTTCACCAACTACATCTCTGCAGAGGAATAAGACCCTCCACTCCCCAACAAGTATCCTGAATATGATACTTAACCACCTGATGGTGTAACTCCAGTCTTGGAGCTTTAAGGAATGTGGAATACCTCTTCATTACCATGACCCTCAGGTCTCCCCTGACCTGTAGTGGTAGTACACCTGATGTATTAAGAGGAAAATACTTGTCTATGTTTTAGTTGATTGTAAACATTAAACTCTTGATGAGTAAAGAATAGAGAAAAATAAAGTAAACTTCAAGGTATTGACAAAAGTAAAAATAAATAATATTAATCATAAAACCCAGTCAGCTGGAACTGTAGAAGAAAAGACTAACTGCATCCCTGTAGAGAGGTAAGACCCCCCCCCCAATGAGTGTCATTGCCATTACTCCCAGGTCCATTCTGACTCAGAGTGGTAGAACTTGTTAGGGTCCTATCTATAGACCAAATAGAACGGTTTAATCATTTTCTATACTTGAAAGCATTTAACTGTGTACAAACAAATGACTGATGTTAAATTGAATTATCATTATTATAATAATATAATAATCCTTGGAACTATTTAACTGGGTGCGAACAAATAAATTATGTTGAATAGAATTACTAGTGTTGAATAGCAATACTTGAAACCATTTAAATGAGCACTAGCTTGTTTAAAAATAATGTTAATTACATACTATTAACTTAGAAATAATATATACACATATAAACAGGATTTGGCATTAAATAACTATCAAGGGCTGATATGCCATAAAGCACAACCAAACAAATGTATGGAAATAGAAATATTAGTGTTAGATAGCAGTATTCAAAGCCATTTAACAGTGGGCAAACAAATGAGCTCTGACTCATTTAATGATGAAGTTACCTACAAAGTATTCACTTAAAAATTATATATATATATATATATATACACAAAAACAAGGTTAATAAATACTTATCTCCCTTAGACGATTTACCTGTCCATTAGGAAGCCTGTAAGGTATCACATGACTGTCCCAGAAACCCCTTCTCAACCTCTATTTGCTTCTGTTCTTTGAATAGTTGACATCTTGTCTCTGACTTTACCAGGGAACAGTAAAGCCTTAGAGTTATATTACTATATTTTTCTAGTAAACTCATTCTGCATCAAACAAAATATATGAATGATTTTATGGGACACATTTATGTTATCTTTTAAACACAACTTTTATGTATATAAATGGTTGAATGTTCTTGTATGTTTAAATGAGTTTATCTTTTTTTTTTTTTTTCTTTTGTGTTCAGTGTTAGTGTATCATGGATATGCAAATATTGGATTTTGATAAGTGGGAACTTCATCAAATAGTTTCCCTACCACCAAGCATTGTAATAAAATTAAACATTCTTCTTGATAATTCTAACTTCATCTAATTTTATGCTGTCCATATTTTGAAAAATTAAAAATTCTATTAGACCAACAGGTTGTACTAATAAATGACTTTATCTTTTTCAATCTCCCATCTTTGAGCTAGGATTAAAGAGTAGTATCGGCTAATCTCATTCAGTTGTGTTCTTGTCTTCAGACAGATTTATCAAAAAAAAAGAATGAATGAACAAAGTGAGCTTGGTCCTGGATTTGGTTGAGTTTAATGGCATATCAATCCTGGGAGGTTATTTAATGGCAACTCCTGTTCATACGTATATTAAATATACATGATTCGCAAACAAATCATCATCATGTCGTGCCACTAGCATGGAAATCCCTGACCCTCTCTCGCCATTTCTCCCTATTGTTCATCGCCTCTGGCAGGTCTTCAGGGCTACATACCATATCCTCACAGAGCTGCTGTATTTATGTTCGAGCTGGTCATCCTGCTTTTGCTCAGCCATATGTGGGAGTCCATAGGAATACATCACTTATGAGCTCATCCCTGCTTCTCCAGCAGTATCCTACATGTCTGGTTCGTCTAACTTGGATAGTTTTCGTGATGGGAAGTAGGTGGCCGTATAGTTGGTGCTTTGTGGGGTGTTGCCTCCAGGACTTGTTCAATATTGCTCACAGCATTCTTGTATAATTGCTGTCTAGCTTTTTCTCCAGCCGTTTTGTTAGTGTCCAAGTACTGCATCCATATAGCAGTATCAACATGACCACTGCTTGAAAGAAACTGCGTTTCATTTTATCGGTCAGGTCTGATTTCCATATGATCGATAGCCTATTGATAGCTGTCCATGCCTTCATTATCCGCATGTCGATGTCTTTTTCGGTTGATGAGACACTGCTTCCTAGGTAGGTGAATTTGTCCACCAGTTTATGAGAGGTTCCATCTAGTGTGGAAATGTCGCCTGTTTGATTAAAGCACATATATTCAGTTTTGTGTGTATTGACATGGAGGCCAATGCCTGCAGCGGCTTATTCCAAACTATGCAGTAGTGTTTTGGCTTGGTTGGGTGTATTTGCCAGAATTGCTATGTCATTGGCGTAGTCGGCGTCTGTAATTTTTTTTGCGGGGTACCTTCTGCTTCTTTTCTTTGTCAGCTCGAAGCCGTTTTCTTTGATTTTATCAATCGATGTTCTAAGCATGTAGTCTAGACAGATGATAAAGAGGTATGGGGCTAGCATGTCTCCTTGTAGTAATCCTGCTACAATGTCGAAGTATTCTGTGTCTCCAACGTACTTTCACTTAGGTGTTTCTATAGAGAATCGTTATTGCTGCAGTGGTCTCTTTAGGTAGGCCGTATGCTAGTAGGATTTGTTCCATCTTCCCTCTGTGACTGGAATCAAAAGCCTTGGTAAAGTCGACAAATAGTAATGTCACCTGTAGGTTTTTTACCCATATGCCTTCAAGGATTCTACGGATGGTCAATATTTGTGAGGTCGTGGATCTATTTCTTCAGAAGCCATTTTAGTTTTTCCTAAGAATGTTGTCGATTTTGGGTTCTATGCGGTTTCGTAGTAGGGCATTGTAAATTTTGGCTGCTATGGATGTAAGTGTTATACTTTGGTAGTTCTTGGCTAATCCGAGGTCCCCCTTTTTAGTGAAGGGGAGGATGCATCCCTTCATCCATCTGTCTATCATATTTTGATTATAGACTGCGTTGCAGTGTCAGAGCAGTATGTCGTTGAATTGTCTGGTCTTCCATACTTCTGGGGGAATCTTGTCAAGCCCTGTGGCTTTCCTATTTTTAATTTTTCTAAGAACCGAGTTGAGTTCTTGAGTGAACAGTCCTAGTTTAATGTCCAATTGCTTACTAATAATTCTGGTGATTGGTTCATGTGTAACTTTCAGTGGGTTTCCTCGTTGATTTTTGAAATGCTGTTTCCACAGTTTTATTCTTTCTTGTTGGTTTGTAGCTTTCAATTTAGCTTTGGCTGTGCTCTTCCTTCTACTCACTTTGTTTGTTTGCCAGGCTATCCTAGATTGCCTATCTTCCACTGAGTCTCTAATCTTATCTATCTGATTTTGTACATATTCTGTCTATTCTTTTAGATATATGCTTGCTAATTCATTTTGTGTCTTTTTTTAGTTTTAGGGCGTTTGTGTTTGTTGGGTTCTTCCTATAGCTTCTGGAGGCAGTTTTCACATCTGCATGTTTTTCTCTAACCGCTAACATTTCCCATGGGACTCTCTATTTAGTTCTAGGTTTTGTTGGAATACAATTCGCCGCTGGCTTGAGGTGCATGTTGACGAAATTCTCATATTCGTCATTTGGGTTACCTTTTTCTACCTTCTCTTGTAGTGTCTCAAATCTATTTCTCAATTCTAATACATATTTATCTCTAATATCTCTGTAGTTAAGAAGGGCCCAGTCATAGTGTTTGGTGGTTGCTATTTGTGTGGCGTTTTTTCCTAGGCTTAGTCGTATTTTTGCCGTGACTATTCGGTGATTGGAGGACACACCCTCGAAAGAGGAATATGCCTCGCAATTCATTGTGCTATTTTTCCATTTCTTGTTTATAAAGACATAGTCTATCTGTGCTTTATTATTGTTCGCGTATGTGTAGGTCCATAATTTTTCCTCCCTTTTTTGATAGTTTGTATTGAGGCATATTAATCTATTTTCTATCATGAAATCTGTTAGATGTTGTCCATTCCTATTTGACGTGTTTTGTAGGCTGTATTTGTTGTTTCTGTTTTTCCCTGATTTGGGCATTCATGTCTCCGAATGCTACGCACTAAAGAAGATAGCTCATCGTAGAAGGCAACTAGTTCAGTTTCTTCACTAACATTAGTAGGGCTGTAGCAGGAGAGGATTGTTGCTCTGGGATTGCCATTAAAAGTAGCTACCATCATCCTAGGTTGTATTCTCTCAATGCTATTAAATGATTTTCATGCTCTTGGTCCTTTAAGTATGCCTACACCTCCTACCATGGTATTGACAGAGTTTTTCCATGCTGATATAGTGGTTAGTGTCCATCCATTGCCAGTATCGTGATATTTGATATCTTCGTTGTGCGTATATCTGTGTTCTTGTATGCATATTATGTCTATCTTATGTTCTACGGCCTATGCAGTCAGCTCGGGTAGTTGACCTATTCTATTTAAGGTTCTAACGTTAAATGTCGCTATTTGTATTGTTTGTTTGCATTTTAGTAATTTTTGTTGTTTGAGCTCTGCAGCTGATTTTTCAAACACTGAGGCCTGGGCTCCAACCTCAGCAGGACGCCCCCCACTTTTTTACCTGCGCGAAGAGCGATGCGGTTTATGTATGTGGTTTGAGTGTGGGTCATGGTTAACTTTCGATGGCTGTTTTTATTCTCAATCTATTGAAGCCACTCTTATAGATGAGTAGTTCCCCGATTGAACTGACGATCCTGAGCGTTGAGCAGCATGACTCGTACGTCCAGGACCAGGTAAGGCATTACGTTTGGCCGTTAGAGGGTTTATTCGCATACCTTTACGTCCATCATGCTGCTTCCCATGTGTACGTAAAAAAAAAAATTCCTATCTAACAGGAATCATTCTATTTAATATTAATTGTTTGTTTGCACACAGTTAAATGGTTTCAAGTATTGCTATTTAACATTACCAATTCAATTTAACATCAGTCATTTGTTTGTAGACAGTTAAATGATTAAACAATTCTATTTGACTCATTGATGGAACTTTAATAGGTACTGCCACTCTGGGTCAAAGTGGACCCTGGGAGTAATTGCAATAAAGGTGTAGTTCACATTCTCCAAAGCTCCAGGATTGGAGCCTCACCATCAAATATTTGGTTTCATATTTAGATCACTCAATGGGTGGGGTCTTACACCTTTGCAAAGATGCAATTGGTTTATTCCTCTGTCCCAGCCAACTGGACTGTGGTCCTGGTGATATCAATGTCAGATCAGCACCTTCCCATTGTTCCAAAGAGGAGGGTTGTAGTAATCCAATACATTTGTGATATTTGTCACAAGGAATAGGCCTTTTTATTCTCTGCTGAGTCAGGCACCACCCCATTAAACCGACCCTCTATAGGAAAGTAGTGAAATATCAATATTATCTTTCTTTCATAGACAACCCTATGCATAAATACATACAAGGAAGATCTGTCTGCAAAGCGCTAAGAATTATATTTTTCTTTGATTTAAATTCCCAACTTGCAATTATCATCTACTTAATGAAATACATTAATTCTTTCTCTGTCTTTTATGTTCACATCTTTTGAATTACAGCCCAAAACTGCAAATCTTTATGATGGGTTTGTGGCTACAAGAAAAGTATGCATGTTAGTACAAACATGAATGTACATTTGCACTCTATTTATTTGTGTTACACAAAAAAAAAAATACCACCAACAACAAAATAGAGGTAGAATCCTGGAAGGTTTGTTGTTTTAAGCAGAACTTCTTAATTAGCAAACTTAGACAAAAGATACTTGCTACTACACAAAGTTTGATGGAAATCAATAGAGCCATCTCAGAAAAACCTGAGCATACATGTACACACGCTCAATTTTCTTTTTTCAAATAATGTATATATTGGTGTGTATGCACATTTTATATATATATATATATATATATATATATAGACAGAGAGAGAGAGAGTTGTATGAATAAATATAGT
Organism: Sepioteuthis lessoniana; assembly: GCA_963585895.1. Taxonomy (NCBI): domain Eukaryota; kingdom Metazoa; phylum Mollusca; class Cephalopoda; order Myopsida; family Loliginidae; genus Sepioteuthis; species Sepioteuthis lessoniana. Next base: position 111,560,981 of record OY757913.1, on the reverse strand, counting down.
GAGTGTGTATATAAATGAAAATAAATAAATATATACCAGCTCATTGGTATAGTGGGTTGAGTGTTCACCAATGGTCCAGAAGACTAGGGTTCAATCCCAGGTTATACCAAAAACTAAAAAAATGGTACTTGATACCTCCTTGCTTTATCCTCAGCATTATAATGTAAGGATCAAGGGTAAGTGAAGCAATCCAGGGAAAGGAGTAGCACCATCCTCTACACCTTGATGTTGTAGCTATTTAAAAGGGAGCCTTTGGGTCACCCTCGATTAGGTTTGGCCAACATATATATAAATTGTAGCCCTATGCATGTATTTATTTACTCAAAGACGCTACCATGGGTAGGATGCAACACAGGGTCAGTTTTTAATCAGATAACAGCTTGTTTGAATTCTGTTTTCTTTCTCCTAGATTGTTTGCTAGGCCAAGGATAAAGAGCTCAATTTACCCAATTTACTTATAGCTGTATGAGAAGAGATAGATTCATGCTTTTCCTAAGGGTGTAAGCACAAAGTGAAATGCAACCAGCATCATCCATGAGTTGAACTCTGATCACCATGTTCATTTCCTATGACAATAACCATTACTCCATGAGCTCCTATACATTGTGCATGTATACATGCTACCAATAAGCTTTGCAAACATAGACAAAAGATATTTATGATAAACTCCTGAGATTATCCATTTCACAAGCAGATAATATTTCTATTCTTTGTAGTGTGGGCAAATTATTTTCTATACATTGAGTTGATCAACAAGTAACCAGTCGGAAAATGCCTTTCATTGAGCTACTACAAATGGCCAAAAATGTCACTATTTGTGTACCATTGGTGATATAAATGTGGCACTGCCTGCAAAAGGTTTTTTTTTTTTTTTGTGTGTATTTTTTTTATTTTTTTATTTATTTCTATTAACGTCTGAAGATGAATTTACAATTGTTACAGTTTTTAAGTCTACATTATTGTTTGAACACTTTCCCCCACCCCATTACACTATTCTTTTCATGTTAGAGAATTAATTTTGTATTACTGATGCAAATTTCTTATTAAAAACTGACACAAAAATCGTCTTTTGAAGTTAGTTTGCATAGAATGTGTTTGTTATTTAGTCTGTCTGGAAATTTGAATTTTGTTTTATTTCTCTCTTTTTGTTTAGTTAATCAATTTTAGTCATTATTAGATTTTTAATATTCAATTGATTCTTTGGATTTTAGTTTATTTTTTCCTAAATATATTCCATTTTATTTTTACTATTCCTCCTTTTCCATTTTTTTTTTTTCATTTTAAATCTTTATTTTTACATATATGACTTTCTTTTCTTTTTCTTGCCCTCTGATTTTTTCTTCCTTTCTATCCTTTTTTTTCTAGTGTTTCATTTATATCTTTCTTTTTCATATATGTTTTTGCTGTCTTTTTTTCTTTCTTTTTCTAGTGTTTTACCTATTTATTAGAGTTTTTCACACTAGCTCAAACTGTTGGTTTTTCACTCCTCAGTTTTTTTCTAAGTGTCCTAGCTAATTTTAACACTGCTGTGGTTTTCAATTCTTCCTCTAATCTCCAGTTCATCCAATCTCTTTTCTTTTTTCTTCTTCATTTATGTCTTTCTTTTTCTTCATCTTATTTTTTCTTCTTTTCCTTTTTCACTCTTCATTTATATCTTTCTTTTTATTTCTCTCTTTTTTCTTCTTTTCCATCTTAGTCTTTTTTTGCCAATTCTTCATTCAATTTTTTTTAATTTTTACTTTATTTTTCTCTTCTTTTGAATCCTTTTGTTGCCTTTATGACAACTTTTCTTCCATATCTTTTTTTTATCTTTATTTATTGTTCATCTCAAAATAACAAACAAAAAATAGTTTTACAAAAGAAAATTCAAAAAATAAATAAAACTTAAATAAAAAGAATATACAGAAATAAACAATGCCTTTTATTTTCTTAATCCTTGTTTTATTTTTATTTCTATTGTTTGTTTTTATTTTATTTTTATTTTTATTTTTTTGTCCTCTGGGAAAGGAGCTGGGTTCACTTTGACCCAGTGAGCTGCAGACATTTTTCTACAAGTCGTTTCAACAATTGAACTTGTTCACTATCAAACCAAATACTGGAACTGCTGCTACTTCTACTTTGTCTTTGAGAAATAATTGCAGGCACAACAGAACAAGGCTGACTGCATTTCATTTCCTGTTATTATGTACCAAGTACCTAAGAACACCTTTTATTCATTTTACTTTTGTGAATAACACTTTCTCACTTTATTACCACTATACTGACTATTCTTGCCTTAAGTAAAATACTGAGACAACTACAATCTTTCCTTTCCTTTTCATTACAACCATTGTCACTATTTCTTCTGCTGTATTACTGTTGTAATACTTGTATTTCATCTGATACTATTACTCCTGTCCTTACTCTATCTTTTTTCATTATGATTACCACTACTATGACCACTCTAGTAGGAGAAAGGGTATACCTTCAACAACCACCACTGTGATTTTCCTGATCCTCCAACCACTTCTCTTTTCTCTTTCTAGTATTTTGCCTATTTATCTGAGTTTTTCACACCAGCTCTAATTGTTGGTTTTTCACTGTTGTCTGAGTGACAGCAAGTCTCCTCCATTTTCTTCTAAGTGTCCTAGCTGATTTTAACCCTGCTGTGGTCTGGATAGTTTTAATTCTTCCTCTAATCTCCAGTTCATCCAGTTTCTTTTCCATATTCTTGAGGACTGTTTCAAGTACTCCAACTATGATTGGTATAACCATCACCTTTATATTCCATAACTTTTTCAGTTCTCTGGCAAGGTCCAGGTATCTGTCCAGCTTTTCATCTTTTACTTTCACTCTGTGGTCTGCTAGCATGGCAAAATCTGCTAAATGAGTTCTTATAGGGTTTTTTTTTTATTATTAAAATTAGGTCTGATCTTTTTGCTATTATTATTATTATTACTATCTACTATTTTTTTCTCTCGCTAATACTCATTTAGTATTAGCTATAATGATATTAACAGTAAGTAATAAGTGTGGAAGAGTTGAGACTATCTAAAACACAGTTGTGCAAGAAAAGTGCTGAAGATTTGACTTGTTGTCACTGAATCTCCTACAATAACCACCAGACTTAAGGTGGCAATATACAAATACCTGCAACAATAACAAGAGTTCTCTTGACTGTAGGTTTTCTCTCTGATTATCAGCTATTCATTTTCTGTCTTGAAACCAGTTCATGAGTTCAGTGGGTTGATTTGAAATCCAAAGTGTCTTTCTTAGTGCCAGTCAACTAAAAAAAAAGACTTATAAAATCTGCCGTCTCTATCAAATGTAAATGTATTACACATCCTCTTACAAGTTGTGGATATTGTTCCATTATATTGAAATTTAATAATAAACGGAATGTCTCAAGTATTATCATTGCTTATTTGATTTTAATAGCATATCAACCCAACTTAGGTTATTTTGAATATTCTATGTGGGGTACAAAATTTAATTAAACTTACAAAAAGACCAAATTTATTCATGTTAAAAAAGAGTTTTAAAAAATTAGTTTTTCATTTTTATTTTTTTAACATGAATAAATTCGGCCTTTTGGTAAGTTTAATTGGGTTATTTTATACCTTGAGGTTAGAGAATCACATTAATCATAAAGAAATTTACATTTTTGTGCAGTTGTTTTTTAAGATGTATCAAATATGAATTATTCTTAACAGGTCTATTTGATCCATAGATGGGACCCTAACAGGTACTACCACTCAAGGTCAGAGTAGACTTGGGAGTAATGGTAATAAAGGAGTATTCTATATTTCACAGATCAACTAGAACCAAGACCTTACCATCAGATGCGATTAGTGTCATACCCAAGTCATCATATTGAGAGTGGAGGCTTACCCTTTAGCATATTCTAAACCCTACTGATAGGTAAAGTTTTATCACTAGTTGGTGAAGTTCATTAACATGCAGTCCTTTAAGAAGAAGGAAAAAAATTCATCTTTTTTTAAATTTTTTAAAAATATTGTTAATAAATATGCTATATATTTACTAAAAACTATTTGGTGGATGGAGTGACAGTTATAAGGATAGAAAACAGAATTAGCAATCCAAAATTCAAGTTACAACCAAGATAGCTTTACACTAATGCTTTTAAGGCTTGAATCCATCTTCCCTGTTACCAAATATGGATGAAATAGTGGAGGCAGACTGAATTCACTTGTCTTGGTTGGCAACCAGAACAAGGAGACTCATCAATGTCATGACTCTTTTATGGTTGCATTCGCTTTTTTCTTTTCCACTCATTATCTTTACACCTTGAACAACCTTTCTCCTACCTTCTCCTAGACTAGTTACCTACCAAGGCTAGAGAATCCACTCTGCCCTAACATTTTATCCAAAGCTATAATAAGAAGAGCATTAGTGCAAACAACCTTAGCCTGAGTTTGAACCCAGGTCACTGATTTCCTTTTATATACTTCATGGTAGTCAAGTCTCCACTCATCAAGGGCTAATATTAGCTTTAGTAGATCCATGATGGTCTAACACTGAATACAATGAAAGGAGAGACAAGATAAACACATCTATACATAGAAGAACATTTAACATTTAATGTATGCAGTATTCATACTATTTATATTAAAAGAAGGAATGCACAAACATGTCTCAACAGACATATTGTTCCATAAACAAGCAGTATATAGAAGGGGTATAAAATGGTAAAAGGCTTACTTGATGAGTGTAGGTAATCTAGCCATGTGGTTTTATTGTCTTCATGCAAGATCAGAGATGTCTCTATTGTTCAAAGAACAAAGGCAAAAGGAAGTTGAGAACAGGTTTCTGGGACTGTCATACATGCAAAATATCCCAAGGAAATGATTATTCATTGTATCCCTATACAATTATGTCACCCACACATGACTGAAATTTATCTACAAATGCCCATTGAAAATATGCATAGGCAAAATATTTTCCTTTTTTTTTTTTTTTTAATTCATTTTGGTCTGAGTTGCCCTTTTTTATGTACAGATTTCTATTGATTGCCCAATCTGTTGGGGCTATAGAATACACTGACTTTACCTTTCCTGAAGGCTAAGCCCCTCCCACCCAACAATAAGTGTCCTGGGTATGATACTAAATAATCTTCAGTTTTGAAGTTTTGGAAATGTAGAGTATCTCTTCATTACCATTACTCACAGGTCCACTCTAACTTAGAGTGGTAGTACCTGTTAGGGACCCATCTATGGATCAAATAGAACTATTCCATTATTTCCTAAGGATTATTATTAGTTATTTGAAACCATTTAGCTATGTGCAAGTTGTTTGTATTCGATAGGAATACCTGGTAAATAGAAGTACTAATGTTAAATAGAAAAACTTGAAACCATCTGTGTTCAAACAAAGGATTAATACTAAATAGAATTATAAGTGTTTGATAGGAGTACTTGAAACCATTTAACTTTGTGCAAACAAATGAGCTCTTAAAACTTGCTTAAAAATATAGTTCCCTACCAACTATTCACTTACAAATTATAAAAACAGGATTTGGTTTTAAGTAATCCACAATGGTTGATAGGATATTTGTCGCAGCCTCCCACCAGACAGGACTTGACACAAGGTCAATGAACCGAAGGCCAATTATAGTGGAGATTTAGGGGAGGGGAAGGTCGGTCATGAGCCAAGACTCGAACCCTGCTGGTCTATGCTGCTCATCGACCCACTTAGTGCAGTGTGGGCCTAATTGAGCCAAGCTGTTTCTTGGACCCAAATCTGGGTCCAGGCATGGATGCCGGGTTATAACTTAAACTAGACACCAAGGTCTAGTGCTATACATTGGGGACAAAGGTGTCAGTGTTGCAGCTCACCCATCCAAAGGTGGCCCAGCTGAAGCCTGGGGCCTTTCGGCCTCAAATCTGCCATTGATTTCAATATCCCACCCAGCATGAATACTAGACGGCCCAGCTAAGGCCAGGTAAATTGTTTAAAGCTAAAACAACCACAATGGTTGATATGCTATGAAGTACCAAGTATTTGCTATTGATTTTAGCGTTTGAGATTTTAGAAAGATATTATACAAATTTTACAAACATTGGTGGCTCCAAATTATATTAAATTTTCTTGTAGCTTTTGATGCTTGCTTCTATAATCAAGTTGCCTTGAACCCAATTTAAACTAGTATGATATTTGTTAACTTGTTTTATACAATGGCAATGATATCTTAGAATTGATGTTAATACCCTCTCTCTGCAACAAATCCAATTATATTTGTTTTATACAGACTATCTATGCAAAAAAATAAATTTTAAAAAATATAAGAGAAATCCAATATGGTGCAAATTTAATATTCAGTTTTGTCAAATGCTGTCACTATTGGTTGGTTTTGTTCTTCTTTATAATATTGCACAAAGATTTGTATAATAAGCAGAACCAGAAAACTCTGAAGCACAGTTGATATAATCATCTCGAACATGATTTTAAAAAATAAATTTATTAATAATAAATTATCTCAAAATCTCAGACAAGAAGGGTCCAACTTTTTGTTTGAAGAAAGACTTATATCTTTAACTAAAACAAAATACTCCCTTTGATATGACTACTGATAAGGAGGTACTAAAAGTTCTCAACTTAACCAGGAAAGGAATGACTTTCAAAGCACTAGTTCTCACTCAGTCACCACAGTTAAACAACATTGAGCTGAGTTAGTAGATGGGAGACCATTTAAGAATACCAGATATCATAAGCAGTCTGAAGCTTGTGTGCTGTGACGAAGTTAAGCAGACAAGGTTAATCAAGTCCAAATAAGAAAGGACTTCCAGGGATGAGGGACATTTCCATGTTTAAAAGTCCCACTGAAATTTACTGTTTTCCAACAAGGCCACACACAATATATTTAGAGTATATTTGCAACTAAATTTAAAGTTTACACATTTAGTTAATAAAACTTAGTCCAAATTTTTAATGCATTTCAAACAAGACAAAACCTTCTCCACTTTTAGTGGTAATCCTCTTAAATTAGTAGACTGGTTCACATACCTCAACAGCAATATCTCATCTACTGAAAGTAGTGTCAACATATGTATAAGGAAGGCATGGACTACTGTTGATAGGTTATTGATCATATAGAAATCTGATCTCTCTGATAAAAAAAACAAGGTTCTTCTGAGCAGTGTTTATGTCAGAACTATTGTATAGTTGCACCACCAGGACTCTTACAAAACACTTGGAGAAAAAGTTAAATGGGAACTACTCGTGAATGTTACATGCTATTTGAACAAATCTTGGAAACAGCACCACCAAAACAGCAATTGTATGGCCATTTACCTTCAATCTCACAAACCATCCCAGTAAGACAAACACAACATGCTGGAGACGTAAGGACAAACTGATAAAAGACATTTCCTATGTCTGATGAGCTAAGACTTACATTGATCAGATCTGTTTGGACACTGGATGCAGTCAAGAGGACCTGCCAGACTGATGGACAATAGAGATGGATGGCAAGAGAGAATTTAGTGACTCTGTGCTTTTGTTAGGACTTAATGATGATGACAGAAGAAAAAAATTAAAAAACTTAACCTTTTAATGTTTTCTTTGTTTTTGTTTTTTTTTATGTTGCTTTTAGTTAGTAAATGAAGGTGCATAATTTTAATTACTTTTTGACATGGCTGATGACACTTGATGATCTAGACAGCCATGTTGCCTTGAGGCCGAAGGTTCCTCATCTCTGATCTAGAATCATGAAACATACATGCTGTTACATATATTCACTTGCTACCTCATCTTTTTTAGCCCTTAAAAAATACATTTAAAATAAGATTCAATAAAAAGTTTTAAATGGATCATCCTCCTCTATTTTGTTTGTCTGAAAACTTTTCAGCTCACCCTTACATAACTGTCTTCTGGACAATAATGATAACTATAGTATCTTCCATTAGGATGTCTGGTTTCTCAGATTAGGATTTAAGCTGTTCAATATTTTTGGTAACATGGTCATTTGCATTTATACAGCTGGTAATTTTCAGTCATATTTTTCTTAAAGTATGCCCTGTTGGCTGGGGCTGTAGAATATGCTAACTGTATCTCAGCAGAGGGGTAAGATCCTCCCTTCAACAATTGTCCCTAGATATGATACTAAACCATTTAATGGTGATTCTCCAGTCCTGGAGTTTTAGGGAATGTGTAGTACTCTTTCATTGCTATTACTCTCAGGTCCACTTTGATCTAGAGTGGTAGTATCTGTTAGAGTCCCATCTATAGGTCAAATAGAAATATTTAATCCTTTTCAATACTTGAAATCATTTAACCATGTGTAAACAAAAGAATGTTAAATTGAATTATCTCTATTACATAGCAATATTTGGAATTCTTTTACTGCAGATTAATGAATATTGTTAAATAAAATTACTAGTGTTAGATAGCAATACTTGAAACCATTTAACTGTGTGCAAGTAATCTCTGGCTCATTTAAAATTGTTACCAAAAAACTATTTGTTAAATAATCATATATATGTTGGTCAGGAGTGGCAACCCATAATGTTTTAGGATAGGATCCTTGTGACTGAGCAGTCTATGACCTAGCAGCCAAAGTGGACATTGGACCTGCAACACTCCATTTTGGCTTTTACTGGGCTAGCCAAGTGGTTGGAGAGGCTCAATCTGATTAATTGGCTGGTCATGTTAAGCCTTTGCGACTAGATAATTGTCTTGACCATATTCTTCAAATTGCTCTTGTGACGAACACCTAACCCTTTTTATATTTGGTCTAGTCGGCTGGGGCAGCAGAACACGCTGACTGCATCTCTGTGAGGGGTAAGACTCCCTTAACATGTCCTGGATATGACACTAAACAATCTGATAACGAGGCTCCAGTAATACTGCAGCTTTGGGGAATGCAAAGTACCCCTTTATTGCTATCCCTCCCAAGTCCACCCTGGCCCTGAGTGGTAACCCCTGATAGGGTCCTATCTATGAGTCAAATAAAACTAAACTGTGTACTTCAGCTCAACTAAATTGTTTGAAATAGCACTGTCTTGACATTTTAACGATGTGTAAACAAAAACTGTACTTATGCTGAACTGAATTGTTTGAAATAGAACTGTTTATATGATGTATAAAGAAAATGGAAAGAAAAATACATATGAATAGATGAGAAAAAATGTATAACTAAATATTAATTTAGGTCCACTAACACATTTCAACAAGATATTTAAGATGTGAAATTACAAAAATTTCCAGTAGAAAAAGTGTTTCAAGTAATCTTCATGTATGTGTATTTTTCTTTCCGTTTTCTTTATGCAACATATCTGTCTGATTTAAATATCGTACCTTACTCAAAAACTGTTTATATGTATAAAAATGGATTTGGCATCAAATAATTTATAATAGTTGATATGCCATAAAACCAAACCAAATGAAACTGTTTTATCTTAAAGGTGCTAGAAGGTGGCTGAAAGTCAATCACATTGAAAAAAAAGAACTTTAAGTATCCTGGGTATAATACTAAACTGCATCTGATGGGAAGGCTCTAGTGATGGAGTTTGGAGCAAGTAGAGTACCCCCTTCATTACTATTATTCTCTGGTTCAATCTGATCTGAAGTGGTTGTACCTGTTAGAGTCCCATCTCTGGGTCAAATAGAATTGTTTAGTTATTTACTAAGAATTATTATTAGTTAGTTGAAGCTATACAGCTGAGTTCAAATTGTTTGTATTAGATAGGAATACTTGATGTAGTGTAATGGGTATGACACTAAACAGCATCTGATAGTGACTTTAATTTTGGAAATGTGCAGTATCTCTTCATTACCATTACTCCCAGGTTCACTCTGATCCAGAGTGATAGTACCTGTTATAGTTACATCTGTGGGTCAAATAAAACTGTTTAATCATTTACTTTGGATTATTAGTGATTTGAAACTATACAGCTGAGTGCAAGTTGCTTGTATTAGATAGGAATACTTGATAAATAAAATTATTAATGTTAAATGGCAAAATTTGAAACTATTTAACTGTGTGCAAACAAATGATTAATTTTAAAAAGAATTATTAGTGTTAGCAATACTTTAAATCATTTAACAATAAATGAGCTCTAAGAACTCGTTTAAAAATAAAGTTACGAACCAACTATTTGTTTACAAATCATATATATATATATATATATATATATAAACAGGATTTAGGTTTAAATAATCATCAAGAGTTGATATGCCTTTAAACCAAATAAACAAGCCTCACTTTTTTTAAGGTCGTTTGTGTTCCATGTGTTGATAAACTGAAAACGATTCATAAAATAGAGAAGCTAACACACTATTTCTTTTCAAATACTGGTTTTATTTTATATTCTTCGGAAGAAAATCCTCACCATATTTACCATCCAGTTCCTTTGTGTGAAGGATTAAGGTAATTTTGATCTGACCGATGAAATGAAACACAGTTTCTTCCAGGCAGCGGTCGTATCGATACTGCTATATGGATGCACTACTTAGACGCTAACTAAACGGCTGAAGAAAAAGCTAGACGGCAATTACACAAGAATGTTGCGAGCAATATTAAACAAGTCCTGGTGGCAACACCCCACAAGACACCAACTATACGGCCACCTGCTTCCCATCATGAAAACTATCCTAGTTAGACGAACCAGACACGCAGGACACTGCTGGAGAAGCAAGGACAAGCTCATAAGTGATGTACTCCTATGGACTCCCACATATGGCCGAGCAAAAGCAGGACGACCAGCTCGAACATACATACAGCAGCTATGTGAGGATACGGGATGTAGTCCTGAAGACCTGCCAGAGGCGATGAACAATAGGGAGAAGTGGCGAGAGAGGGTCAGGGATATCCGTGCTAGCGGCACGACATGATGATGATGAGATACAAATGCTTTGTCAAGTCAACATGTCATCGAGATAGGATGCTTGTGGGCTACTTTGATATCTCTTGATTCTAGAAGCTGCTGAGAAAAATGCCTTTTCTTGAGGGAAGCTGGTAAAAAACAAAACAAAAGGAGAACATAGCCCTTGATTGAAAATTTGTGACCCAGAGGTCGAGTGACCAAAATCTCTTATAGGATGGGGAATTTATATTCTTTATTTTTTTTTTTTAATTATATCTTATTTTTCATTTTATTATTCTATACCATTGCAAGGATTTGCAGTAAACTGATCGCTAGTAAATTTATTGCAGGAAAATTTATCACATTAAATTAATTGCTCTTATAATGTTTTCCTAACCTTTACTCCTTTTTATTAAATTCTTAAAAGCAATGATTAAATAGGGAATTTAGCCGCAAATAATTTACCTGTGATAAATTTACCATACAATGAATTTAGTGGCAATAAATTTACCTTAAACACCATCATATGGAATATCATGAAATTCAATTGGCAGGTTTAAAACAGCTCTATCATTGTCAGTCCCTAGTCTCAAACAAACAGACTTCACATTAAGACACACATACACAAGCTCTATTTGTTATTCCTCTTAAAATGCCAAGCATGAATAATATGTTTATATGTGAGATTTAGAAAAAAAAAAAAAAGAATCAAATTATCTTATAAAATATATATTACTATGTGGCAGATGCAAAATTGGGGAAACATCTATGTACTTCCTGCCATAATACAATTTGTACTAACAATGTAATCTTGGTAAATTGAAGCAAAAAGTTCGTCTGTAACAAAAATTTGATTTCCTGATTTTGATTAGATTCTGCCACATTCTTGGCAAATTATTTTTTGTAACTTTTATTTGTAGGATTAACTATTAAATATGAATGGCTGGCAACCATTTTAGTTGCAACAAGAAAACTCCTCTTTCTCATGAAAGACTTGTCATTTCTTTGGATGGAGTAAAATTGCTTAAAAGATTTAAAATATTTGAATCCCAAAATTTTTTGTTTATTTGTTTTCCTATACAAAATTCATTTGTTAAAGAAATTTTTTTTTTTTTTTTTTTTTTTTGTTGAAATGTAAAGTGTCCCTGCTCTGATTCTTCACACCACTCAAAAAAAAACAAAAAAAAACAGAAGTATTATATCTGAAAAATAAGCTCAATATTGTTTTCTTTTAGGCATTACTATTTTCATATCTAATCAAATAAACACATTTTGTGATTATTTAGTTACAAAACAGAAAGCATCTAGATATTTTTTGCAAATGCACATAGTCAACTTTCATTTGCAATAGATCAAATTAACTGAAATTTTTGCATACTTTTGTGGTTGTAATATTCATTATAAGAATTTTTCCAACTTAATTCCAGTGTTCTATGAGAGTAAATAATAAGTGTGTCTTCATAAAAATAAAAAGAAAGCAAATTAAGTTTCTCTCTCATAAGGTTGCCAGATGTTTGTTGTTGTACAGACTAACTTTATATGATCTTTGCACCAAATTAAGTATTTAAATAATCAAATAACTTAAAATCCATAATCAAGATGAGCTTGTTGGAGAAATGAATGCAAATACATGTTAATAGATATTTATCATATCATATCATTCATGTGTAAAGGAATTATCTTTTTAAAATTTTCCTTTTGTCATAGTGTTATGTAATGTCCTCCTGTCGCCTTTCTGCAGGGAGTCCACATGGTGTAATGACTAAACTGCTGAACTGAGGCCTCCAGTGACACTATTATGTTCACTTTCAGACTAATACCCTTCGGAAAGGTATGAACTCCCTTATCCCTCCCCTCTCCCAACCTATGGATTAAATAGTATCACTACAGTTCTTTGGAGGTGCCTGTGGTGTAATGGTTATCGTCACAGGATATGGACATGGCGATCCGAGTTCAATTCCTGAACAAGACTGATTGCATTTCACATAACACTAATACCCTTGGGAAAGGTATGAATCCAATTATTCTCCCTCCAGCTATGGGTAAATAGTAGGGCAGACTAGGTTCTTCAGCCTTGGTGAGGCAACTAGTCTAGGAGAAGGAAAACTCTGAATTCAAACCTACTAAACTCCGCTTAAAAATTGACCTTGTGTCATATCCTGCCCAAGCGGAGGGGTTGGGTAAATAGGATCTCTACTGTTCTTCTACAAGAATGACTATGGCATTAAATAACCCGTGAAGGTTGGCATGCCCTTTAACAAAGAAACCAAACCAAACTATCTCCCCTCCCCCTATCACCCTGTCCTCCTAAGCAACAGACTGGAAGTTTTGGTAGACAAATGAGGTTAAAGGTGACTTAAATTGAAACAAGTGGTGAGAAAGTATACATTTTGAAATGAGATTTTTTGCATTACTCGAGTGAATATTACAGGGGAAAAAGGTTTATTTAGCATATTGACCCTCCAAGGTATACAGTGGCAAAAATTGTTCGGCTTCATCAACACTCCTTAAGAAAAGGTACTACAAGCATCTTTTGTTTGGGAGAAGGTACTATTTACCAACCCCTCCGCTCGGGCAGGATATGACACAAGGTCAATTTTTTTTTAAGCGGAGTTTAACAGGTTTGAATTCAGAGTTTTCCTTCTCCTAGACTAGTTGCCTCACCAAGGCTGAAGAACCTAGTCCGTCCTACTATTTACCCATAGCTGGAGGGAGAATAAGGGGGTTCATACCTTTCCCAAGGGTATTTGCCCGAAAGTGAACGTAATAGCGCGACTGGAGTACGAACTCGCGTACTACGATTCCGCAGTTCATCGCTTTAACCATTACACCACGAGGACACCCCAAGAAGGTGGTGTCCGGAGAGATTGTCCTTAGGTACTGGATTTATTATTTCCGCTCCAGAATATTTATCTTTAATGGTAGTGGTATCTGCTTAGTTAATTAGTCATTCTTGATCTGAGTTTGGAGATAAGCTAAAATAGATATGCAAAATAAATACTATTATTTGAATATGTTAGTGTAGTTGTTAAGACAAGAGTACAATGAATTGTTATTAGCAGGAGGGAAGCTTGTACATTTTAGTAAAGTTAGCAACCATAGTCGAGGGTGACCCGAAGGTTCCCTTTTCGATAGCTACTACACCAAGGTGTAGGGGAGGGCGCTACTCCATTCCCAGGATTGCTCCACTTTACCCTTGAACCGTACCTTATAATGCTGAGTGTTAAGCAAGGTGGTATCAAGTACCATTTTTAAAGTCTTTGGTATGACTCGACCTGGGATTGAACCCAGGTCTCCCGGGCCATTGGCGAACACTCTAACCGCTGGGCCATTCTTTCAAACTTAGTAATGAATTGTTTTCAGTTATAAAAGTATAGAATAAAAGCAGGAAAGAAGATTTAAAACCAATTAAAGAGTATTTGGTACTAAAGTCTTCAATATTTTAGGTAGTTTGGTTTGTAGTTCAATTTTTATCAATTTAATTAGTTGCTATATTTGTGTCCATCATTGGCCTAATCAGTAGGGTGTTCAACTGGGGTTCAATCCTAGGTCGAGTCATACCAATGACTCAAAAATACTGTACTTGATGCCACTTTGCTTAACACTCCGCTTTATAAGGTACGGATCAAGGGTAAAGTGGAGTAATCCAAGGAATAGAGTTGCACCCTCCCCTACACCTCAGTGTAGTAGCTATTGAAAAGGGAGCTTTTGAGTCACCTTCGACTACAGTCATCAACTTTACTTATTTACCCAACCTGTCTACCATGATGTGATAAAAGGTTAATTTTTAAATAGAGCGCAGCTGGTTTGAATTCAGAGTTTTCCTTCTCCTAGATAGGTTGCCTTACCAAAGCTAAAAACTCAGTCTATCCTAATATTTACCCATGAACAGATGGATTCATATCTTTCACAAGGGCATTTGCAGATAGTGAATTACAAGAAATGTTGTCCAGGATTTGAACCCCAATTGCTGATTCCATTTCCCTATGACAATAATTGCTCTGCTAAACCTGCCTCTGATTTGGTTTGTAGTTCAATTTGTATTGATTAATTTGGTTGCTGTATTTGTTTGTGACTCTGCATTTTCAATAACTAAATTATTATATCATGATATAATACGTAATAACTAATTTATGATAGATAGAAGTAGAAAAGTTGGCGTAATTTGCAGCAATGTTCATTCTGAAAGTTTCCAGTAAATTGTTGCAGAATTTCTTGTCATAAATTATTATTGAATATATGTATGTGTGTTGGTCTTATTTATAGAGGTTTTTTGATTAATGGCATATCAACTCTTTATGGGTTATTTAAAGCAAAGTTTAATTTGTAAATGATTAGAATAACCATATTTTCCTGTTCCATTGTATTCTATTTTAATTGCCCTTTTTATTTGCTTGTAATCATTGTTTGTAGACTTTTATATCAAATATCCAATACAAATAATTTTGTACACAGTCATATGGTTTCAAGAGTTTCTAAGATTAATGCTTATATACACTTATGTGATTTCAAGTAACTATTCTTATTTAATAATAATTTGTTAACATGCAGTCAAATGGTTTCAAGCCTTCCTATTTGATACTAATCATTCTTAAATATATTTGACCCATAGATGGGAACCCTAACAGGTACTATCATTCTGGGTCAGAATGGATCTTGAAGTAATGAGAATAAATAGATACTTCACGCTCCCCCAGACCTTTGAAACTGGTACCTCACCACCAGACGCAGTTTAGCATCATATCTTGTTTCTAATGAAAAGTTCATGGTTTTGTAGCATTAATTTTTCCTTTTGGAATAGTCATAGGTTCAACCAATTTGGAGACTATTGGCTTTTAACCATAGACTATGTTTTGGCATTACTTTTTAATCAACACTGCACCCTCAGGGTTCAAGGGAAGAGACATAACCAGCACCGACTTAAGTTGATGCTATATAAATTAATCTGTTTTAGAGATGATTAGGATTTAATATGATAAGTACTTCCACCAAAGTTTAGATACCTAGTGTTTACCATCATTCGACTAAACATAAGCAAAAAACATTTGCTAAAATATAAGAAAAAATACTTTCGTTTTCACATGATTTACTTAAAGAATTGTGTTATTTTAACAATAGATTCCCACCCTGTCAGCAGGGTTTAGAATACACTGACTGTACTCTCCTGTAGAAGGATAAGACCCCTTCCTTTGTCCTGGCTATGATACTAAACTGAAATTTTTTACAGCCATGTCTAAGTTTTGATTCATGCATGCTCCTTCCCTGCCATGATAGAATGATTCTGTACCAAATCTAATTTAAATTGTATCTGATGGTGAGGCTCCACTTCTAGGGATCTGGGGAGAGTAGAGTACACCATCATTGTCATTTTTTCAGGTCCACTGACCTGGAGTGGTCGTACCTATTAAGGTCTCATCTATAGGTTGGATAGATCTGTTTGAAAATTATTCATATTCAGTTGGATTGTGTACAACAAAAAAATGCATGTAGGAAACAACTACTCAAAAAATGTATGAACTGAGAATGAAGATGATTCCTTAACCTCCAAGCACAAAATAATCCTAGATAGGTTGACATGGCATTAAAATCAAGCAATCACTAAACAATAGATCCAGAAATAGTCACTATTTTTATCTTAACATGTAACATTGTAGAGTGGAGAAGCTAGCCGAATGAATTTATTAATCAAATAAGTGAGGATTAACAGAAATGGATTTTGGAAGAATGACTCAGTACATCACCAAAGAATGAATTTAGATTTTTTTTTCTTTTGGTGACAATGAAACAAGTTGAAAATATATATTGTTATTTTTGTGTGAAAAAATATATATTGTTATTGTTCAGTTGGAAGTAGGAAAGAAAACCCTGGCAAATTGATTTGACTGCAAGATTTAGCAAAGCTAGAATTGTTTAGGGAATTGTTATTTCGATAGTTCACTGTCTAGTGAAACTGACACATGGGTTCACTCAGGAGTCATGGCCTGACATGATAACAAGCCAGGTAGGCTTAGTACAATTGTTGTTGGAAATGGAAATTTTTCAGATAACTTTTTTTAATTCAAAGCTTGGGAAGTTTTATTTTACCATTATGATTTAAACAACTGTTTATGTCATTATTCTAGAAGCAGATTAATGGTCTATGGTGATAATATTGAAGAAGAGAAAAGGCTGGCTTTTGCGGGGGTAAAAGTGAGAGGAAACCAAGCACTGAATGTGAAGGGAGTAGAATTAATTGATAGAATCCAAATTAAGAAAGACCCATCCCTTTGGGTAGAGGTAGAAGGAAATAGAGTACTGAAGGCGAAGGAAATTGACAGGGTGGAATTAATTATTTCAATTAGGAGAAACTTGATATTATCAGCAGCTCTGTAACTACCACCCATTAGTAGAGAGAAAATAAGCTGAAGATTATGTTCATTACTGGAGACCAGTGGAAAGCAGTTACTAGACTTCATGTTGCTCTGGGCCCTGACTTTGCACCAGACTGCCCAGGATGGAAAGGCAGAGAAAGCCTGAGATAATACTATACCTATACCAGATGTGTAAAAGTAAAAAAGCAAAGTGAAATCAAGATAATACGACACTTTGTGAGAGGCAGAGACAACTTAACATAATACACTACTTGAAATCATCAGACTATCAAGAGGAGAGAGAAGCCAGAAACAAGAGACCAAGAAAAGCTCACATAACTACAACTTGAAATCACCTTATACCAGCCTTTCAAGAGGAGAGAGAACCCAGAAGCAAGAGACTGAGAAAGGTGAACATAACCACCATTTGAGATTGCTTTATACCAGACTGTAGAAAGCAAGAAGAGAAAAGCCTAAAACTTATATGTTAAATAGAGAGACCTTGTACTTCACTGAATGCCAAGAAATTAACTGTTAATTTGTGAATTAAGTTTCCATTCTATTACTACTTCTCATCCGGAAAGGTGAATTTATGTACCATTTAAAAGACTCTTATTTTACTAAACTCAATACTTTTGTTACAAAGCCATATCCTGTCATGTGTTTGTTGCATTCAACTTCTTTTTGCTTACTTAATTGTGCAGTATTATCCCTCTACTCATCAACAGAAAACTCCAATTAATGATCAATCTGCTGTCTGGATTGAAAACACAACATGGGCAGATAGGCAGATCGACCGTGCCATCCAGTGACATAACCAGCCAAGCAGAACAATCAGTAGATTAAAAGTAAAATCTCTCAGTGATTGGGGTAGGCTGGTGTACTGCCACAAACATAAAGTATGATAAATAAAAGATAAATTAAAATTTAGGTTTTTTAAACTATATAATTCTAGGGTAGAGTCTCCATGGTGTAGTAGCTAACATACTAGATTGTGACATTGTGGGTTCAAGCTCCAGTCATGCTATTATATTCACTTTCCAACTAATACCCTTGGGAAAGATATTAACCCTTGATCCCCAGCTACAAAAATGGCTTTGGTATTAAATCACCCATAAAGGTTGATATGCCATTGAACAAAGAAATCAAGTCTTATAATCCTCAAAATGTTCAGCCCTTAAAAGCAAAAAACTTTATCTGCTCATATATGGTTTTAGTAAGAATGTATTTCTGCTTTGTTTCAAGTCTGTAAGCCATATAGGAAATTTCAAAGTAAATTTAAGTTGAGAATTAATTTTTTCATTTATTGCGGACTTTTTAAATTTAAGTTCTGCTTTTTTAAACTCTAAAAATGTGAAGTTTGTTTGAGCAACTCCAACTTTGTACTATTTATTAATGACTCCTGAAATTCACAGTTCTGAAAACTCTTTTCTGATTGCAGTTTCATAAACACAACTTTGATAAGTTGATAAATTCAGACTTGTGTGTGACTTCTAAGTTGATGTCTGTGATTTTCTTTAACCACTCCTTAGTTGGCTCCCCACCTCTTAAAAGAATATGAAATTCATTTTCTCTTTTAATCTAAAAATGTATTTCTACTTGTTTTTTATTTGTTTGTTTTTTAGGATGTGATTTGAATAGAAATTAAAAACAATCCAATAAATCAATACAACTAATTAATCACTTTTGTATGAAAAATTGTTTACTTACCTAATGAACAAATATTTTTTCTGAGAGTTTCTTTCCTCACTTTCAGTTCATCTGATTTCATCATACTGAACTCAACAGAAATTATTTTTTTGTGTGTGTTTTTTAGTTCATGTTTTTTTGTTTTAGTTAGATTTCCTCAAATGATAGTAAAAGCTGGGAATCAACATTTTGATGCCAGTTCTTGTGACAATTCTCATTTACCTGATGCAAAAAGTTTACACTGCTTCATGTGTTTTGTGTAAATGGCCATTCTTAATATGTTCTTAAGGCTGTCATTTCTTATGAATATGCATAAGTTGTCCTGTATGTCAGGACTCTTAAGCAACAGATGGCAGTTGTCTGTTAGCAATATTTGGAATCAAACCAGAACAAGAGTGACATTTGGTTGGAGTGTATAAAGAAAACTTTTGTGTGAGAGAGCAATGAAATTGTTAGTGAAGGAACCAGACTTTGTTTTTGAAGAAGGAAAATGATGCCTGTCTGCCTTTATCAGTTAGAGTGCCTCAGCATTGTCCACTTCAAAATAACAGGTCTTTTGACAGTTTTTATCATATTAAATCTCAAATATCTGGATGTATGCAAGACCACAGTTTAAAAATCCACCTACCCTAATAAACAGACAAGCAACACATAAACTATTCCAGCATTCTGCTGCTTGAAGAGATGGTAAAATTAACCTGGAAATACAAACTTAGACAGAGAGTACAGATACTACACTGATCCAAGGTAGAAGTGTTAATCCATATAAAAATAAAATTTGTTTTTTTGTTTTTTAAACAAAAAAAAAACAACAGATGCCATGTTAGTAGGATGGTACTTATGAATACTGGCAGTACAAAACTAATTATGAAAATAAGAAATAAGACTAAAAGAAACTGAATAACAAGAATAATCTTGACCAGAATTCAGTTTTAACTAATTACTTTAATTGCCAAATAATTTGCTGATGCTTATACATGTAATTCCTGATAGCAAGTAATTGTTTTACAATAATTAGTTGCCAATCATTTAGATTTAAAATAATAAAATACTGTCATTATAGTAAAAAAAATGATTGCTTATATAAACATACTCAAACTATTTGCATAGATAAAAAAAAATGTTTGGTTATTATACAAAAAAATCAGCTAAAATTGAAAGATGAAAGAAAATACAACTAAAAAATTTTTTTAAAAGAAAAAATACAATAATAATAATAATAGACACACAAACTTCTCTGGGATTTTAAGATGTAAACAAATCATCAAATCTTAGCCAGTCAACCAGACCTAGTGATAGTCAACAACAAAAAAAATAGAACTTGTTGAATAGTGGACTTTGCCATTCTGGCTGACCACAGGGTAAAAGAAAGTGAAAAAGAGAGATATGTACCTAGACCTTGCTAGAGAACTGAAAAAACATGAAAATGATGGTGATGCCAGTTGTAACTAGTGTGCTCAGTACAGTCACTAAAGGACTGGTACAAGGACTGGAGGACTTGGAAACTATGTCCTGTGTCCATACAGAGCTGTTATAGAGAATTTCTTGTTGGTCAGTGAACACTTGCACGTCCATGTGAAGGGGTCCATAGGAGAACATTGCTTGTGAATTCATCCTTACTTCACCAACTGTGTCCCAAATCATGTCTTGTTCATCTTATTTAGATGGTTTTAGAGATCAGAGGTAGGTGGCTGTACAGCTGCTGTTTCTGGGATATTGCTTCCAGGAGTCATTCAGTATATCTCGTAACATTCTTGTGCAATTACCGTTTGAATTTTAGATTTCCATTGTCTCTCATTTTTTAAATGCCTAACTGTATAAGATTCATTTAAAAAGGAAAAGTTCAAAGGGTTTTTCAAAGATCATCCTTCCAAATGCTTTTGGATATTAAAACAAACAGTTAATAGTAAATCATAAAAATTTGATTACATCAGAAAATATTAGATTATTTTCTTGCTGTCAGGACATTTAATCATGTGGGTTAGCCCTGTTGGTGGGGATGAGAATATGTTGACTGTATCCCTTGCAGAGGTGATAAGACCCTCTCTCTCCTCCCTCTCACAATAAATGAGTGTCCTATGTATGACACTAACCTGCATCTGGTGGTAAAACTCCAGGGAATGTGGAGCTCCCTCTTCATTGCCTTTACTAATCAGATCCACTCTGACCCTAAGTGGTTTGTATCTGTGGGTTATATTGTTCTATTTCAAAATTATTAGTATTGAATATAAGTATGAAAATAAATCATTATTATTAAATAGAATTATTAACATTAGATAAGAGTACTTGAAATCATGTAATTGTATGCAAATTATTTGTATGAAGAAGAGTTATTTAAAACTACAATTGTTTACAAATATTATTTCTATTAGTTACTTGAAACCGTTGCAAATGATTTGTGTTAAATAGGAACACTTGAAAATCAAGTGTGTGCAGACAAAGGATTATTATAGTCAAAAGTGCAATCTTGTTAATAATTGCAATGGATTGTTGAAAATATAAAACATTATAATTAGAATCAAACCTTCACTAATGAATCAAATTTCAGAATTAAATAACCCATAAGGAGTTAATGTCATTAAATAAACCAAATGAAACATGAGGTCTGTTTACTGAAGCTTGGACATATATTTTAAAAATCAACCTTTTCTACTTTCCTTTCAGTCAATGTTTGCCATTCGTTATGGCTGGAATAAAATTTTTAAAAATTTGCAGTGTTCTCCATTATTGACCATAAACTTGGTAAAATATCTCTATCTAAAAATGAATTTAAATATACATAGATATAATAATAATCTTATAGTCTGAAATTACCATTTTATAATGAATTATTTAACAATAATAAGTTTTTATTTTAGATAGTTTGCCAAAAGATGTTTATTACAAAATTTTCATGGCTAAGCTCCAATTTCATCCTTATGTTCTGTGCTCTTTTGTCAGTAGCAAAGTATGTAAGTGAATAAGTAAATTTATTGTTCGTTCTATTGTTTCTCAATTTAGTATGTACCTGTCCTCTCATGAATTGCTCTCTGAGGGGATGTTTACAGTAAGTAAAGTTGGCGACCATAGTCAAGGGTGATCAGAAGGATCTCTTTTCAATAGCTACTACACCGAGGTGTAGAGGAAGGTGCTACTCTCTTCCTTGGATTACTCCACTTTACTCTTGATCCTTACCTTATAATGCTGAGTGTTAAGCAAGGAAGCTTCAAGTACCATTTTTTGAGTCTTTGGTATGACTCTACCCAGGATTGAACCCCAGTCTCCCAAAATATCTCTGTCAGTATTACAGTCATGTTTGTGTTATCTTGGCTTATATATGTATGTTTATATATACGCACACACACATTAAAATCTTAAAATCCTGTTAAAACCATCAATAAAAGGAATTAAGAAGGTTTTCATGCATCCACTCTTTCCTTGCCTTATCAGTTTTATTAGGTTTTTCAATCATCAGACATAATAGCTTTATCATTTGATGTTTACCACTATACATGGAAAAATGACAGTTATGTTTGATTTCTGAATATATTCACACACACATATGTATATGTGGCTTGGGAAAAATTAAGTGTGTCTGAGATCTAACATGGGAGAAAAGGGCATTTCTGTTGTCATTTAATTTAATTGATTGTTTGTGTTTGTAGATTCTTTTTTCTAGATTGTGTTGGGTTTTACCGATCCTGGGAGAAAATGCTTCTATGCTGGGTAACATCATTTTGATCCTCTTTCAATCATTTGCAATTAAATTTTATAGTTATATAGGTTTTATAGTTATTAATGAAATTTCATCAAATTGAACACTTATCATGTGTGACTACTAATATATATGTATATATGGTACACAAAGAAAATGCCACCTATGTCAACCATTCATACAAAAATGACTTTACCAATGGAATACCCAGAGAATGACAACCAAAGAAGACAGAAAACTACTTCTGCTAACTGGAAAGATTGACAAAAAAACAAGATGAAAGGATAGTCTTGTGTGGATAAATATGTGCAAATAATATATAAAGTTCATAGCCTTAAGATGAAAAAGAGCATTTGTTTTCTACTTAAATATTATTTATAACTGTGAGAAGTCATTACTATAGCAGATTTTGCTGGACTATTGAACTTCATCCTTTTCTTGGTGTTTCTAATACAGTGTTGGCTGAATAATGCTTCAGCTATCACAGATTTTATGCCGAACAAAGGCTGAAGCATTCAATGGCTGAAATGTGTTAAAAACTTAAAAAAACATTTGGAAGAAGAGGGGTAATTGTTCAAATAATTTTTTGGTAGAACAAATATTCATCCATCAGCATACTCTTCTTCCTTGCCAATGCACTTGATTCCAATAGTAAATATTAATTACATAGATTAATCATTATATAGTGAAAATTTCAGATCAAAATTCAACTAAAAAAGGTGTCAGTCTGGAGAGTATCAGTTCACCCTTATGTGTAGAGATATTTATGGAACTAAGCTGAAGCCTTGTGGAAAATTAACTTCATCTTAGAATGGGTGTTCATAAAGTCATGCTGCAGTTTTAAAATTAAATTACTGACTTTTTACAAATATGAGTTGTATATATATAATTATTTCGTAAAAACATGTGAAAGTAACTCCAAAAAACACATTTTTAATTAACTCCCCTTAATTTTAAAAACAAATGCTGAAAAATAAATCTTCAGTAATTCAAGCATTATCAATGTATCAAGTATGGAATGTATTCAAAGATTTTGAGAATTGGTTTGAAAATTATATCAACAATAATGGTAATCAAGTTGAAATGCAGTTATCAAAATGGACTTCAAGAATAAAATTTCAACAGTTGAACTTGATTATGATTTAGATGATTCTATCATTTGTATTATGTGGTTTATTAAATTTTAAAACTACTGAAGGTCATTAGGAATAGTTGGTGTGTGTGTCTATCTATCTATATATATATATATATATAACCCTTAGTTTTATATTCTTTCTGGAGGCATTCTTGGTGTAATGGTTACCATCTTAGGAAAAGAACACAGAGACCCAAATGAAGCTGTATGCATTTCACAGTGTGATAATACTTTTGGGAAAGGGATGAATCTGATTATTCTTCCTCCAGCTATAAGTAAATAGTAGGGCAGACTGACCTCTTTAATGTTGGTATGGCAACCAGTCTAAGAGAAGGAAAAATCTGCTTGCATCCTGCTCATGCAGAGGAATTGTATATATATATATATATATATATATATATATATATATATGTGTGTGTGTGCATGCAATAAATATTAAATATAAGAACTCACAGTTTTCTTACTATTCAAGTTTCATGAATGTCAATCTTCTGGTAGACAGGAAAATGGAGTAAATAATGAAGTAATTATTTTCCTGATTGTCATGTGATGTAAACATATATATGAGAGAGAGAGAGAAAACAATGAAAGTTATTTTCTGAGAGAGACATGCAATAACTGGCAATAAGAGATGAAAAACTCAGACTTTGAAATAACAGATGGAATCACGTGATATCTCTGGATCAAACATCATATGAACTCTGATAACTTTTTCCCTTGTATGAGGCAGTGCTGAAAGGTTCTCATTCCAACTTGAGAATGAGTTTTATTTTTAGAAAAATATTTAGGTTTGTTTTATGCATGTTTATCTTTGAGTTATTTAATGCTGAAGCCATTTTTTTTCTTTTATAAAGCAATTATAAGGTTTCAAGTAGCTAGTAATAATCATTTGTAAAAAAGTATAGCTTCAACTAACTATTCTTGGCAGAGTTATAATAATTTGTACACAATTATATGGTTTCAAGTATTCCTATATAATATTAAAAATTTGCAACCAGTCATATGATTTCAAGTAACTCTTATTTGACGATGATAATTTGTTTGCACACAGTTGTATGGTTTCCACTGTTCCTATCTGATATTAGTAATAATTTTCAAATTCAACTATTTGACCTGCAGATGGGACCATAATAGGTACTATCACCCAGGATCATAGTGAATCTAAGACTAATATCAATGAAGGACTGACTTCACACTCCTCATACCACTAGAACTGGAGCCTCACAACCAGATGCAATTTAGGATCATACCTTGGGCAATTTATATTTTTAATTTATTGAAGTTTTTCAGAAGAGTTAAATAAACTTTAGGAACTATGTACTAACTGTATTAAACTGCAGGATTGAACCTGTGGATTAACCTGCATCTTTTAGGACTTTTTTATTTCCTTTTCGTCTATGCAAAAAAAATTCCACATCCTCTCATAATGTACTATGTATTAATGATTACAATCATTTTCTTCGATTCAGTGTTTGTTTTTCTTTTGGCTCAAAGCTAAGGAAAATTCATTAACCATTAGTGCTTAGGAAAATTCATTTTAATCTTCTCAAGAATTTAAAAAATTTCAAGCTTGATGTAATGATTTGGTCAATAAGATGTTTGCTCCATTTTTAAATAAAGGAATATAAATATTTATGATTTTCTACATCAAAATGAATGTGACATTATTTTTATATTAAATTATTTAAACTAGATAAATATGTTAAGTAAGAGTACATAAAAGAAAGATAATTGTTCCTTTAAATGTTATAAAAAGATCCATCATATTTTTAAAATAGATTTCAACAGAAATAAATCAAGTAGCATGAGCTCAAATTTCTCTTTATAGTTTGTGAAAATTATTCAACTTATTTTGAATTTTAAGTGTTTCTCAGATACCATGAGATTATTTATAATTTTACTGAAAAAAAAAACAAATCTTCATTTCAAATTTAGTTGATATTAAAAGATCTCTATTTTAAATCCATGTGGTGAAAATGCCTAATTTATTCACATTTAATCTTGTAAAATCTACAACAGCTGATAATGAATATCAGTAGTAAAGATTTTTATAAAATGACCAGATTTCTATTATCAAAGGCTTATTTCAACATTTAGTTTGTTCTATTTATCCAATTTGAATCCTCTACTTTGATGAACATATTTTTTTATCTGATTACTCAAATCTGTATGTAATAAGAAAAAAACTGAACTGTTTCAGCATTTTTATCTTCAATATTTTCTTATATTTTTTTTTTTTTTTTTACTATACTCTTACAGGTTCATGTTTGTGAGGAAGAAATCAAGAAAAAATCAAACAAACTTGATGGTTGGGCCACAAGTGCAGTCCAGAAAAAAAGTAAGTTCAAAGAAATTTTCCTTTGTTTTGTTACTGAAAAAAATATAACTACACATAGTTGTTATAACTGTTTTGTGGTGCAATTAAAATTAGATTACTGGGCCTTTGGCTTAATGTGTAGAATGTTCGCCAATGGTGTGGGAGACCAAGGTTCAATCTCAGGTTGAGTCATACCAAAGACTCAAAAAAATGGTACTTGTTGCCACCCTGCTTAACACTCAGCATTTTAAAATATGGATCAAGGGTAAAGTGGAGCAATCCAGGGAATGGAATAGCTCCTTGCCCTACACCTCAGTGTAGTAGCTATTGAAAAGAGAGCCTTTGGGTCCACATCAACTTAGGACAACTTAGAATTAGATAATTTTTTAAATTAAAGTGGAGGCACTGATGACATAAGAATTATCATTAGAGGAAATGAACAAAACATAACATAAAATCCCGGAAACACTCTTTGTATTTCACTTCATACTAATACCCTTAGAAAAATTATGAATCATTCCATCTTAGCCCTTACTTGGCCTAAACAGGCAGTCAGAGAGGCCCTATCTGATCAATTGGTTTGTCATCTCAATCCATAGCCCCTATATGATTAAGTTGCAACTGTATTCTTCAAATTGCTCTTGTGGCAAACAAATACCTAAACTTTTTTTATTTAAAGGTGCTACAAGGTGGTGGCTAACAATCAACCATGTCAAAAAAAACTTTGACCACCATTTTGAGTACTAAAAACATGAAATTAGCTGGGGCTCAAGATCTCCCTGCTGACATGAAAAATGCCCAGTCAACTGGGGCTGTAGAAAACACTAACTGCATCTCTGCAGAGGGGTAAGTACCCACCCAAAGTAGCCACCTGTTGGCCATGGGTGGTGACCTGTGATGCTGAAAGGACAGGATCCTGGTGGTTGAGCAGTACTTGGCAGGGCAACTGAGTGGTTAAGTCACTTGCAATATATCACTTTTGTCCTTATTTGGCTAGACGGACAGTCTGACAGGCCCAATCCAATTAATCAGCTGGTCGTGTCAATCCCTAACACCTGTCTGTTTTGTCCCAATTGTATTTTTCAATCTGCGCTGTAATAAGTTCCTAACCCTTATCTTTTAGGTACTAGAAGGCACTGACTGAGGGTCAATTCCATTGAGAGAATAGGAATTTGACCACTGCTAAATTATACTTAGTAACATTTACTGAAAACCTAAAATTGACAAGGGCTCAAAAACCTACCCTCAGCTTGAGTATATTGGTTGTGTATCCCTGTCTCAACCAATGCAAATGGGTTTACCCCTTGGGAAATTCCAACACAAGTTGGACTCCATGATGGGTGGTGAAGCACAGGACTAGCAAAAAATAAACATCACTTATGGTATCTTCTAGCAAAAAAAACTAAAAGAAATTTATCCAAATCAGTCTCAGAAAATAGGCAACTGACTTTCCCAGATTCATTGAATCTTTGGAGCATGTTTGCCTGGCTAAATTCTCCCTTTTCTTAATAGCTGTTATTGCGATAATCTTTTCTATCTCCAAAAATGTAAAGAAGCAGGCCTAAAACATCTTCAAGATGAAAAGCTTCCACACTACAATCCCCATGAAAGTCTGAACACTTCTCAAGAAGTTATCAGAAGTAGGGAGTTGGCCTTGGCTACAGCAGAGGAGATGACAGCAGCCCTGGATAAACAGGGCATGACAAACATCAGAAGAATCATTAGAAAGGACAAAGAGCAAGTCTAGACCAACATCTACATCCTGACATTTAATCAGCCCCATCTTCACAAAGAAATGAAAATTGGGTATTGTCTTGAAAGGGCTGAAGAGTATGTCCCAGCACTCCTGAGGTGCTTCAAATGTTTAAAATTTGGACACCACAGGGAAGCTTGCAGAGGATGACAGATATGTGCCAATTGCAGTGAAAAAGACTTGGACCACGTAGAGGAGGATTACTTAAAGGAAATTAGATGTTCAAACTGCCAACAAGATCATCCAGCCTACTCAAGATCTTGTGACATCTATGAAAAAGAAATAAAAGTAAAGCACAAGAAGAATCAACCTTCTGGGAAGCAAGAAAAATAGTTAGGTCCTATATGGGAGAAAACACTTACACCTTTGTTGCACGGAGGGCAGATCCAATCAAGACAATAAATACAGAACTCAGGTCGATAAACTGATCCAATTGGAACCAAATGATTGACCAAAGTTTCAGATGCGCCTGAAAAACTTACATACTGCCAAATTTCTGCAGACACTAAATCAACAAAAGGGATTCACAAATAAAAAGAAATCCAGTGAGGTAACCCCGGGAATAATGTACATAGAATCTACCACTCAAACTTGAACCACTTTTCCTAAAGATAGAAAATCTCCTCCTTCAAAACAGGGCTTATAGAA
The DNA here is from genome assembly GCA_963585895.1 of Sepioteuthis lessoniana. Taxonomy (NCBI): domain Eukaryota; kingdom Metazoa; phylum Mollusca; class Cephalopoda; order Myopsida; family Loliginidae; genus Sepioteuthis; species Sepioteuthis lessoniana. Next base: position 111,532,593 of record OY757913.1, on the reverse strand, counting down.
GTCTCCTTCTGTCCACCAAAAAGGATCAAAGACATATTATAAAACTTATTTCCCAAAAAGCCAGAACCACTCAAACAAAAACCACATGCTCCCATTGTACAACCTGGAAAGATAAATATGAGTGCCCAAGAAAACAATGAAAGACCAGGAAGTGCATTCAAATTACCCTCAACCAAATTTAATACTATTCCCTCAATATCAAGAACAAAGTCACCTATAAGAATGAATAAACAGTGCAATGATCAGGAATTAGCAAGATCCCTACATAGATCCTATAGTATGAAAGTATGGATAGTGACTCTGACTACATAGTTACCAACCTCAATCTAGAAGATATAATGTGGCATTTGCCTCCATCTCAATGCAGACAGAATGGAATACATGTGCTTTAATCAAAGTGGAGACATCTCCACACTAAATGGTGTTTCTCTGAAACTAGTTGACAAGTTCACCTACCTCGGAAGCAGCATCTCATCTAGGTAAAATGACATCAGTATGCAACTAGCAAAAGCATGGACTACTATTGATAGGTTATTGGTCATATGGAAGTCAGACCTATCTGATAAAATAAAATGCAATTTTTTCCAAGCAGCAGTCATGTCTGTACTACTATATGGATGCGCCACATGGACGCTGACTAAGCATATAAAGAAAAAACTTGATGGCAGTCACACAAGAATGCTATGAGCTATATTGAACCAATCCTGGAAGCAACATCCTGCAAAACAGCAGCTGTACAGCCACCTCCTCATCTCAAAAAGCATCCAAATTTGATGAGCAAGATGTGCAAGTCACAGCTGGAGAAGCAAGGATGAACTTATCAGCAACATTTTCCTATAGACTCCTTCATACAGACAAGCAAGTGTTGAACAACCTGCTAGAATCTATCTATCTATAACAGTTCTATATGGACACAGAATGTAGTCTAGAAGATCTGCCAGAAATGATGGATGATAGAGATGAATGGTGAGTAGGGAAATCCATGCTCGTGGCATGACATGATGATGACAATACTTAAAACCATTTAACTGTGCACAAACAAATAAGATCAACCTCTTTTTTTTTAAATGTTACTTACAAACCATCCCCTTAAAAAGTAAAAATGAAATTACCAACATACTAATCTTTTATATATCATATATATCTATTTAAATGTATACAAATGACTGATGTTAAATCATTACTGTTACATAACAATACTTGAAACCATTTAACTGTGTGCAATCAAATGATTAAAAGTTAATAGAATGATTCATATTAGATAGAAATACTTGAAATCATTTTAACTCTGTGAAAAAAAATGAGCTCAGCAAAATGTTTATAAATCTTATCTATCTAATATATATGTATAAACAGGATTTGGCATTAAATAACCTACAAGTGTTGATATGCCATAAAACTTAATCAAACAATCTAATATGAGAATACCGGCCAATCAAGGCAAATGGGTATCCTTCTTGGTAAATTCCCAACTAAAGTTGGGCTCTCTAGTGGGTAGTGGCGCACAGGGCCAGTGGTTGGGGGAACAATACATATGGCATATATAAACAAAAAAACTCTGGTTCAGAAAATGAAATAACAAAATTTCCAAGATTTATTGTAACCGAATCACTAGGAGAAACTTCCAGACAAATTGTCTACTTTCTTTGGAGAAAAATAATCTCCAACTGAGCAAACACTTGAACAGTGAAAAATAATAAGTGACAATCTACTTGTAGAGGTAAATAACCAAAAACATGCCAAAAAACCTAATCAAAATTAAAACTTCCACAACTTAAAATGCAAAATTTATCCACATGAAAAGCCTATGATCTTAAAGGTAGTTATCATTAACTACACCAGTGGAAATAGAAACAACATCAAGAAATTAAGCGGTTATGGATTGTAAATGGATAAATATTAAAAGGGGTGGTGAAGAAATACAAACACACATTTTGACATTTTATAAATCCATTATTTCAAAGGAAGTAAAACTTGGATACTGCTTCAAAAACGGTAGAACAATACATCCCTACACTCTTAACGTGTTTGAAATGTCAAAAATATGAGCACTACAAGAACTACAGAGATCATCCAACATGTGGAAGTTGTAACCAAAAATACGCAGACCACATGGATGAAGATTGTCCCAATAAAACCAAATGCTCAAACTGTTAAGAGAACCATTTTCCATTTTCAAGAACTTGCAATATATACCAAAGAGAAAGGGAAATCAAAGAAGTGTAGTATAGAAGAAATATAACATTTTGAGAAGCAAGGAAAATTCTCTAATTTTATATGAAAGATAATGTGCTTGAACTGGTTGGAAATTGATTCCATTGATCACTAACAAAAGTTACCAGCTTCACTCTACCCATCTCTGACTAATAAAAGGAACATCATCACTCAATTCGTCCCCCTCCCATGTGTGGCATTTTTTATTCTTGCTTTGAAAAAAATTTGCATAAACCATTCCTGCAAATTCTTGTCACTCACAACCGCTCAAATTGAGGTGTTAAGGACAGCCATGTTTTTTTTCTTTTTTTTTGGACGTACCATTTATTCTGTGTGCTTGCTTTGCCATACAGGGTAATCTGTATTCTCTTTTCTGTTTAATTCTTCTACAGATAATACCTTTGCCAATGTAGCACAGAAAGTCAAATTAGCAACAACAACAATCAAACACAGAGCTCTCATTGAAGAACCAGGAGAAATTCCACCTTACATCTTTGCAATTCAAGAACAATATACAAATAATTACAGTAATCCTGCTTCATTTATAAGCAATATATTCCCAAATATCCCATGGCTGATACCAGAAACTACAAATTATACCAAATCCTATGTAGACTTAGGATAAAGTTTCCCTCTGTTGGCAGGGCTTAGAGTACAGTTTATGGTGAGGTTCTATTTCTGGAGATCTGGAGAGTGTGGAGTACCTCTTCATTGCCATTACTCCTTGGTCCACTCTGAACTGGAGTGGTAGTACCTGTTACATTCTCATCTATGGGTTAAATATATCTGTTTAAAAATTATTCAAATTGAATAGGTCTGTATTCAAAAAAAAATCTTCAGAAATAACTACACAAAAAATATAAATACCTTTTTTTATGTGTTATGTTGAAACCACTTTCCATAGATGAGATGTTGCTACTGAAGTATGTAAAACAGTCAACTAATTTCAGTGTCTTACCATTTAGTGTGGAGATTGTACCATCTTGTTTAGAATGCACAAACTCTGGTTTATCTGAATTCACTTGGAGGCCAATGCTTCTTGTTACCTGCTCCAGGCCATGCAGCAGAGATTCAGGTTGAACAGGTGTATTTTCAAGAAGTGCTAGATCATCTGCATAATCTACATCTTTAGTAGTGGGATATTTTCAGCTTCATAACATTTTTAATGTGAGACTATGTTCTTTCATTAGATCTATTGACATTCATAGATGTAATCTAGGTGGATTATAAATAGATATGATGCTAATATATCTCCTTACAAGACTCCAGTGACATTGTCAAAGAAATCAGTGTCCTTATCAAATGAGCAAACCATTGCTTTCATGTTTTTGTAGAAAATTGTTATAGCAGTAACAGTTTCTTTTAGGAGATCATATACAAGAAGTATTTGCTCCATCTTTCCTCTGTATATGAAATCATATGTCTTGGAGAAATGTACAAATATGTTACCTTTAGATTTTTTTGTGCATACTTCTTTGATGGTTTGCCATATTTTCAAAATCTGAAAAGTTGTGGAGCAATTTCTCCAAAACTATTCTAATTTTTCCTAAAAATTATCTCAACTTCATGTCAGATACAATTCAGAAGCAGATCATTATGAACCCTAGCAGATATAGCAGTAAGTGTTATGCCTCTGTAGTTCTTAGTGATTCCAGGTTTGCCTTTTGTTGGGAAGGGGAATAGGAAGACTTTCATCCATTTTTCTATAGTTCTTTTTTTATGCATGACATTTGATTAATTGAATTTCCTTGTCATCCATACTTCAGGACGTATTTCATCAAGGCCTGCAGCTTTTCTGCTTTTGATTGTTTTTAGAATTGTGTGAAGTTCCTCCTCCATAAAGAGTTCAAATTTGATGTCTAATTGGCAATTAATAATTTCTTCATTAAGCTTGAAGTGTTTTTTCCACTTCTAAAGTCTTTCTTCTTGACTGGCAGTTTTTAGTTTTGATCTTAAGGTGCTTTTTCCTACTGCTAACTTCATTTTGCTATGCTAATTGAGATTGTTTATCTTTTACATAATTTGTTAAAAACGAAAAAATCTAATCATGAAATAGAACAATTTTAACAATATAGTGTAATAAAAATTACAAGAAAATGTTACAATAGATTTTACCAACCTCAATATACAATGACAAGCGTAGATTCACATTGCTGTAGACTTTTGGATCTAATGAATCTATGACCAGCTAGGTCACCTGGCTTTGTGCTAAGGGATTTAACAATTAGCTTAGCTCACATTGCATCTAGTAATTCTATGACCGGCAGTGCACAAGTCTCTGTTTGTGTGCAACCTCCCCCTCCCTAGCTCTCACTATAAAAGCCCATGTGTCAAATGCTGCCAGGTGGAAGTCACGGATAAATCCCTCAATGTACAATTTTTTTTCTTTAAGTTTGAAAATTTCATTATTTCAGTTGAAGGAAACACTTTGACTTTTTTTTATATTTGCAAATTGTCAACATTAATATTTTTGTACTTAGAACTATTATCAAATAAAACTTAGAAATTGTGTATATTGGGAATTGACTGGATGTTACTGAAACTACAAAAAGTAGGGACCACATTAATATATTTCAATAATACAAATGGCTTGAAATCATAACATTCATTAACAGATTTGTTATGTAATGAAAAAAAAATATCATTGTTAATAATTTTAAAGAATGACAAATAACTGTCATAGTAGAGTCAATGTCTTTTGGAGGACTGTAGTAATACTGAAAAATACTATATACACTTTAGGTACAAAATGCTGCTGGGTTCAATCCCAGGTCGAGTCATACCAAAGACTCGAAAAAATGGTACTTGATGCCACCTTACTTAAGTCAACATTATAAGGTAAGGATCAAGGGTAAAGTGGAGCAGTCCAGGAAAAGGAGTAGCGCTCTCCCCTACACCTTGGTGTAGTAGCTATTGAAAAGGTAGCTTTCGGATCACCCTTGGTTACGATTGCCAACTTTACTTACTTATATTTGTTCTTAGTGATCCTAATGTTATTTTTATTTTTTTATCTAAGTAAATTATCATCATTCATCATCATCATGTCGCGCCGTCTGCGCGGATATCCCTGACCGTCTCTCGCCATTTCTCCCTATCACTCATCGCCTCCGGCAGGTCTTCAGGATTACAACCCGTGTCCTCACATAGCTGCTGTATGTAAGTTCGTGCTGGTCGTCCCACACTTGCACATCTATGAGTGGGGGCCCACAGGAGTACATCGCTTATGAGCTCGTCCTTGCTTCTCCAGCAGTGTCCCGCGTGTCTGGTTCGTCGAACTTGTATAGTTTTTGTGATGGGGGGCAAGTGTCCGTATAGTTGGAGTCTCGTGGGGTGTTGTCGCCAGGACTTGTTTAATACTGCTCTCAACATTCTTGTGTAATTTCCGTCCAGCCTCCTCTCCAGCCGCTTCGTAAGTGTCCATGTGGTGCATCCATATAGCAGTATCGACACAACCGCTGCCTGGAAGAAACTGCGTTTCATTTTATCTGTTAGGTCCAACTTCCATATGATCGAGAGCCTATCGATAGCTGTCCATGCCTTCGTCAGTCGTGTGTCGATGTCCTTCTCGGTTGATGAGACGCTACTTCCTAGGTAGGTGAAAGGTCTTTGAGCATTTTGATATTTTGGTTTTGTTTGATTTGGTAAAATGGCATATCAACCATTGTTGATTATTTAATGCCAAATCAATTTTTATTCATATATACAGTCCAATTTAAACAATTCATTTTAGTATTTTTTTTTTTTTTTTGTTTGTTTACACACATTTAGATATCAAAACGGTTGTATTTCAAAAAATTCAATTTAGCGTAAGTGCACAGGTTCAGTATCAAAAACATTTGTATTTCAAACAATTTCAGTTTAGCATTAGTACGCAGTTTAAATGTCAAAAACTGTCCTATTTCAAGCAATTCAGTTAAACAAAATTTCACAATTTAGTTCTATTTGATCCATAGATAGGGCCCTGTCAGGTGCTACCACTCCAAGCCAGAGTGGACCTGGGAGCAATGGCAATGAAGGGGTACTCCACATTCCCTAAAGCTCCGACATTAGTGGAACCTGACCATCAGATTGTTTAGTGTCATATCCAGGACAACCCTGTGCAAAGAAGCAGTCAGTGTATTTTACAGTACAAGCTGACTGGGGAATTTAATATTTTGAATATCTTGGAAGGTGAAACTCTTTCTCTTTTGGTTTTTGGGCTTAAATCTGACACAAGGTTAGAGTGACATACCTCTTCCTCCTCAGGAAGTGGGCAGACAGGTGCAAAAAATATTCAAGTCCCATCAGTGTTCCCCTTATAGAGTACATCAAGCAAGAAGCTCAACCCTTACTCCTTTCAGAAGCAGGTGTTCCCTGGAGTGATGACCTTTTCAAATTGGCCTATTTTTTGAAAGAAATTATATACTTGAAGGAATGTATTTTTCTTGCTTTGAAATACAAAACTGCTGCCTTATTTAAATGGATTTTGTTTTTTGTATATCATTCATAGTGTACTGAGCTTCAGAAAAAAATTATGCTCTGTGTGTGTGTGTGTGTGTGTGTGTGTGTGTATATATATATATATATATATATTTCAATAGTTTTAGTTTTATGAACTTTTCAGCCAACCCTTCTATATACAATCATATTGCATTTTTTATATGTGTAAATTTGAAGGAAAATCAATGTTAATTTGTTGGTCTTGATATTTAGTTTCTTCTTCATTTTGAACTCTCATCTTCATTGTTTGTTTTTTTATCTCTCATCTTTCTTTGTTTTTTGTTTGTTTGTTGTTGTTTTTTTCCAGTCTTTCAGCCAGGCCATTCTTTAGCTGTCTTCAAATGAATTTGCCTGGACAGAAAATATATAAACCATGTTATACAGTATCATATAAAAGTCTTTGGTTATTTGTATTGATCAGTTTCTATAGATAATTGGTTTATGAACAGATGTTTGGAATCATGCTTCTGCAATAATGTTAGTTGGCTTTTGTGAATCAGACTTGATCAGATATTGCTGTAGTCTATGTTCTTAATAAAGAGGAAAGATCTAATTTGATGCTTAAAAAATGGCCGAATAAAAAATATTCTCTGTCTCTGAAGTAGATAAAGTATACTCTTTTCTTCATGATTTCTTCTGATGTCCTCTTTCCTTTATGGTTTTTTTATGTACTCTTTCCTCGTGAATTCTTTTGGTGTACTCTTCCCTTCATTATTTTTTCTGATGTACTTTTTCCTTCATGGTCTTTTCTAATGTACTCTTTCCTTCATTATTTTTTCTGATGTACTCTTCCCTTCATGAATTCTCCCAATGTTTTCTTTCCTTCATGAATTTATCATACTAGCAGTACTTCCCCCACCTTACAATTAGATTTTAAGATTGTCACTGATGTTCATAAGGTTAATAGTACAACTCAGGATGAACAATTCAGATTGAAACAAAAACAAGCATAAATCTCTTCAAGGCATACTCACATAGAATATTACTCAAAATTCATCAGAAATTTTTCATAGAATAAGTTACTTGTCCAGAATAGGAAAATATCTGTTAATTCTGCAGTAATGTACAAAAGAATTATATAAAAATGTAATATTTATATTCACCATCCAGATAAGAGTAAGTTTCAGCCATTTGATTAATTTTTCTTTTTACTTGAACATTTACATGTCAAAATAACATCGTTAACTACCTAAAATTCATCCATTAACCAAATTTCTTTTGTCTTTCCCTCCCTAAGGTGTTGATTTATAATTGTAATTTTCAAGAATTAACTGTGACTGTTCAATAAAAAATATGTAGTAAATGACTGAAACTTATTATTACCTGGATGAAGTATATAAGTATTACTTTTCTATATGTAATTTTTTTATATATTACTGCCAAATTTAGATATCTTTTTGTTGCCCTAATCTGAACAAGCATCAATATTCATAAGATATTCCTGTTATTAAATATATAATTCATAAATCTTTTTTCTATAAATCTATCTTTTATTACAATTAGAATTTGTATCAATAGTTTTATTATAAATCTTTGATTGACAAAAATACATAAATCTTATAAAGAAAAAAAATAATGGATTGTATTAGGAAAATAGTCTTCAAATTTTATTGAATGTTACTCTCAGGATATCTCGTAAAGATGGAAATATAAAATAATTGCATGATTGCTTCAGATGAAAAACTTGGATTTGCAAACAAAAATGGATTTTGCCTATGAATATTGAATTTGGAATTTTTTGAAACTTTTTTTTTATAAATAATGAACGTTTTTGAAATGTCAGTCTTCTGAGATGAAGCTTGTTGATTTTTATCATTCAGGGTTTTCGGAATATTGTCTTCATCTTTATTGTTATTTCCACAATGTTTCGGCCAATATGTCCTCCGGCCTTCTTCTGGAGTTTGTCAAACTCGGGAACCTTCACGGAACTTCGAACTATGTCCCTTATTGAATCCACGGGGGTTGCCTGTTCTGATTCCGTTAGCCATAACCGGGTGCAAGTGTCAAGTATTCCTGTATTGTTACTTACCTGTAGTCAGGATTGAATCTACAACCTTCCGATGATTGAAGCTTAGGGAACCAACGCCTATAAGCGTTACACCATGTATCCTGCTGGACAATTCAGAGTGAATTTTGGGGATTTATATACTTAATGTTTTTACTTGACTAGAATTACTTCTATTATGTATGATTTTTTACCTGTGCTCATATTCAGATTTTTTTTTTTTTTTTTTTTTTTTTTAACTACTATCATTAAATTTCTTAGTTTTGCTTGAATGATAACAGTCCAAATTATAAAAAAAAAAAATTTTCATTAACTAACTGAATTATTTAAAGCCAACATTTTCTTTTATTTGCATATTTTCCAAAAATAAATGAAGATGATTTTTTTCTTTTTTTTTTTGTTCCTTTTTATTTTTTTTTTCATTCCATGCAAACTCATTACCTTATCTAAACTGTCTATAACTAGGTAAGTAAATATCTCTGTGTTTATTCTACAAACTGTAAGATTCTTTGCCCAAAATGTCATAGAATTTACACAAAATGTCCCAGTTTCATGTTTCCAAATTAACAGATGAAAATAATTCTAGTGTGACCGTAAAAAATGACTGCCAACTTGTAATGTTTTTTTTAGAATTCTTTGAAGCTTGAATTTTCTTTTCATTTTTCTGGAAATTTGACAGACTTAGCAAATAAAAGAATTGAACCACAAACCTGCAGCTTACAAAACAATTGGTAATAGAATAGGCAACCAGTGTTCAAAACCTGGACAAAGCTGTTTACATTTCACTTTGCACTAGCCCATCTGATCTCTCTGGTTGCTATGGTTTTATAGTAGGACAAACTTGGTTTTTTTAGCCTTGGTAGGGCAACCAGTCAAGGAGAAGGAAAATTCTGAATTCAAATCAGTTTTACTCCATTTATGGTGCATCCTGCCCTTGGTAGATGGGTTGGATAAATATATACAAATCCGTTGTTTTATCTTATGGACTTTCAGTTTTTACCTTAAGACACATATGACTTGTGCCACAAAGCTAATATCAATTTGGTTAAAGAAAACCTCTATCCATTCTTGTTTGGCATTCTTTTTTTTCTTTTTTTTTTTCACTGATTAACTATAAAAAGAAATATTCTATTTCATCACTTTCTCTTGTTTTATTTATTTTTGCCCAAGCTATTTTAAAAAATAAATAAATAGCAATGAATCCATTTTTCTTTTTTGGGATAATTTGTACCAAAGAGGACACAGAAGACATCTTTCCTCCATCTTTGTGTATTTTTTTTGAGTGTCTGTCTTTGCAGAGAGCTGAAAAATTAATTATCCACTTTCAATTTTATCTCTAGGCATTCATTTTTATTTCTATTTTATTTAAAAAAAGAAAAAAATTCTCTTCCACTCAAACAAAACTCATCAGATAATACCAAAAAGAAAAGCACTTTTACAATGGTTCAATATTCTTGAGTCTAATAATTTGTTCTCACCTCTATTTCTAATGTGATAGAAATCATTGCTATGACAACTGTTGCAATGACTATTACAATTAAAGTTACTGCAGTTATAAAGCAGACACTGAAAACTACAAGATAAATTCCACCAAAAATAAAAGATGAAGAAAAATGTGTCCAAAGTTTCTGAACTTTCAAAAATGCTAAAATTCTTGAACTACTGAATGGTTCAGAAAAATTGATATAATTTTTTTATTAGATACCTTGACCAATTCTCATTCACATGATCTCAGATTTTAACAGCATGTGTAAAAACAATTCAAAATTCTATGTTTAATACTTTGTTTTTTCTTTTCAGCTATAGAAATGCCATTCACTGGGAAAGAAAAGGTGTTTAAACATAGAATATTTTAGTCACTTCTACACATTTAGGAAATACATAATTAGTAGAGATTATAATAATTATTCACTGATGTACTTGGGTTAGTGTCTTTGTTTTGGTTGTTGTTATAGTCTTGTACCATTCATACCAACGAATTGGTAGTAGTATTTCTGAGCCACAACCCTAATTTCACTATGAATACTATAAGACATAAATCCTCTGATTTAGTTGAAGAGACATAAAATGACATGAGATTTAAGGCTTCAAGTTAGAAACACTAAATTATCCTCCAAGACAATGGCATGGTGAATTTAAGCATTGGTTAAAATGTATCAAGTTATCTGTTGATCAGGAGTTCAATCTGTGTATTAAAAAATGATATACTCTGGTTCAGTGGAAAAGATAAATGATATTTTGAAGATGAATTAACTGATATAAGATCATCCTCTAAACATGGACAACAGAATGAGGACAAACTACTACCATGGGTTGGATAACGATTTCAGTTTGAAAATTTTTGGAACTAATTTTGGCACCTAAGAAAGCCAGAAAATATAATGGCTGAAACATTGTAACCATAATTGTGGAGAGCCGTCATAATGTGGTAGCTAAAGTGCTTGACTACAGCCTCAAAGTGAGCAAGTTTGAACTCCAGTCACACTACCTTTGGGAAAGTTATGAAACTCCTATCCTCCCTACTATGGGTTAAAGAGTATCATTGTCGTTATTCTACAAGGGTGACTTTAGCATTAAATAACCCATGATAGTTGACATGTCATTAAACAAAGAAAGAAAAAATAATGATAATTTCTTTTTACAGAGATACTGACATTTAGTATTATCTCTGAGCTAAAATTCTATATAAATTTTTGTTCTTTGATGCAGTAACCATCAATTTTATTGGTTTTAATTTTGCTTCATTCTAATAGATTTCTCTATGGTAATACTAAACTGATCTGTAACTTGTGAGATTCAAACATTTTCAAAACAGGTCTCTCAATACCAACGTCTCTAGCAGCAACTTATGCTAACTGTGCATGCAAAAGTTGATCTCTGGATTGCTATAGTCTAGCAAGTGAAATTATTGATTTTAGTTATTTTCCCAACTTTAAAAAAGCCCAGTTGGCTGGGGCTGTAGAATGGGTCAAATAAAACAAACTGTGTGCAAACAAATAACTGATGTTAAATTGTTACTGTTACATAGCAATACTTGAAACCATTTAACTGTGTGCAAAAAAAAGAGCTCAGGCTCATCTAAGAATGTTATCTACAAAATGTGTTTACAAATCATATATATATTATTTAGTATATATGTATAAACAGGATTTGGCATTGAATAACCTACAATAGTTGATATGGCATAAAACAAAACCAAGTCATATATATTTAATATATATGTATAAAGAGGATTTGGCATTAAATAATATACAAAAACCCAACCAAATCAACTTTAAAAAAAGATGTCTAAATAGATAAAAATTGAGAACCCCAATTTAAGTTAACAACCAATTCTCAGGATTAATGGAATTGCAAGAACAAGTTGTTGCAAACCAACTGAATCTTGTCACAAATTGTAACCTAATTATCTCAATAGAATGCATGTATCTCCAAGTATAATTCCCTAAATGTCTTTTTTTTTATTTTTGTGTCAACACAGAACCCAAAGATGTCTGTAGCTATGGCCACTGAATTTTTTTATTGATAGAACCCTGAGCCATGTTTTTGTATTTAATTTTTTGAAAATTCTCAAAGTTATTAGCAAAGGGTTACAATGTGAATATAATGCTAAACCAGACCTTTTAAGTTATGTCTACCAGGCTAGCTAAACTAAATCTTTATATTTTTGTTTAACCATATAAAGTATACTTCTTGTTAAAAACTTTGTATCCAGAAACCAAAGTTATAACTACTTAGCTTTTTTTTTTCTTGTCACTGGAGAATCAAACTACTGAAAGTTCATAGTATTTACAACAGCCACCATGAAGTCCATAAACATTAACCTCAGTATTTATTGAATTATAAATTTAAATGTTCACAAAAATCTAGTTTGCTCTTACTAGCTTAACCCTTTTGATGCAATGTATTTGGCAATAACTTGAATGACTGGAATGCACTTTCGACTATAAAATAAAAAAACTTGCAAATAAAATATTTTATTAGAATTTCACAATTGCAATACTACAATGCATTATTGGCATCAAGGGATATATCGCACAAATTTCTTCATAAGAGAATTTTTTATTCACTGATATTTCTGAAAATGACTGTTTTACTATAGTTTCAAAAGTAAAGTATTTTTATTTTTTATTTTAGGACAGAGAATATATTGCACAAGAGGTACTTTTGGGGATATATCACACAAGAGGCACTTATGGGGGTATATCATACAAGAGGCACTTTCAGGGTTTTATCAAATAAGAGATGAGGTGGGCTGTACATCACACAAGATCCAAATTCTAAATCTTGACTAAATTTGCATCTCACCCTCACATGTTAAATACATTTGTGCATCTTGAGTTTCTCTCCACACTAAAAAGGTTAAAATCATGCCTACCTGGGCAGGTCTCCAGGTAGCAAATCTTGAATTGAAAAATTTCAGAATATTGCTTGATCTAAGGATAAAATCTAGTTGATACAATTTATGTTCTTTGATTATTTTTCTATTATTTTTGAGTCTTTTTTTTATTTCTTTCAGTCATTTTACTACAACTAAATGTACATCTTTTTGCTTACTACTTAAGAACTTGTCTTTTTGGAATCTTTCATGAATATCTTTTTTCTTTGGTTTTAAGACAGAGGATCATTAATTATTCTGCTAGTAGAATATATACAGAGGGTGGAGAGAATTTTACCATTTCTGAAATTTCTCTGTTATTCTAGCTGCTTCTTTTTGAACATGGTGAGTCATTGCATCCTTTTGAAGAAGAATCAGTGAATTGAATATTCGACAAATGAGGATGGAAACACCAGGGGAAAAATATTACCTTTTATGTTTTCAGTTGTATTGTTTCTTTTTTTCTTTTTTTCTTTTTTTTTTTTCTAATGCATTTTGAAAAAAAAGAAAATATATTTTGCTTTTTTTTCTATTCTCCTCTTTTAGTTTTTGATTTGTGCTTGCTGAGATTTCTGACATTTCAGGAAAAGCGAATATGATTCATAAAGTGAAAGGACAGGATAAAAAAATAAGATTTGAAAAATCTTGGAATATATTTTCTTATGACTACTGAATGTTTTCTGCCTCATTTTTATTACCGTAAAGATAAGTAAATAATTTTTAAAAAATACTTTTAAAGAAAGTTAAATTGTCTTTTTTACATTGAAGAATAATTGTGTGACTCATGTGGCTCTGTTTATTTTGGTGTGGTCGTTCTCCAGAACTTTGCAATTATAATCTGATTAAATCTTTTAATGACTAGTTTGGCACAAAGTCTTTCATATCTATACTCCTATGTCAAAGTTTGTGTGTTCATCTGTCTGAGGATCAAAGCCAAACAGAACGTCACAGTGAAAATGTTTTGACAATAACAACCAAGAAGAAGACAGTTCCACTAAATCAGTATATAATAATTTGACTATAATTCCCTAAATGTTAGTGGGATGGTTCTTCTATCTGTCTTTAATGGCATAGTTCAAAATTAACTAAAGCTACACCCTCACCCAAATTTTATTTGCAACTAAAACATGCTCTCAGCTGTTTAGTTTTTAAAAATTTCAATACTTTAGGTTTTTACAAGGCATTCAGTTTACATGGGATATGTCCCTGGAAAAGAGCATAAAATAAGTAAGACAAACATATATTAAGAGAGAAGAATAAAGGTTATATATTACAATAAAACAAGTTATACAATGTCACCAGTGTAGCTCTTGCTACTACTTGCTGAATGGATTACAGTCAAACATTTTATCCTTATTGGAAGAGTTCACTGTATCAAAAATAGGGATGATACCACAACATGTCAACTCTGGTTAGCTAAACTCTTTTTATATCTATATAACTGTATAGAGTAGATATCTACCCAGTCAGCAGAGCTTAGAATATACTGTATTCCATGCAGAGATGTTTGGAGCCTCAACAGTATCACAGCATACTCAATGATGTCTCACTGTTCATACAAGAGAGTGTCTGTTCATCTATATACACAATACAGCCGGTTATGGAAATATTCAAAATCTCTGGATATTTCCTGGACAGACCCTAGTTGATCCTTTATTATATGGCATTCAGAATTAAGCCTCTTGGACTTTTATCTGGATTTTCTGACTGTTTGCTATACAGGGGCATACAAGTACTAAGTAAATAATGCTCTCAGAAAAAGAAATTCCTTAGATGAATCAACTGTCTCTTGAATAGGATGTGTTTCTGAATCATAATTATTTCACTTGTTTATTTTTTTATGTGGTTATAAGATCAGAAATGCACCCAAGTTAAATCAATATCTATTTAGACAAAATCAGTTCTTTTTATCCATTTGGTTTTTTTGCTCCAAAATTATCCACCTCAAATTTTTTTTTTTTTTTTTACTTGTATTTGTTTCATGTTAATTTTAATTGCTGTCTTTCTGTGACTATAAATAAATAGTGTGAATCAGAAATAAAAACTAAGTTCTTGTTAACACTTAAACTGAAATCCTTTTGCTTCAAGAAATATAGCTGCTCTACTGCTTGAGTTACAAGAGCCTTGTGGTTGGAAAAGATCAAATCTAACTATATGAACACAGTTTTTTTTTTTTGCTTTTATTACTCATTGCCATGTTTTGATGTTATTGTTTTACATATACTAGAAGTATTAGGTTTTGGTTTGGTTTTATGGCATATCAACCATTATTGGTCCTTTAATGCCAAATCTGATTTATTCTTATATATTAGATATATATTTGTAAACATAAGTCAACAAAGTTAAATGGTTCCAAATATTGCTATGTATCACTAACAATTCAATTGAACATCAGTCATTTGTTTAGACACAGTTAAATGATAAAACAGTTCTATTTCTAACAAGTCAGTTTAGTATAAGTCATTTATTTGCACTCAGATTAAATGTCAAACAGTTCTATTTGACCCATCGATATAATCCTCTCTGGTACTACCACTCTAGGCCAGAATGGAGCTGGAAGCAATGGTAATTAAGGGGTACTCCACATTCCCCAAACCTCTAGAATTATTAGAACTTCATCATCAGAGTGTTTAATGTCATATCCAGAACACTCATTGCAGGGGGGTCTTACCCTTTGGCAGAGATGCAGTCGGTGTATTCTACAGCCCTAGCCGATTGGGCTGTTAGTATTTGGGGATGGACTTAACATAATGGTTAGAAAATTGTCTCAGTGGTCCAAGTTCAAATCCCAAACCAGATTGTTTGTCCTTTAGTTCAAGCTAAAACCCTTGGGAATGGCATGAATCAATCTCTTCACCTCCCAGCTATGAGTAAACATTTGAGAAGACCCTTTAGCCTTATCATTGAATTGTAACCTGTTTGTTCTATCAAATATTTTCTATTCAACCCACTTCTCTCTAAATACCATCATATAAATATTTCACTTATTATTATTTGTTAGTTATGCCTCCTTTGGCATCTCTGTTTATTATCTTCTCACATCAACCTTTTAAAACAAAACAAAAAAACCTTCACACAGAACATATACACTCTTAATACAATATCTATGTATACAGATCAAATTCTATAAATTACTTCATCCAATAGTTCCTAAAAATACCTTCTTAAATTCTTTTTCTTAAGATCTTTTAAACCATCCAATTCAATCTTAAAATTTTATCTGCTATTGCTGTTTTTGATCTTTCTTCCAAAAATATATTATTCTGTTAGGCAAAAAATCCAATTGGTTAGTAGACTTAGTTTTTGAAATCTGTCTTGATAGTAAATTTCCAGTTTAAGGAAAAAATACTGAAAAAAATGATGACCGTGATAAAAAAAATTGCATTAATTGTAATTTTTCTTGACATTATAATGAACAAATGTTTTAACCTTTCTTTTTAATGACTATAACGAATGAATGAATCTTTGTTGACAGAATTGTTTTTTATTCAATAAAGCTAACTTAATGTTTTTAATACTAACTTCTCACTGATAACAAAAGCAAACAGAATTAGCCAGATGAAGGATAAACCTAATCAGAATAATTGATAATAATGATTGACGGAACTTTATCCAAAAATAAATTAAAGATACATACATTTCTCAACAATCTTTCCACTATGCAAAACAGTCTGTAGCTGACACAGGCTCAGATTAACCACACATACTTCACCCATATACACCTTGATTTGCATTTACGACAGTGGTTATCATCCTAGGAAATGAAATTGATGACCTGAGTTCAAATCCTGGAAGAAACTGGTTGTGTATCATTTTGTGCTAATGTACTTGGGAAAGGCATGAATCTTCCTCTTCTTCCCCTAGCTATAGATGAATAGTAGGGTAGACTGGATTATTTAGCCCTGATTAGGCAACTAATCCATGAGAAGAAAAACTCTGAAATCAAACTACCTTTACTCCACTTAAATTAATTTTGTGTCATATTCTATGTCAGAGGAGTTGAATTAATACATACACCTGCCCAAATCTGGCCTGGTCCTACTATGGGTCACAGATCTTTCACATGGCGTGATATTCCATCGACCATTATGTTCTGTGCACTGGTAATTCCGGTCACACATCCCACTTTATATTTTGTGGTATATCGTCCATGTGGAGTCTTTTGTTGATTGTGTGTATTGATAGACCATATTGGCTGGTGCTGTAGCAGAGGATACATCATCCTTTGGTGTGACGTACCAGTATACTGCTTCCAGTATAGTACACCGTTTTCTGGCGGTGATCCTTTTTACAGTTCTGTGACATAGCTCGATGATGCCATTACCAGAGGGGATGTATGCACAGCGGGATCGAAGTCGGACTCTCCACTTATCTAGAAAGGTTTTAAACAGGCTGCTCCAAAAGGCAGTGTCAGAATCTGTCGGCGGGCCCTGCTCATAGAAGAGCACCTTCAGCTGGTTTATAACACTTGTCGTATCTTGTCGAGGAAGACGTCACCAGATGGCAAACCGAGCGTACCAGTAGCAGAGAGAGTACACCTTCGGTTTCTTCGAGGTAAGATTGTTCATGGCATTACTACTACAACAGTAAAAAGAATATTGCCAAGATCTCCAATCCACCCACCTACTTCTAAAATAGATAACTCTGCAAAATCTCATGTATCAAATTCAGAAGCAAACACCAAATCAAACAATGAAAAAAATTAAGACATATCTACACTAATCAAACTTGAACCTTCATCCCAATCAAAATGGATCATGCTTAATCATCATCTGAATAAGAATGCCTGTAGGTATTAAAGCTTTCAAGTCAATCCATAGATCCCTCAACATCAAAACAAATAGAAACCAAAAACAAATTCAACCTACTTGAAAGAATAAAAATTACAGAGCCTAATTCAATAAAAAGCAAACCAAAGAAAACTCACCATAATCCACCATAGAAAACAAAATCAATACAAGCAAAATATATAACTCAACCTTCATACAATGGAACTGCAGAGGAATTCAGACCAATTACAAAGAAATTCAACAACTTTTGACCAGCTGTAACCCAAAGATAGTATGGCTTCAAGAAATATTCTTACAGGACATCAACCAACTCAACATCAAACACTACAAACAATATAATCGCATAGCCAAAGATTGAAACAGAATCTCTGGAGGTGTCTTAATCCTAATTAGGAAAGACATACCTCAATACCAAATTGATATTGGACTTCAAGTGATAACTATCAAAGCAACACTGCACAGACCAATAAATATCTGCTCTATTTACATTCCACCACATGATCCTATAAAAATAACCAGACTAAACAAGCAGAACAATTCCCTAAACCCTACATATTACGAGGTGAGCTTAACAGTTACAACACTATATGGGAATGCCAGAAAACCAATAAAAAAGGGAAGGATATTGAAAAAGTAATCAACAGCAATAACCTCTGCATCCTAAACTATAAATCACAAACCTATCTCATTCCATCTATCGGTTCCTACTCAGCTATAGACATAACACTATGTGATCCTTCAAGCTTCATGCATTATAAATGACATGTCCATGTAAGTCTACAACCTGTTCATGATGATGAAATCCCCCATTGTAAAATAAATAAAGCAAACTGGGAAGAATTCAAAATACTTTGCAACCAAAAACCAAAGACCCAAACAACAAAAACCTAACAAAGCACTTCACTGAAACTGTAATCTTAATAACAAAGGAAACCATATCAAAAAATGCTTTCCAAAAGAAGCTTCCTTATTTTCCACGAAAACATGTTCCATAGAATTGGCACTCAACATCATCTCAAAAAGGTTCATCATCCATTCAAATTCCTTCATCCCAAAAAATGGATAAAGATTAAAAAATCAACTGGATTCCTTGAAAGGCTCTCAAAAATTTTAAACTATATGACCCTCTAATCCCCAAATGGTTAAACATACTAAACTCCATAAATCATTGCAAAAAAAAGTGTTATTCTGCTAGATCCAGAGAAACCATAAAGCTGACTCACTAACCAAATCTACACTTGACATGGTACTCAAGAAAAACTCCAAAATACCCTATAAAAGTTGGCAACCTTAGTCAAGGGTGACCCAAAGGCTCCCTTTTCAATAGCTACTACACCTAAGTGTAGAGCAGGGTATTACTCCATTCCCAGGATTGCTCCACTTTACCCTTGGTCCTCACCTTATGGTGCTACGCAAGACAGCATTAAGTACCATTTTTGGGGTCTTTGGTATGACTTGACCTGGGATTGAACCCTGGTCTCCTGGACCATTGACGAATACTTTGGTATAATGGTTAGAGTGTTTACCAATGGCCTGGGAAACTTGGGTTTAATCCCAGGATAAGTCATACCAAAGACTTAAAAAAATGGTACTTGATGCCTCCTTGCTTAACACTCAACATTATAAGGTATTTATCAAAGATAAAGTTGTGCAATCCAGGGAAAAGAGTAGCGCCCTCCCCTATACCTTTGTGTAGTAGCTATCGAAAATGGAGCCTTCAGGTTACCCTCAACTACAGTTGCCAACTTTACTTAAAATACCATCTACTAACCTGAAATTAGCCTAATAGTGTCAAAGAAATGTTAACAGCTATGGCTTGAAAATGCCCACAAGTTTTACCAAATACAACCCATTTTAAAAGAAAGAAAACCAGATCCTAGTAAGACTAGAAGAGAAGAGATTGTCCCAATCTGACTATGCAAAGGCCACACTAAATTAACTCACTCTTTCATACTAAAACAGGAACCTCCACTAAAATACTCATGTGGAAAGTTACACTAAATCAGGAACCTCCACTAAAATACTCTTGTGGAAAGACACATTGATGGGATGTATAAATCTTACCCATACTCAGAGGTTTCTACAACATAAAAACATAAGGGATCTATTTGAAACAATAGATCCTAAGAACATAATCAACTTCCTTTAAAAAATTGGCCTCCTATCAAGGATTTAGGTTCATAAACCTCACCTGCAAAAAGATACCCACATACCATCATGAATATCTAAACCTTCAGCAGAAAACTACTGAATTCTTACAATTATACCCAACTGAAGTCAAACCTAAAATAATACTACACAAATAACAACCAGACCCAACAAAGAAATAAAAGGCATAAAATAACCCAAAGGTTGACTTTGTGTGAAATCCAAACAACCTGCTGATGCTCTAGTGTCCAAAATCTCATGATGTTGCAAAAAATGTCTTCTCGAATACTAGACTTTTCTAGGAAAACAGGGTTTTTTGTTTGTTTGTTTTTTTTTTCAAACTTATTGCAAGAATTTTATATAGATACAGCTCAGTGAGAGAAAAAAAGCTTTACCTGACTTCTCAAAAACTCTTGATTTTTCTAAAAGTATGATTCTCCCAAATCTGTTGACCCTCACCACTCAAACTAATAAATCAAAAATAACTAAATTCCTTCAAAGGCTAATTGACTCTTCAGGAATAACTTGATAGTTCAAAAAATCACTTGACTCTCTTTGAAAATCTTTTAATCTAAAAATCACCCATTAACCCATGGGTTAAAGTGCGATTGAATGTAAATCATTCATTCAATCAAAATATTGTATATGATCTGGATTACTGTCCTTATCTACCTGGCATTGGAAATTGAACTGCAAGCTTCGTAGTTTTCTATCCAGTGAATTAACTACTGGGCAAGATTATATAAAAGTAAAACATAGGTAATTCCTCTTATAAGGAAAGAAGAAAAAATAGAATGAAAAAAGATGAGCTGAAAGAACAGTTGCATGAGTCATAAGCTTTTCTTTAGTTTGTTTTTAAGATTTTAAGTTTTTTTCCTATGGGATTTCTCTCTCTTATATCCTATCTACACATTCAGGAGAGATGACAAAAAGAAATTTTTTGTTTCTTCTTAGTCAATACAAAAGAAAATATCTTTAAGTGATGCATACAAACCCATATTTTTGTTCATGTTCAAAAGGAAATTATCTATTATTCATCCTTCAGGTCACTTGATCCACTGGGTCTTAGTATACCCTCAATAAAATCGTTTTCACATGAACTTTTGTTTTTTAGATTGAAATCTGTGAGAATGAAATTAAAATGTTATATAATTTATCTTATTTGAAATCCTAATTAGCCTAGCCCAGTTGGCTGAGGCTGTAGAATATACCGACTACATCTCTGCAGTAGGGTAAGACTCTCCAATGAATGTTCTTGATATGACATTAACTAATTTGATAGTGAGGCTCCAGTAATGCTGGAGCTTTGGGGAATGCAGATTACTCCTTCATTGCCATCACTCCCAGGTTCACTCTGGTTCAGAGTAGTAGCACCTGAGAGGATCATATCTATAGGTCAAATAGAACTGTTTGACATTTAAAATGAGTGCAAACAAATGACTTATGTTAAACTAAATTGTTTGAAATATAATACTTTGATCATTTAACTGTACGTAAACAAATGATTGATAATTAACTGAATTGTTAGTGTTACTTGAAAACATTTAACTGTGTGTAAACAAATAATTAATAGTAAATAGAATTATTCATATTAGATAGAAATAAGTGAAACCATTTGACTTTGTGCCAAAAGAATGAGATTGTTTTAAAATATTATCCACAAAATATGTTTAGAAATCATATTTTTAATATATATGTATAAAGAAGGTTCAGCATTAAATAACCAACAATGGTTGATATGCCATAAAACCAAACCAGACCAAACTTGCCTGTGGTACTTAGCAAAAGAGCTATGTATTTAGGAGGCTTTCTTAGCATTATCATCATCATCATTAGAAATGGAATCTACAACTTGAGTTCAAATCCTGGATGAGATTGTTTACATTTTGCTTCACACTATACTTCTGCCCTTGAGAAAGACATGAACCCATCTCTTCTCTTCCCAGCTGTGGGTAACTAATAGTGCTGACTGGTTTCTTTAGTCCTCATGAGGAAACTACTCCATTAGAAGGAAAATTTCAAATTCAAATTAGCTTTACTCTTCTTAAAAAATTGACCTTGTGTCATATCCTGATCATGATAGAGGAGTTAGGTAAATGTATACTGAGTAAAAGAAGTCATAATGGGGATGATTTGGGTTTATAAGTTTTTTTAAAGTTTGATCTGGTCTGTTTGAAATATTTGAAGTAAATGTAACATTTTTAATTACTAGACAATCAATGAATCTGTTGGAATCATGTGACAGCAGTCCATTTTATTTAGGAAGGAGTGATGGTTTAGTTTTCAAAAGAAAAATAGTACCTTGAAAATTTTACTACTCTAGTTAATTAAAAGAAAATGGTGTGTGTGTGTGTGTAACAATTAATAGCACTAAGATTAAAATTGGTAAGCCAAGTTCAAATTTCACTTTGTGTTCATTTCAAACTAACACCTTTAAGAAAGACATAAATCCATCTCTTGTCTCTCCAGCTTTAAGTTGCCCAGTCAGCTGAGGCTGTAAAATACACCGACTGCTTCTCTGCAAAAGGTTAAGATATCCCCTCCCAACACATGTCCTGTATATGACACTTAACAATCTAATGGTGAGGTTCCAGTAATCCTGGAGCTTTGGAGGAATGCGGAGTACTCCTTCATTGCCATTGCTCCCAGGTCCACTCTGGCCCGAAGTGGTAGCACCTGATAAGGGTCCTATCTATGGGTTAAATAGAACTCAACTGTGGTTTCTTGATTTTATTGTTTTTTGCATTTAAACTGTGTATTTATGCTAAACTGAATTGCTCGAAATGGAACTCTTTTGACATCTAAACTGTGTACTTATGCTAAACTGAACTATCTGAAATAAAACTGTTTTGACATTAATTCTGTGTATTGCCCAGTCGGCTGGGGCTGTAGAATACACCAACTGCACCTCTGCAGAGGAGTAAGACCCCCCCCCCCATTGAGTGCCCTGGATATGATACTAAACAATCTGATGGTGAGGTTCCAGTGATGCTGGATCTTTGGAAAATGAAGAGCACCCCTTCATTGCCATTGCTCCAAGGTCCACTCTGGCCCGGAATGGTAGCACCTGATAGGGCCCTATCTATGGGTTGAATAGAACTGCATACTTATGCTAAACTGAGTTGTTTGAATTAGAACTGTTTGACTAAACTGAATAGCTTGAAAAAGAAATGTTTTTGACAATTACTGTACTTACATTTAAACTTCATGTTTATGCTAAACTGAATTGTTTGAAATGGAACTGTTTTTGACATTGAAACTGTACTTACACTAAACTGAATTGTTTGATAAAGTGTTTTGACATTTAGCTGTGGGTAAACAAAATCTGTACTTTCCTTAGGTGAATTAGAACTGTTTGAATAAACTGAATAGCTTTAAATAGAAATGTTTTTGACAATTAAACCGTGTACTCATGCTAAACTGAATTGTATGAAGAGAGACAATTCTAAATTCAAAGCCAAGTAGATGTGGTTGTTAGCTTCTCTACTCTATAAAACCAACGCACTACTGAAATCTCTACTTCATTTTCATCAATATTTCTTTTTTAAAATCATTATCATTTAAAATTTCCACTGAACAGTGTCAAATTGTTGTTATAAAAGATAAATCCATGTAACCAAAAATAGTGTTGTATAGCCATAATGATATCAGTCACAACAGTTATACAATACATATACAAACACAATTACAGGCGGATTCTGTTGTTTCAGATATGAACACGTTTATTAATTTCTGGTTTCGGTCAATGACGACACAAGGAGAGGGACACAATTCTTAAAAGTCTTTGCTAATCATACTATGCTGACCCCACCCTAACACGTGGCGCATTTTGTGATGTTTAAGATCTCAATTCATCTCTACCCCTCGAGATCTGAAAATCTCAACCACATGCCTCAACGGTAGAAAACCCAAATACACCTTCAACAGTCGAATACCCAACTACACCTTTAATGGTTGAATACCCAACTGACTCTTTTCAAAATCCTCAAATTCTCAGGACCATCTCTTCTGGGCATGATGTTATCCACACTCCAGCCCTATTTCCTGTCTGGGGTTTTATTATGACAAATGGTGATTGTCATGTCCTTTGCACGTGAGCGTATGCACCTGGACTAAGACTCGAATAGTTCAAAACCTTACCAAACTGAATGATAAAATATAATTAACAAAAATGATTAATATAAAAAATCATTCCTTAATTATATAACAATAGATTTATCTGTTATATTTTTTATATTATCTTTAATAAGTTAATATTGTTGTTTAAAAGATATCACAGTTTTGTTGAGAAGTATCTTTTTAATTTAAGAGAATGTAACTCAAGACATTTTTCAGTTTAGATATTTTGGGTTTTGTCCATATTGTTAGTCTTAACTAAGCAATATTATTGTGTAATTATTTTACATCTTCAGCATAAAAAAAAACTATTCATAAACCTAATTCATAATGTTGAATTAAATGTGATTAATTATTTTTGTAGCACAGTTCATTTTTTTTTTTTTTTTTGATGTTGGTAAATTCAAAATTAGTACAGTCATTTAATCTTGCAAAAAACATGGCTTTCTTCTGATTGCTGTTTATCATTAGAACCTCCATCTTAATGAGATCCTCACTTTATTTTAATATTTCTTTTTAAATCTTTGCCTGGGTCCAATAAAAATCCAGACAATATTTTGTGGCTCTAAATCAAACTATTTATCTGTATATAGAGAAATATAAAAAGAAAAAGAAAAATATGAATCATTAAATATAGAATTCTGAGTTGTTTCTACACATGCTGTTAAAACTTAAAATCATTTCAATAAGAATTGATCAAGTTATTAGATTATAAAATATCAATTTTTCTGAAACACCCTCTATCTCTCTTGATCAATTCTTGTTAAAATGATTTAAAATTTTAACAGTATGTGTAGAAACAACTCAGAATTCTATATTTAATGATTCATATTTTTCTTTTCAGGTATAGAAATGCTATTCACTGGGAAAGAAAAAGCATTTTAATAATTAACATCGAATTTGGAGTTGTTTCTACTTAACTATTAAAATTTGAGATCATTTGAATGAGAATTAGTCAAGTTATTAGATTAAAAGATTATATCAATTTTTCTGGCACATTCTATACATCTGAAATGATATCAAATTTTTTGAAACACCCTGTATATTCTTTTGTATTGTTCAAAGACTTTTAAGAGATGTAAAGTTGCTAAGAAATAAGCTCAAAGTAAATCTGTTATATTTTAGGAGTATCAAGTTGTCACTTGATCCCAAACAGGACTCAGTCATTGTTCATAGTTTTTCATACAAATGACAAAAAAGTTTAGAAAGATAGTTTTAACTTATCTTCCACTTAATTTTTGTTTGTTTTTCCCATTTTAAGGTGGCCTTTGATAAAGTCCTTTGACTGCTTCGTATTCCTATTTTTGGTTATAGTGTTTCAATAAAGTAGAGTTTATTTATAAATAATACCTAACAATATCAGTTTTGATTGAATAATGTTCCACTAGAAATTTTAAAATCACAGTATCTTTGGTTTAGAATTAAAATTAATTTTTTTTTTTTTTTTTTTTTGTAGTGTACTTATTTATGGGTGATAGCAAATTTAAAGAGTATTTTATTTTCACTTTATTTTCTTTTATTTTTACAGAACGGGTCCTCAGTTATTGGTGTTTCAGTCCAGGACACACAATGCAGGAACTTATGGCCCATGGGGTCAAGTGTGTCATCCTAACCAGTGGAACATTGTCCCCAATTGGATCATTTTCTGCGGAGATGCAAATGTAAGTTGATTCCAAAATACCTGAACCTTCCCTCTACTCCCACCTTAAATATCTCAAATTAACAAAACATTATATAACAAATGAAGTTGGTCTGTATTAACCCTTTGAAACTTTAGTTCCTTTATCCTCAAATACTCTGTACCTAAGTTCACAAGAAACCAGGCGCAAAGTAACAGACTTCTCTTTTGGGTGCAGATAGCTTTGTGTAAAACTATCCCATCATTCCATTAAAAACAAGTCTATATTAAGCTTTTTATTATAGGCATTTGATGTGATCTTATGCCTGAATTATTAGGCTTATAGTATATAAAAAAATAATATTCAACCCATAAATATGAAGCTGATAGTGTATAGGAAAATAGTACTCAGCTGAAAATATTGGGCTAACTAGTTCAAAGTGTTAATCTGATCAGATCTTTTGATGAAAACAATCAGAATTTTTCATAATTAGTTCTTGTTGGTCAGCCAACATTAGTGTGTTCCTGTGTAAGGGTTCACAGAAGAATGTCATTCATCCTTCCTTTTCCAGCAGTACCCTGCATATCTTGTTAGTCTTATTTGGATTGTTTGTGAGATGGGAGGTAAGTGGCTATACAGCTGCTGTTTTGTGGTGTGTTGTTTTGAGGATTTGTCTAAAACAGTATTCTTATGTAATTCCCATCTAGCTTTTCTCCAGGTGTTTTGTTAGCAACCATGTGGTGCATCTATTGTATAGTATTGATTCATCTACAGTTTGGAAAAAATCCTCAAGGGATCAGATTGCCATATGATCAACAACCTGCCTAGAGAAGTCCTTACCTTCCCAACACATATGTTTGCCCAGTCGGCTGGGGCTGTAGAATATATCGACTGCTTCTCTGCAGAGGGGTAAGACCCCCCCCCAACAAGAGTCCTGGATATGACACTAAACAATCTGATGGTGAGGTTCCTGCAATGCTGGAGCTTTGGGGAATGCGGAGTACCCCTTCATTGCCATCGCTCCCAGGTCCACTCTGGCTTGGAGTGGTAGCACCTGATAAGGGTCCTATCTATGGGTTAAATAGAACTAAATTGTGCTTCTTTCACTATACTGATTTTTGCATTTAAACTGTGTAATTATACTAAACTGAATTGTTTAAAATAGAACTATTTTGACATTGGAACTGCTTACTTATGCTGAACTGAATTGCTCTGAATAGAACTGTTTTTGACATCTAAACTGTGTACTTGTGCTGAACTGAATTATCTGAAAAATACTGTTTGACATTTAACTCTGTGTATTGCCCGGTCGGCTGGGTCTGTAGAATACACTGACTGCACCTCTGCAGAGGGGTAAGCCCCCCCCCAACGAGTGTCCTGTATATGACACTAAACAATCTGATGGTGAGGTTCCAACAGTGCTGGAGCTTTGGGGAATGTGGAGTACCCCTTCATTGCCATTGCTCCCAGGTCCACTCTGGCCCGGAGTGGTAGCACCTGATAGGGCCCTATCTATAGGTTAAATAGAACTAACGGCATACTTATGCTAAATTGAATTGTTTGAGTAAACTGAATAGCTTAAAATAGAAATGTTTTTGACAATTAAACCGTACTTACATTTGAACTGCATGCTTGTGCTTAACTGAATTGTGTGAAAAAGAACTGTTTTTCCACATTAAAACTGAATTTACACTTAACTGAATTGTTACCTATAACTGCAACTGTTTTTGAAACTGTATTTACACTAAATTGTTTAACATAGAACTGTTCTGACATTTAACTGTGTGTAAACAAAATCTGTACTTTTACAAAACTGAATTACCTGAAGTAGAATTGCTTGACGAAACTGAATAGCTCGAAATGAAAATGTTTTTTTACAATTAAACTGTACTTACATTTAAACTGTGTG
Source organism: Sepioteuthis lessoniana (assembly GCA_963585895.1). Taxonomy (NCBI): domain Eukaryota; kingdom Metazoa; phylum Mollusca; class Cephalopoda; order Myopsida; family Loliginidae; genus Sepioteuthis; species Sepioteuthis lessoniana. The sequence goes on along the minus strand of OY757913.1, from coordinate 111,504,935 downwards.
CTTTTGCTAAAGTGAATTGTTTTAAATTGAACTATTTTTGACACTGAAACTGTATTTACACAAAAATGAATTGTTATATATAACTGAATGGTTTGAAATAGAAATGTTTTTGACAATTAAACTGTGTACTCATGTTAAACCGAATTGTTTTAAATAGAACTGATTATTTACATAAAAATGGATTTGGCGTTAAATAACCTACAAAGGTTGATATGCCATAAAACCAAACCAAACCAACACATATGTTGACATCTCAGTAGATGAGATATTGCTGTCAAAGTGTGTAAACTGGACTACTAATTTAGAAGCCTGCCACTTAAAGTGGAGATGCCTCCTTCTCATTTAAAACACATGCCTCCCACCACTTGCTTCAAGCTGTGCAGTAGTAATTTGGCTTGAACAGGTGTATTTGCAAGAAGCACTAGATCATCTGCATAGTCTGCATCTGTAATAGTTTCTGCAGGATATCATCTCCTTGAGAAGCAGAGCATTATAAACCTTAGCAATAATTGCAGTAAAAGTTATGTTTCTGTAGTTCTTAATGATTCCACAGCCCCTTTTCTTAGGAAAGGGGAGGATGCAGATTTTTGTCCGTTGTATTTTGTTTCTAGACAGCATTGCATAATCAAAGAAGTAAGTCATCAAATTACCATGTCTTCCATACTTCAGGATGCATTTCATTGAAGTCTGCAACATTTTTGCTTTTAATTTTTTTCAATACTGCATAATGTTTTTCCACCCTAAACTTTCCTAGTTTGATATCGAGGTGATTTTTTAAATAATTTTCTTGATAGGTTTATCACTGACTACAGGAGTATTTCCAAGCATATTCTTGAAATGTTTTTTCCATTTCTGAAGTCTTTCTTCTTGGCTAGCAGCTTTTAGTTTAGTTCTCAAGGTGCTCTTCCTTCAACTCACTTTACTATCTGCCATGCTAATTGTGATTGCCTATCTTCTACCAAGTTTCTGATTTTACTAATTTGGCCTTGGATGTGTTCTAGTTGTTCTTCTTGTTAGTTCTCTCTAGGCTTTCTTAAGTTTCTGCATGTTAGCATTTTTTGGGTTTCTTTTATTAAGTAAAGATGCTTCTATTCATGTCATCTCATTTTCTCTAATTGCAATTACCTCCCATGGAATTCTACATTTGGCTCTTGGTTTGGTTGGAATGCATTCAGCTGCTGCTTCTGTATGGATGATTATAACGTTTTCACAAACCTTTATGAAGATAACCAATATTTTTTATTGACTATCATTTCTTTTGTTTATTGTTCATCTATTTAATTGAGCCTGTGGATTGCATGATTTTAAATTACTTTCTTACAAGAAAAAAAAATGTGGTCCAGAATAACATGCTGATTAAATATCTACAGCAATGTATAAAAAAGGATATAGAAATGTAGTATTTACCTTATTCACCACCTTGATAAGAGTAAATTTCTGTCATTTGTTTTTTGGGGTTTTTTTCAACTAAACAATTATATTTTAAAATTATGTGTCAATAATCAGCAAGTCACTCATCCATCATATTTTTTAGTCTTTCCCTCTTCCAATCATATCAACTGTATCAACTCAACTTATGGCCTATATATATATATATATATATATATATATATATATATATATAATTTTTTTTCTCGGTAAAAAAAAAAAATTATGCAAATAACAAACTTAATCCATATGGAAGGGGAATTTACCTATTACATTTCTTTATTATTGTTTGTATATTACCACAGAGATAACAAATTTTCTTTGTTGTGCTCTTCAGGACAAACAGCAAAAAAAAAAAAGGCTTTTAAGAAATGAATTTGATTGGAATGAAATATTGATGGAAAAAAATGTGATCAGAAACACATGAAACAAAAATAAACAAGTCCAAAAAAATAAAATGAGCTTTCAGTTTCAATCCTTGCTGAGAGCTTCTTTATTTCTAATTCTTTCTGTTTACTAATAGCTATAGAATGACAGTTTCCAATGGAAAACAGCTCAAATTAACAGGAAAGAAATACTAGTAAAAAATTAATGATAATTAAAATGAAGTCAAAATATTGGGTAATCAAATGATGTCATTAAATGAAAACATTACCAGAGATAGTTTTATCAGTTGTCAACCAGAAAGAAAATTACATTGCATAAAAGGTTCTTGTGGTGTAGTGGTTATCATTGCAGTAAATGAACTCAGTGATCTGAGTTCAAATACTGGATTCAGTTGTTTACATATCACTTCACACCAATGCCCTTGGAAAAGGCATGGATCCATCTCTTCTCTTCCCAGCTATGGGTAATTAGGAGGGCAAATTAGGTTCTTTATCCTTTTTAGGCAACTAGTCTGAGAGAAGGAAAGCTATAAGTTAACACCAGCTGTATACTGCTTAAAAATTGACCTTGTGTCACATTCTGCTTGTAGCAGAAATGTTGCATTAGACTTTATTTTTTCTCAACATTTTCAGAGGGAAACAGGATTACTTATCTCAAAATTATATAACAAATAATAAGTAATCCTGTTTTTCAGTAAATGTTTGAAGAGAAGCAACATTTTATCTCAAATAATAAAATATTTCTTCTCTTCGAACATTTACAGGGTGCCCCACAAAAGACTAACACATCTTTAAAAGTTGTAACTTTCTTGTTTTTAATTTGATTTTTTTATATTTGTCAGATATTGTAAGCGATCTTAGGAAATCAAAAAAGTAGAGTTTGAATGTGAAAGAATAAATTGAAATAATAGAATTTTACAATTCAACTGACAGATCTACAATTTCAACAGAAAGAAAATATTGTGTCACCCATTTTTAACGTGAAGAATCCTTCAAGTACAAACATAAGAGCTTAGTGTACAGATGTGAAACTTGTGATGCAGTGAAAGACCTCCCACAAAGCAGTCATTGCAGAAGCAATTGCACAGAAGCAGCAGCAAAAGCTTCTTTTTTTTTTCACCAAGTCAGTCTTTTATGGGTCACCCTGTATAACAACTCCCAGCTATGGGTTAAATAGTACCACTACTGTTCTTCTAGGAGAATAGCATTGGCATTAAATAACCTACAAAGGTTGATATGCCATTAAACAAAGAAACCAAACCTGTATAACAACTGTGCATTAATAAGTAGTATATTTTCCAGCCACCAAGATGAACTCCAAAATGGAATTGCAAAATGAGGAAAAATATCTTTGATGATGAGAAATACAATAAATTCATGATTAATAGCTCTTCTTTGTAATGCTAAGTAGAATTAAGTTTTAGGTGGTTGTAAAGAAATAGACCAATTAATATGAAGCTATCATTCCTATTTTATTTTGGGTTTGAATGAAAGAAAAATGTCACTTACCTAGCTGCCAGTCAAGAAACTGAATCGGTGAGAGAGAATGGGGGTGGTATATAGATGGAGACAAAAACAAGGAATTGTAGGAAGTGAAAATGACTACATAAGTCAATAAAGGGTTCGGTTTCTGAGCACTGATAAAGTGTCAAGCAACCACAATGAAGAATTTGAAAAGAGAAAGAAGTAAAAAGGGAAAAAAGCAATGGGTGTGAACATCTCAGTATTTGTCCATTTTAAACCATAATATCTTTTGTACTGGCATCAAAGAATAGCATTTAATTATGTTTACAAATTAGATTTAACCTGCAATTTCATTTTAAAAATCATTAACTGTCTCCTTATTATGCAATTTTTTAAAAAGTTATATTTTTCACCTCTTTTTGGTTAACATTCAATTCAATCCAAGGTAATTAATTTGAAATAATTTTCTTTCAACAAAAACCACATTGAAGTCTCTTGAATTAAAGATTTATTCACTTTGTATTTTGACCTTCAATACACAGGAATATAAAATCTAAATAGAAGCCATTTGATTAAATTATTAACGTTTGTGATGCTCATTTCTAAGACATTATGATAAGTTTTATGTTTCTTTCATTTCTAACATTTAAGATTTATTAACATGCGTTAACTCATATGATCATTTATTGTATAGTTTAAATTCCCCTTAATTAATGGTTAAATGTTAGAATTATTAACAAAATAAATATTTGATGGTATAAATTTATCACTTTATTGAGAACAAATAAGGTTGTTTTTTTTTTTTTTAGTATTCCATTGGCTTTTACTGTTGGCTTTAGGGTTCTGTTCTTGACTTTCTTGAGAAATTGTTGCATGGGGTAAAGATTCTCAGGAATCAAATTTCTAATCTTATTTAATAAGTTTCACACTTGGCTAGAAATCCATAGCTGGGCCAGGTCACCACTATTTTGACAGTTCGAAATGTTTTATTGTTATCTCAAACTTCTCTTAGGTTAACAGTCTGATTTTTTTTCTAAAACAAAAATTTTTTCTCGAAATACTGAAAATCAGTATACATAGGTGTTTATATGATTTTTTTCCATCTATAGGTCAAATAGAACTGTTAAATCTTTTACCAGGGATATCAAATAGGATCATTATTTAACAATACTTGAAACCATTTACCAATATGCAAACAAATGATAAGTATCAAATTAGATAGGAATACTTGTCTTGTATACCGTGATGAGATCAATCACAACAGTAATACAATATATACACAAATACAAAACACAGGTGGAGTCTGTTGTTTCAGGTACGAATGGTTTATTAATTTCTTGACTTCTGGGTTCATGGCAAGACGAGGAGAGAGACACAATTCTTACTATGCTGACCCCCTCCTAACACGTGGCACATCTTGTGATTAAGATCTTTGTCAGTAGAGATCTAAAAAACCCAACTACATCTTTCAACAGTCAAAATCCAACTCTCGTCTTCAACGGTCAGAATCCAACTCCTGCCTCAATGGTCCAATCTCAACTGACTCTTTTCAAAATCCTCAAATTCTCAGGACCATCTCTTCTGGACATGTCGTCATCCACATTCCAGCCCCATTTCCTGTCTGGGGGTTTATTATGACAAATGGTGATTGTCATATCCTTTGCGCGCGAGTGTAAAACTGCACCCAATGACTTATGCACCTGGACTCTTAACCTAAATAGTTCAAAGCCCTACCAAACTGAATGATAAAATATGATTAACGAAAAATTATTAATATAAAAAAATTATTCCTTAATTATATAACACTTGATAAATAGGAGTACTAATGTTAATAGCAATACTTGAAACCATCCATATGTAAATAAAACTATTGTTGTTGATAGCAATATTTGAAATCATTTAACTATGTGCAAACAATAAATAGTGATACTTGGAACTATTTAACTGTATGCAAACAAATAAGTTCTAACTTGCTCAAGAATAACGTTACTTCCCAACTATTCACTTAAAATCATATATATGTATGAACAGAATTTGGCATTAAATCAAGGGTTGCTATACCATTAAACCAAATAATCTAACCTAAAAATCTTTTATATGTATACTAGATGACCTGTTGGGTTTCCATTCAAACAGTAGTCCATGATGATATTGATGTTTGTATTTAGGAAGGAGTGAAGGATTCTGATAAGTATTTCATAGTTATCTGTTATAGAGAGGTCCATTTTATCATCTATTTAAGAAGAAGTGAAGAATTCTAATTAATATTTCATTGCTAATTATATCAATCATTTGGGTGATTTAAAAAGATGATGTTCAATGGGAATGTAGAAACCCCACAAAATTACCATTTGGCTGCACTTTTTGGCTTGCTATTTTTGCAAAATTACAATTACATAGATATGTACCAAAATGATGAAAATTTTATTTATATATAGATGTGTCTGCATGTGTGAATATGTGATAGGGATTGATTAATTAATGAGTTTAAAGGTATTGATTGCAAAACTTAATAATCCCATTCAAAAGTCTTTGATTGTGTGATGTCATCTTTATTCTGGAAATGATGAGAATATTTGACCAAGAAGAACCAAGAGTTTAATGGCTTACTCTGGTTAACTTGTAACTATAGATTTTACCAAGAAGGAAGTCTTTTTTTCATTTCAGCTTGGATTTTTCTCAGCCTCTTCAATTCTTTATTAGATGTCGGTGTTTCATTGATAGTCTCTTCTCAGTCCTCTTTGAGACACCATCTGCATCACAATTGTTCTCTTCATCCTTCAAAATCTTGGCACCAATTTTAGTAATAAAGCTGCAACCAATATGCTAATTATTATATCTGAACGTTCTTTGAATGTTTCTTTTTGAAGTTCCACACACACATACACACACTTTATTCTAAATATACAGCCAAGGAGTTTAGAATGAAAAAAAAGAGACTTAGCAGTTTTATCTTGACAATCTGAATCTAGATCATGTGAAAAGAGAATGTAAGGTGTGGCTACTGATGGTAGTAAGAGGGGATCCAATTCATAGTGTAACTAGTCTTAGAAGGAGGTGTAAAATGTAAGAATTGGGTTGAAGATTGTGGTTATGATGTTGATTGGTAGTAAAGTTGTGGTATGAGGTAAGATAATGATGAGGGCGGTAAAAAATGCAGTAAAGGTAAGAATAGAAGAATGCAGGATGGTTTTACAAGTGTTGAAGAGAAGGAGTAAAATTTGTAGTTAGAGAAACAAATTTATTGGTAATGATGTAAGGTTAAAAAAAAATGTGCCTGATGCTAATGGAAGTTTTATTACTCAGTGTTTCTAGGTGGTAACTCCTCTGTGATTATTTTTTTTCTTTCTATTTGCAAAATTTGAAGCAGTCATTTCTCTGATATCCTTCAGGTGAAATTTTTTTTAATGCTTAATCTCTTGTTTTCATTCATTATTTATTCTCCTTATTGTTCTTTCTTTGCATATTCACTAACCATCTGACCAGGGCAGTTTTCTTCGCTAAGAGATATGTCATAAGAGGTAGTGTAAGGATAATAGAAGATACATTGCAGTAGGAAGTAATTCAGTTGTGGTGTTAGTAGAAAATTTAGATGATAGTAGGAGTTGATTTTCAAAAGAAATTAAATAAAGAGGAAATAAGCTTCTCATGGGGATTAAAGATTTCAGGGAGTGGTAGGAGGAAGTATGGTAATCAAAGAGGAGGTGGGAAATTCTGCTTTCTGATTCTATCTACCACACACACACACACACACACACACACATATATATGCAGAGTTACGTGCACAAGGTACTACCCAAAAGTTTGGGGAATTTGAGTAGATTGATTACTTAATTGCTCTGGTGAGTTAGCTAGTGGTTTGGGTTTTTTTAGGGGGGTACGGGGTTTCTTATTTCACTAGACATTTGACAAATCACTCAAAATCACTTCCACAGGAATTTTTAATTTAAATTTTTTTTTTTTTCAAATTCTAGGAAGTCATTCCCGGATTTAGATTCACCAGGTTTTTTTTCTTTAAGGCAATAAAGCCATGGTGATCAAGTGAAGAAGAAATAATTCATTCTATCTCCTCTGTCTTTCTCTCCTTGCTGTCTATTCTCTCTCAATCTTGGGAAGAATTAGTTGATTAGTTCTCTATTAGTTTAAGCCTCAAATTTAATTGATTTCTATTTATGTTCACATCATGTAGAAATAGTCAGATATATATAAAAAGTTATTCTGACTTCACATTTTAATATGAACAGTTTTGTTGCTTAACTTTAGTTCAAGCTATCATTCTATATGTTTTATTATTCAACTTGACAACAAAAGAAAGCTGAAACATTTGAGAAAAATGTTTGAACTGAATTAGTGACAAAATCATCAAGTGTATGTGTGATCTTGTTTATCAAACAATTTTGATTCCCAAAGGAAAAAGTAGCTTTAAAAATATACTTAAAGATAAACCATCTGAGAATAACAAGGAAATAATTCAGTAATTGGCAAATGTTTCAGTGTTTCTTCACAACAAATGATGACAAAATCATTGAATTCTTGTGTGTGTGTGTGTGTAGTAGCAACATGATCTTTCACAGATCACTGCTGTCCCTCTATCTAGGTGAGCAGTGATCTCCTAAATAAGGCTGCTGACACACAAGAGTCTCTATTGGGATCAGTTCCTATCACACTAGGACAAAACAATGATATTGGCATAAGACTCCTGCCACCCATGTGTACATATATGTGACAGCAAATTAAAAAAAAAAAGATCCCTGGATGAGCACCCATTAAAAGCATATGGGAACTGGTGCATTTAAATATTGTTATCACCGAATGGGGAGTTTATTTTTTTGCATGTGTGAGGACGGGGCGGCCTGGCACTTGATCCCTCGTAGAATAAGTCCTTGTTCAGAGTCCTTTCTCGAGCATGTAGAAACTGGCATATTATGTGGGGGTTAATTTATGGCTAGACTGACCGCCGTTGGCAAGGGGTTTCCAAATTTCACACTATACACACACACACCAAGGCCACTAGTTCTTCCTCCCCTAGAACAATGGAAGATATGGACCCCTAGGTTTAGATGTAATAATATTAATTACAGTAGTTGACAACTCCGGTTTCCCGTGTAATATTTTAAAAGGAATTCATATAGGACAATTTAAGCGAAAATAACATAAGGCGAATAGAAGCTGAAAAAGAAACATGAAATAATGACTTGGTAGTAGACGACACAAATGAACAACTTCAACACGTGGGAACATGAAAATATATCAATCTTTTTACTACACACGTTGATACACATATTCGACGCGTCGGCTATATTATTAATAGATAGTACATAAACATAAATGTCTTTCTTTTCTTTTCTTTCTTCTTAATCTTTCCTCAAATTGAGAGAGAGAGTATATATAATTGGATATAGGGGGAAACAGTCTTATAGTTTACTTATCTTTTTCTGATAGATTCCTGTGGAGAATATTTCCTCTTTTACAGGCTAATGGACTTTATGTTATTTTTAGTTTTGGCTTGAAGGTATGGCTCCTTCTCCTTCTTGTCCAAGATACTTTCCGTCTTTCTTTACCCGGAGGCTTGGCATGGGCCTCGCCCCATCTGTTCACGACGATGTCTGATCCAAAACTGATTTTTCTTATTTCCTATTTCTGCTGACGGAAGAAGGGGGCTATTTCCGCTTTGGGATTCTAGCCAATCATTTGGCTTCTATCTTCTTCCTTCCCCTGTCAGGCAACCCGAGTAAGGTCACGGAGTACAGATAGCCTGACCCACATTTTTTTCTTCCTTCAACGGCCGGCCGAAGTTGACCTACATTCATTATTTGTCTTTTAACAGTTAATCTTTGGCTAATTCAAACACGGAAGAATAGTAGTAATTCCTTATTTCTCTTCTCTTAGTGGGAGACCACATGACAATATGTAACTGTATACTTCCAAATGATCAAGTTTGCATTTGTTGCTATACCTCCAGCACCATGGGACTTAGAGAAAGGTTGGTAGATGAAAAGTTCATAAAGGAACATTTGTACATCATGGTATTATTGTGGTTAACTCTTGTACTTAAACTCCTGAGAACCCTAGCCCACACAGACTTGAGTGCTGACAAAAAAGCCTTATCAGATTATACAGATGTCTAATACAATCAAAACTTGATTACAGCAGCCACAGAGCAGCCAAAAAAATCTACCTCCAAGACCTTGAAACCATTCACCACCAGGGACTGCTTATTACCCTCAGAGCCTTCACTACCTATCCAATTGAAAGGTCATACATAGAAGCCAATGAATCTGCACTTTCCTTGGGAAGATATAAACTTGCACTCTAATACTAGACTAAACTCATCTCATGCCCTCAAAACCCTGCCTATAACTGCATCATGGAAATAAGATAAAAAAACCTGTTTAAAAATAAAGCAAAGGCCATCATATCTAATACAAAAATGGCAGACATATCTAATACAAAAATTCCATACACTGATCTAAATGAAGTCAAAATTTAATCTCAAAATAATACATTATACCATTCTCCCAAAATACACTCTATCACTTTCAAAGAGAAATTCCTCAACATCCAAAACAACTTCCCAGATCACTGCCACACCCTATATAGATGAGTCTAAACAGGGAATGAAAGTTGATTGTGCTGCTATCTTCCAAAACCAAGAATTGCTAAAATGTCTCTCAAATGTGAATCATCAATCTATAGTGCAGAAGTCACAGCTTGCCATGAACATTATAACTAACCACAAATCCTCTCAATTTATTATTTACTCAGTCTCTAAATCAGTCCTCCAAGCTCTACAGAACAAAAATACATCAACTCCTCTCATCATAAGACTCCTAGACAAAATGAAAACTCTTTCTAAAAATGATAGCATCATTCTCACCTAGATACCAAGTCACATTGGTATCCATGGAAATGAAAGAGTAGACAAAACTGAAAAAAGCTCTCTTAGCAGACATATCTAATACAAAAATTCCATACACTGATCTAAAACCAATCAGTAACAAATTCATACTTTACAAATAGCAAAAATCTTGGGATGATCAAACACAGAACAAGCTCCACTGTATACATGATACATAGTTGAGTGGCCAGCAGGCTATTGAAGAAATGGAAAAGATGTAACACTCCAGACTTCACATAAGCCACAGCCACATTACCCAATCACTGCTCCTAAAATGAAGACACTTCAATATGTTCAATGTGCAAAGTACCCCTCACAGTCAAACATTCTCAAAAACTGGGAAGTTTAGACAAATTCACCCAAAACTCTACCAGACAAACTTTAAGGACCTCTTCAAAAACATCAAATCAGAGAAAATCTTGAGCTTTCTAAAAGAAACCAACCTTTTCATCAAAATCTAACCAAATATAATAGAATATATTACAAAAACCCATACCCTAAACCCTAAAACATACACAAAAGACAAAACCAATATAACTCTTCAGGCAAAGTAAAACCCACAGAGGTTGATGTGCCATTAAACAAAGCTGTTGTATTTAATAAATATCACTTCCTAAATCTTAATGATTATTTTCCAGAAACAAACTAAAGCAAGATAACCAGTAAACCAGTCAAATGCAGGTCTTATATCAGAGTTGACTTTCTCCCATTTGGATAGCTTGACAAAGAATACAGAAACCAACACTCCCAGGAATAATGTTTTAGATGGTCACAGAGCAAAATGTTTCCTCACTTTTTTGACAGATCTCGTTTTTCATCCTGCAAAGTGTCTAGCCACCCTCCTCAGCAAAGAAATTTAGTGAGAGTACTGGTTTCATTGCCAATGAACCAACTCTGAAACTGGCAATTCTGGGTTACATAGTACCAGTAGCACTTTGAGAAACATCACACACACACATCATCATCCTGGATCTCCCTGACCCTTCCTTGCCACCCTTCTCTATTGTCCATCACTTCTGGTAGGTCTTCAAGGCTACATCCTGTATTGGCACAGAGCTGTTGTATGTAGGTTCTAGCTGGTCATCCTGCCTTTGCTCGTCCATGTGATGGGGTTCACTGGAGTATGTTACTTATGAGTTCGTTCCTGCTTTTCCAGCAGTGTCCCACATGTCTGGTTCATCTAACTTTGATAGTTTTTGTGATGGGTGGTAAGTGGCTGTATAGCTACTGTTTTGTGGGGTGCTGCCTCCAGGATTCTTGTGTAGTTGCCATCAAGCTTTTTTTTTCCATACGTTTAGTTAGCATCTATGTCGTGCATCCATGTAACAGTATCAACATGACCACTGCTTGGAAAAAACTGCGTTTTATTTTATCGGTCAGGTCTGAGTTTCCTATGACCGATAGCCTATCGATAGCTGTCCATGCCTTTGCTAGTCATGTATTGATATTTGTCTTGGTTGATGAGACACTGCTTCTTAGGTAGGTGAACTTGTCCACTAATTTCAGAGAAATACTGTTTAGTGTGGAGATGTCACCTCTTTGATTAAGGCACATGTATTCCATCTTGTTTGCATTGACATGGAGGCCTATGCTTGCAGCTGCTCTTTCCAGTCTATGTAGCAGGGTTTCGGCTTGGGTTGGTGTATTTGCCCGAAGCCTGCTGTCATCGGCGTAGTCCGTGTCTGTAATTGTTTGTGCAGGGTATCTTCTGCTTCTTTCCTATGTCAGCTTGAAACTGTTGTCTTTCATTCTAGCAATAGACGTTCTAAGCATGTAGTCTCGACAGATGATAAAGAAGTATGGGGCTAATGTGTCTCCTTGCAGAACACCTGCTACAATGTCGAAGTAGTCTGTGCCTCCATCCGAGGAGCGGACTTTTACTTTTGTGTTTCTATATAGCATCATTATGGCTGCAATGGTTTCATTGGGTAGTCCATAGGCGAGTTGTATTTGTATTTCCTCTGTGTATGGAGTCAAAGACCTTGGTGAAGTCAACAAAGAAGAATTCGATGGATAGTTAAAATTTGTGATGTCGTGGATTTATTTTTCTGAAAGCCATTTTGATTCCTCCTAAGTATCTTCTCAATTTTGGGTTCTATCCAGTTGCATAGTAGAGCATTGTATATCTTGGCCACTATGGATGTAAGGGTTATACCTCATTAGTTCTAGGCTAATCCGAGGTTGCCCTTCTTAGCGAAGGCGAGGATGCATCCCTTTGTCCCTCTGTCTATTGTATTTTGATTATATACGGCATTGCAGTGTTGGAACAGTATATCATTGAATTCCCTGATCTTCCATACTTCTGGGGGTATTTCATGAAGCTCTGCTGCTTTTCTATTTTTAATTTTTCTTAGTACTGAGTCGAGTTCTTCTTGTGTAAACTGTCCTACTTTGATGTCTAATTGCTTACTAATAATTCTCGTGATTGGTTCATGTGTAACTTTCGAAGGGTTTCCAAGTAAATTCTCGAAATGTTGTTTCCATAGTTGTATTCATTCTAGTTGGCTGGTAGCTTTCAGTTTAGCTTTCACAGTGCTCTTCCTTCTGCTTACTTCATATGTTATCCTAGATTGTCTATCTTCAACCGAGTCTCTAATCTTATTGATCTGATTTTGTATGTATTCTGTTTATTCTTTTAAGAATCTGTTAGCAAATTCATTTTGTGCCTTTTTAAGTTTCAGGGCATTAGTATCGCTTGTGTTCTTCCTATTGCTTTTAGAGGCAGTTTTCATGTCTGCATTTTTTTCTAACCATTAATGTTTCCCATAAGACTCTAGGTTTAGTTGGTATGCATTCTGCAGCCACTTCTTAGTGGGCATTGACGAAATTCTCATATTCATTATTCAGAGTATAGATGAAAATAAAAACAACCATTGAAAGATTACCATGACTCACACTGAAAGCACCTGTCCAAAAAAAATATAGATGATACATAATTCTTTTGCATAACCATTAAATATTTTTTACTTAAAAGATTTTTCAGTTACTTTTAGTGTGTGTGTGTGTATATATATATATATAGGGAATTTCTTTTAAACAGTTAACTTTATATATACATGCAAAACTTAGAAATCACTGATATGGAAACAATTCATCATAGCTTCCTTCTAATTATAAACTATCTATGTCTCCTTTTTTGGTAATGACTAAAAACTAAACCAAAAATAATAGACAATTTTTACACATACTCAAATCACTTATACATTACCTTGTCAGGAAACAAAAAATAACAAAATATTCATTGTTCATCTTCCTCAAAAATACTTGTCTAAAAGAAAATGACTTGCCCAAATAAATAGAGAGAAAGTGTTCACCAATGGTCCAGGAAGCCAGGTTTCAATCACATACCAAAGATTCAAAAAATGGTACTTGATTTCACCTTGCTTAATACTCAGCATTATAAGATAAGGATCAAGGGTAAAGTGGAGCAATCCAGGGAATGGAGTAGTGCCTTCCCCTGCACCTTTGGGTAGTAGCTATTAAAAAGGGAGCCTTTGGGTCACCCTTGACTAAGACATATATATATATATATAAGTGGAATTTTTTTAAAAAGTAAAATAAATTTTTAAAAAGATTTTTGTCCTTAAATGAAAATTCTATATTCTTTGGAATTGGTTTATAGCAAAAATTATTTTAACCTCACAGAAATTGTTGTTCAAAATTCACAATAGTGGGAAATCGGAGTGCTCTCGTCTTGAACAGAGGTCTGTCATCAAATTTATGGAGGTTGAGAAGTACAAAGCATGTGAAATTTACAGAACAATGTGTGATGCATACAGAGAAGCATGTTTTAATCAAGAAAATCTTTAAAAATGGGCTAAACATGGGTTTGCCACTAAAAGCCAGAGTCAAAAAGACAGTCCATGGAGTGGAAACACAATGACTCCTGTGAAGAAAGAGTTCCAGGCACAGCAATCTGTAAAGAAGGTTAATTTTTCTGAGACATGAAAGGATCTATCAGTATTGATTTGCTTCGAAAAGGTTCAACTGTAAACAGTAATTCCTTTTGCTAAATCTTTTGGAAATATTCCCCTGCAGCCAGTCTTTGTTCTTCTAAAAGAAGAACATACAGACTTCCACAATGCCAGTCTTGAGTTTTTCCAAAAATGTTTCAGGAGAAGAATCAGTAGGGACTCTTGCATCTTCAAGCCTTGATTGGAGTGCTGCCTGGAAATTTGCTTTCATGTTATCTGATTGGAAAGTGCCAACTTCAAACTTTTTTTCCGAAGGCTCTTCCTTTTCTTTGTTTGGTTTTATAGTGGAACTTGTGTTTGCAACGATTGAGACAATCGTCAGTTCAGTAATCTATACTGGGCATCACTGTAGTATGCATGATGTTTTTCTGGTCATGCTACATATTAGAACATAGTCAACGAGGTTCTAATGTTTGAACTGAGGATGCATCCAACTAATATATATATATATACACACATATGAAGCAATACTATTTATGAGTCAAAAATTTTACAATATTTTGGTATGTGCTAGTTTGTGGTAAATATATCACGTGAGCAAAGTAGTTCAAGTTATGGAACATACCTGCTGTGATTAGTTATATGATGATAGTCTGCAGACATGTGCATTGCTTCACTTCATATATGATTTGAAAGCCTTACAGGTGAATGTGCAATATAATCTAATTCAGAAACTTAGGCTTTATGAGTCATCACTGGGCCATAGCACTGTAGAAGCAACCAAAATACATTAGTTGTGGGAAAGACGAGGGCACAGTTGATCACTCTATAGTGACCAGATGATTTCAGAAATTTTGCTTGAGTTGCAAGAACCACAACAATCAGGCAAGGTCAAGTCGGTCTGAAAGCAAAAATTCCAATGCTCCAAGCCATAAAGTTGCACTTGTAGAGTATAAAGTAAGGTTGGCATTTCACAGTCTTGTGTGGTTTGTCATCTTTACAACTTCCCCAAAAGTATTTTCAGTTGATGAATTGTGCCTTATAGAGAGAGAGAGAGAGAGAGTGTGTTAAAAAGAGCTAGAAAGTTTTTCTCCTGTGATAATTTGATTTTGGACTACTGAAAAATTGTACTTCCTTGAGAGAGTTTGTATCTTAAAGTAAAAACAAAAATATCTGTTCTGTCTGATTCTAACCAAACTGATATCATTTTGTCAGCTTCCTCAATGTGTTTCCAAGACCATGTTCTTGAAATGTTAACACAAGGGAAAATGTTCAAAAGAAGCACAATTTTCTTTAGCAGCACATAATAGAGCCAGCAGCATTTGACAACTGAACTTGAATATTGACAAATTTTTTTCTTACTCTTTTTCTACTTGTCATGCAGCCATACACAAAAAAAACAGCCCAGTCTACTCACACATGACATTACAATATTTACTAGAGTTGAGTGGCTCATGTGTGCAGAGATCCACAAGTCAAATCTAATGGTCTGTGAATGTGAACATTATTGTTTTCTCTAAGTTTTAATCTGTATAAGTGCATTGTCTGTCAGCAAACGTGTGAGTTTATGTTGTGCAGTAAGTCAATGTTTGCTTTGTATTCTGATTATATGTAAGTGATTGGTGTGTGTTTGTGTATGTATATATATATATATATATAAGTTTCATGTGCAATGGTCTGCATGTTATATATATATATATAGTGCAGTACATTGTACATGAAACTCAGTCATGGGCAGTATTTTGCATTGTGAACATTTTGATATTTTAGATTTTATATAATGTTAAAATACTAAAACACAAACTTAATGTTTTCTCCCCATCAGTTTGTTGAAGTTTTACTATTTGACTTATGATAATTTAATCATATATATATATATATATATATATATATATATATATATGTGTGTGTGTGTGTGTGTGGTTAGAATAAGACAAGGAAGTACATAAGACTTAAAAGCTTTTTGTATTTATAAACAAGGGAATATAATTATGGATTGAATGAATGTATATATGATTTTGGATTGGATGAATATATATATATATATATACATTCATCCAATTAAAAATTATGTATATACAAACACACATAATTTTTAATTAATTGACAGTAATTTCATCATTTTATATATGACTGTATCCATCTCTCTCTATATATGAGAGCCATTCAATAAATAAAGGGAATATTACCTAAGGATTTAGCAATAGGAAGTACTGTTTACAGTTGCACCTTTTTCAAGCAAATTATTTGTGATGGGTCCTTTCATGTCTCAGAAAAGTGACAGCATGACCTTCTTTACTGACTACTTTCCCTGCAATTTTTTTTCCTGGAGAGTCAGTGTGTTTCCAATACATGAGCTGTTTTCTTTTTTTTCTTTTTATTGACTAAGGTTCATAGTGGCCAACTCCTGTTTAGCCCATTTGCAAACATTTCTGTAATTAGAACATGCTTCTTTGTACACAAAATATATTTTGTAAATTTCATATGGTTTGCACTTTACAGTGACCAAAAATTTGATGACAGACCTCTATTCAAGCCTGGAGCACTCTGTTTGATTTTCTGCTGCTGTTACAAGATTTAAATGATTAAAACAATTCCAAAGAAAAAATTCTGAAAAAAGAATGTACTTATCTTTTTTTAAAAAAAATTCCCATTATTGAATGCCCCTTATATATAGATTCCCTTTATTTATTGAATGACCCTTGTATATGCATTTTTGGTTAAAAAGAACAGACAAGGAAGCATGTGGAACTTTTAAAAAAAGCAGTTTCTAGTTTATGCACAAGGGAACATAAATCTGGATTAAATGAATGTAGAAATCATCAAAAAGATTTTGGGTTTATGTGCTTTAGCTGTTTGCTGCCATTTTCAAAAATAGTAGTTTGTTTTGGTAGAATTTTGACAAATTTAATTTTCATCATCATCTCTCTCTCTCTCTCTTTCTGTATATGTATATATATATGTGTGTGTGTGTGCGCGCATGTATTGGTAGCAATATTTCTTATAAACAAGATTTATCCTAATATTCTTTTACTGATTTCTCTTGTCTTTGAACAAAGCTATGGATATTTGGTTTAAGCTTTAGGTACCTTTTCCATTGAAAATGAGGAATGTTGTTTGAATGTGTTAAGGTTGAAAACTTTGGACAATTTCTAACTAATCTTGAACCAAATATATGTATTTTTATGTACAGACAAGAAAATATCAGTAAAACATTTAAAACAAACCTAGTCTGTGAAATCTTTACTAAAACTTATTCATATACAAATATAAATAAGCAAGTTTGTATAGAAAGACAGCCTATGATGTGCCATAGTTAACTCCAAATTATTTGGTTGTACTCATGGACAATCCAGTGGGAATTGTGAAACAGTCTCTAATATTGACATTTTTTTTATCAGCCAGGGAATAGTTCAACTATTTCATCATCTCAGTTTTCCCTTCTGGACAATTTCACAGCTGTGGAAGACAGACCCCTTCCTTTAGAATTGTCAGTGAAGTCTCTTTTATTTAAACAATGTTGTATATGTCTCGCATAGAACAAATCAAGTGTTTAGTCTTTTTTTTTTCAGCCTAACAGTTTAAAACTGAGAAAATATTTGTCTGAAATCATTTTGTTGTTTTTGTTTGGCCAAAGAAAAATGATGGTATGTTGGCTGCCAGAAACAGGGAAGTACTTGAGCTACGTGGCCAAAATACCACTGGCATGATGCCTCCTATTCCATTTCTTCCATATATTTGTTAACAAAGCAATTGAGGCATGTGTGTCATAATGGTTACCATCATAGAAAAGAATTTTGGAGAAGGTAAACTCTAAATTCTAACCAGCAGTACTTCACTTAAAAATTGACCTTCTGTCACATCCTGTTGATAGTGGAGGGACTGGGTAAAATATGTAATTGAATTTTCTTTCACTATTTTTTAAAAATGTCTTTTACATTTAAGGTAAGCTGTTTCTTTCTTCATAACTAATGAATATTGGCATTGTTAGAATTAATTTCATACGTAGAGTATCAGATTAAATTTATATTTTCTATGGAAGAGAAATATGAAGTCTGTTTGGAAAGTATTCAGCTATTATAAATAACTTGAGAATTAATTGTGCAGACTTGATATAATTTCACAACCAATCAGAATGTTCTATGTAATATATGTGTGCACAATCTTCTATGAGATTACTCATTTGACTTTGAAGAGCGCTTTACATGGTGTAATGGCTAATGAGCTAAGTCAGCATGTCATTACTCACTGAGTTAAGAGATCAAAGTTCACTGGATACCCCATACTGCTGGTTTTGCGTCTATACAAAGTGAATATATATCAAATTTGGCTTAAAAACTGGACATTCATCAACAGAAACTATTTGGATGTTTATGAAGATTGTGATAATTCAGTGAATAAATCCAGGATAAAATGTTTGTACTGGGACTAATCTTTTTTCATGAACAAACAGAAGACTCAAAAATATTAATGACCTGTGGACTTCAATCAAAGGAAATCAATGATTGTGACAGTATGAAAATTAGAAGATTTAGAAGTTTCATTCTTGCCACTGAATGCTAATCTTAGAAGATCTTCCAAATTTTCATCATTCTGTTAATAGTACTTAAAATACACTGACTGTATCCCCTGCAGAGAAGTAAGACTCCACCCAAGTGTGTCCTCGGTATGACTTTAACCTCCATCCAGTGATGAGGCTCCAGTTCTGGAATCTGAGGAGTGTGGAGTATCTCTTCATTGCCATTATTCCCAGGCCCACTCTGACTAGAAGTGGCAGTACCTATTAAGGTCACATCTATGGATCAAATAGATCGATTTAAAAATTATTCATATCCAATAGGTTCATGTATTAATATTCGATAGAAATACTTGATATCATATAACTGTGTGCAAAAATTCTTGAGAAACAAGTACACAAAAAATGTAAATATAAACTTACAATAAACACAATTCCCTAACTTCTAGGTGTGAAATAACCCTAGATAGGTTGATATGCCATTAATATTAATCAAGTGATTAATCCAAATCCTATTTCAAATATTTCATTTTTTTTTTCTGCCTGACTGAGTTATTAAACAACAATGAATCTGTCCTGCAGTTTAACCTTTTCATATCAGTAATTCTAAATATTTATTCTTTATTGTCAATTTTTTAAAAATTCCCTACTGCCTCTTAATAATTAGGTCTGATGAAGAAAATCTGACTGTATATGTTATTTGGCAAATGTTCACTAGAGAAACAACACTGCATATTGCTCCTAAATAAATTCTTCTTGTTGTATGCACAGTTATTATAAAATTATTATTCTAATTCTTAAAAATTGGTTATAATCATCAAATCTTAACCATAAAACTTTAGAAACTAAAACAAAAATATCTCAGCTCTCCACTCAGACACTCTAATCAATAACAGCAAACACCCATGAAAGAAAATTAATAACTTATTCATTTGTTCTTACTTCCTTAATTAGGCTGTCACATTCATCTTAAATTGAATCTTGTTGTCTAATAAGTCTATGATTCATGTTTTTATCATAATTTTAATTCCGAGCAAATTTTAATAACCCTCAATTATTTTGTATCAGAATTTGACCTTTTAGACAAGTTTCTCTTTGTCTTGTTGGCTAGGGCTATAGAATACGCCAACTGCACCTTTGCAAAGGGCTAAGATCCCACCAGCAAGGCCACCTGTTGATTGTGGGTGGTGACCTGTGCTGCTTAAGGATGAGATTCCATTGAGAGAATAGGACTTGAGCCACTATTAAATAACCTAGCAATAAGTATCATCTACCGAAAACCTGAAATTGGCCGGAGCTCAAAATTATACTCTCATCTTGAGTATACTGGTAGTCTATCCCCATCTCAAACCAAAGTGAATGGATTTCCCACTTGGTAAATTCCCAACATAAGTTAGACTCCATGATGAGTAATAGAGCATTAGCAAAAAAACAAGCATTACCAATGGCTTTTTTAGATAAAAAACAAAATGAAATCTTTTTTGAGTCTGATTCAGTGACTGAGGCTGCAGACTTTCCTAAATTCATTGTACTTGAATCTTTGCAAGATATCTGCCAGGCTAAATTATCTCCATTCTTACTGGAAAAGATTATCTTAACCAAAGCAACCTCTAGAAGTGTCAAGCAGACTAGAAATGGCAATTTGTTTATGGAAGTGGACAGCTGGAGGCATCCTGAAAGTATCCTCAAAATTATGACTTTCCAAATAACAAAATGCAAGCCCTATCCACATAAGAAAATGAAGACCTTGAAAGGAGTTATTAGGATTAGCAAGCTGTCTTTAGCTACAACAGAAGAAATAACAAATATCAAAAATTGAAATAAAAAAACAAATTTAACATTGTAGAAAGAATGGAAACAGAAGAACCTAACTCAATAAAAAGTAAGCCCCAAAAAACTCATCAAAACACATGATAGAAAACAAAATCAATACAAGCAAAATATATTATACAACCCTCATAGCATGGAACTGCAAAGGAATACTGGCCAATTACAAAGAAATTGAATAACTTTTGAACAGCCATAACCCAAAACTAGTATGCCTTTAAGAAACATTTCTCAAAAGCACAAACCAACTTAACATTAAAAACTACCCGCAATATAGTCACATAAATAAAGATGGAAATAGAGCCTCCTGAAATGATTCAATTCTAATTAGGAAAGATATACCTCAACACCAAATCCAAATTGATACTAATCTCCAAGTAATTACTGTCAAAGCAACACTACATAAAAAAATAAACATTTACATTCCACCACATGAACCATAAATGTAACAAAACTAAAGAGACTAATAGAACCATACCTTGAACCCTACATATTACTAGGGGACCTTAACAGTTATAATACTC
The DNA here is from genome assembly GCA_963585895.1 of Sepioteuthis lessoniana. Classification (NCBI taxonomy): domain Eukaryota; kingdom Metazoa; phylum Mollusca; class Cephalopoda; order Myopsida; family Loliginidae; genus Sepioteuthis; species Sepioteuthis lessoniana. The sequence goes on along the minus strand of OY757913.1, from coordinate 111,483,978 downwards.
AATGGGGGTGCCAGAAAACCAATAAAAAAAGGCAAAGATCATGAAAAAGTAATCATCAACAATAGCCTCTACATCCTAAATAATAAATCACAAACCTATCAAATTCCATTACAGACATAACCTTATGCAATCCCTCAAATTTCTTCAACTATAAATGGAAAGCCTATAACAATCTTTGTAGCAGTGACTACTTTCCTATCATACTTGAGAGTCCACAACCTCTTCATGATAATGGACTTCCTATTGTCAAATATATAAAACAAATCTGGGAAGAATTCAAAATCCTCTGCAACCAAAAACTCATACAAGACCTAAACAAGAAATGCCTAAAAAATACTTAACTGAAACTCAAGCCTCAATAGCCTTACCAAAAAAAGCTTACACTTAAATGTACACAACCAATGCCTTCTGCTATAATGAAGACTGCAGGGCAGCAATCCACTGGGAAAAGGCTGCCCAGCACAAATTAATGAAGAACCCATGACCATCAATTTAAACCACTTCAAACTACTCTAAGCAAAAGTGTGAAAAACTATAAAAGAAGCCAAAAATAAAAGCTGGCAAAACTATGTAAACCAACTTAACTTCTCCATTGAGACAATCTGGAAAATGATCAGAAAAATTTATGTAAAAACCCAACCATCTCCTCTCAAACACTCCTCAAAAAAACAACATAGAAAAAAGATATAGCAGATACACTAGCTGAGACCTTCTCAACAAATTTGTCATTCAAGAAAGCAAACCAACAATTCTTAACCTTCAAACATAATGCAGAGCAATGTAGCTTTAACTTCAAATCTGACAACTCCAAAACTTATCATGGACTGAAGCCATTGAAAAATTGCAAGATAACAGACAGCCTTGGTGGAATCCATTATGAATTCCTTAAACATCTATCAAGAAAGTCACTGGACTTTCTTTTTACCACCTTCAGTGATATTTGATTTAATGTTAGATTACCAGTCATAGAAAGTATTGATAATTATTTCTATACCCAAACACAGAAAAAACAGCTTGAATCCAGAAAACTACTGCCTAATAGCTCTGACAAGGTACCTTTGCAAAACCATGGTGTGTATGATCAACAAAAAGTTAGTTTTTTTTCATTAAATCCAACAACCTCATTACCATTTACCAATGCAGCTTCAGAAGTCAAATATCTACAATGGATCATATTGTCAGGTTGGAAACCACTATAAGCAAGGCAAATGTACAAAAACATCTCTGAGCAGTTTTTTTTTTAATTAGAGAAGGCATGCAAGACCATCTGGAAATATGGTATAATGAAAGACCAACACAATCTTAGACTGGAAGGAAGATTGCCCAATTTCATTAAAATTTTCCTCTCAGACAGGAAATTCTGAGTCTGAATTAGATCAACTCTGTCAAACTTCCATCAGAGTGTGTCTCTCAGGGGAGTATACTGTCAGTGACCCTCTTCAACTTAAAAATCAACAACATCACTAAGTACCTGATTCCTGGAATTGATGACTACTTATATGTTAACTTTTATTTAACCTCCAAATATATGTGCACACGCACAGTGTCAACTGCAACAATGTATCAAGAAAATCAACCCATGGGCAATCACAAATGACTTTAGGATTCCTAAAAGTCAAACTAAATATGTGCATTTTTGCCAATTAAGGAAAATACTTAACAACCCTACACTTGAGCTAGACAGAACATAAATCCCCAACCTCTAGGTATAAAGTAACTCTCGATGAGTTGACATGCCATTAAAATCAATCAATTGAAGCCATATAGTTGTGTGTAAATGATTTGTATTAATAGTTGAATTTATACTTGTTTACAAATGATTATCATTACTTGGAACTATTTTACCCAGTCAGCTACAGCTGTAGAATACACCAACTGCATCTTTGCAGAGGGGTAAGACTCCTCCAATGAGTATCCTGGATATGACACTAAACAATCTGATGGTGAGGTTCCAGTAATGCTGGGGCTTAGGGGAATGTGAAGTACCTCTTCATTGCCATCACTCTTAGGTTTGATCTGGGCCGGAGTGGTAAACCTGATATGGTCAAATAGAACTAAACTGTGTACTTATGCTAGACTGAATTGTTTGAAGTTGAACTGTTTTTACATTGAGACTGTACTTACACTAAACTCTGTTGTTTGAATTAGAACTGTTTAACTAAACTGAATAGCTTGAAATAGAAATGTTTTTAACAATTAAACTGTTTACTTATGCTAAACTGAATTGTTTGAAATAGAACTGTTTTTTGTATAAAAATGGAATTGCCATTAAATAATCTACAAAGATTGATATGCTATAAAACCCAAACAACCATCCATCCCTCCTATCTAATACTAGTAACTTGCAAGTTATTAAATGTACTTGAAAATCATTTTAAATCAGTAAATACTTCATATTTAACCAGTGTTTTGATGTAGTTCAAATTCACTCTAAACATCTCAAACAGATCTCTTTGACCCATAAGTGAAATTCAAACAGGTACAATCACTTTGGGTCAAAGTGGTCCAGTGAGTAATGACAATTAAAGGGTAACTCCACATTCCCCACAGCTCCTGAACTGGAGCCTCACCATTGGATACAGATTAATGCTGTACCCAGGACATATAAGACTTTGGAGACATTCTGTATATTGATCACAGTCATCAGAGAAGAGAACTTTGGTTTGGTTGCTTTGTTTAATGACATATCAACCTTTGTGGGTTATTTGATGCCAAAGCCACCCTTGTAAGAGGACAGAAGTGGTACTATTTAACCTATAACTGGGGGGGATAATGGGTGTTCATACCCTTCCCAAAGGTATTAATTCGAAAATGAATGCAATAGCATGACTTGAGTTTGAACTCTCAACAATATCACAGTCCAGTATGTTAGCCACTATGTCATGGTGACCCTCTGCTAGAGAACTTTGAGTCACCGTGTTTAGATATAATATTTTTCTGTAACCATTGTCAATGAACTCCTAAGTTATTTTCTCTGTAATAAACATCATGTGGTGACTTCATGACTGATTCAAAATCCACTAAACATCTTTTGTTTATGTCATTACATGTTCAAACTGCTTTCTTGTTGGCATCTTGTCTGCAGCATATCAAAAAGAATATTTTAGTCTTGCATAGCTTAACCTTTTTTTTTTTTCTTTGATTTTTCCTCACCTCATCTTTTGCTTAGTGGTCATTCAACAAAAATGTCAAATATTATTCCCCAAAACATTTTTATTAAGTTGGATATAGATATGACTCATTGAAAAAAAGATTCAGTACAAGATCACACTCAACGTCCAGTTGTGTCCTTGACTAGTTTTTCTTCATTTCTTTTGATTTCAATAAATTCATCATATAATTGTGCCAATAGTTTGGGTTGGTTGATTAGTTTTATAGCATATCAACCCCTGTGGGGTCATTTAATGCCAAAATTAGTCTTTTTTTGAAAGCTATAGTTTCAAGTTTGTGTTTTATGGCATATCAACCCCTGTGAGGTTATTTAATGCCAAAATTAGTCTTTTTTTGCAAGCTATAGTTTCAAGTTTGTTTGTGTTTTATGGCATATCAACCTCTGTGGGGTCATTTAATGCCAAAATTAGTCTTTTTTTGCAAGTTATAGTTTCAAGTTTGTTTGTGTTTTATGGCATATCAACCTTTGTAGGTTACTGTTGTGGACCAGTAAAAGGTCCGGAAGAAAGACACTAACTTGGGATTACGTGAGACAAGTATATTGAACGAAAGTATAAATACAGCATATATAAAAGAGTGTTGAATGTCAGTCTGACTGCTAAAGTGTTAGGCTGGAGTTAACTTGACACTGAGATGAATAGTCACCCGGTATTCGTAGTAATAGGAAGAGTTCATTATAGTCTGTAAGGTAGGAACCATAACAGTTATTTAATGCCAATTCCATTTTTATACAAATAAACAGATCTATTTCAAACAATTCAGTTTAGAATAAGTACACAGTTTAATTGTTAAAACAGTTCTAATTCAAACAAATATAAGTATAGTTTTTCTTTACACACCATTAAATGTCAAAAACAGTTCTATTTCAAGCAATTCAGTCTAGTATAAGTACGCAGTTTAGTTCTATTTGACCCATAGATAGAGCCCTATCAGGTGCTACCACTCTGGGCCAAAGTGGAACTGAGAGTGATGGCAATGAAGGGGTGCTTTGCATTTCCCAAAGCTCCAGCATCACTAGAACCTCACCTTCAAATTGTTTAATGTCATATAATCAGGACATTCATTAAAGGGAAGGGGTCTTACCCCTCTGCAGAGGTGCAGTAGGTGTATTCTATAGCCCCAACTGACTGGGCAAGTTACTTGTATTAAATAGGAATAATTGTTTAAAATCATATGAAGACTTGTATTCCTATTATATAAGAATAGTTAATTGAAGATAATTGTTTGAAAATTATTAAAAGGAAGTAATTTGATGAACCCATATGACAGTGTGGAAATTATAGTATTAATAGTTACTTGATGTAATTGTTTATGATGATTATCATCAAACAGTAATAGTTATTTAAAACCTAGAAATGTCTTGGAAAAAAAAGACCAATTTCAGTATTAAATAACCCTACAAGGGTTGATATTCTGTAAAACCAACCAACTCAAAGTCATGCACTATACTGGATTGATAAAAGATTAATGAGACTCTTTTAACTCCCTCTTTTTTTTCTCTTTTTTTTTTTCTTTTTTTTTTTTTTTTTTCTTTTTTTTACAATTTTGTGAAGAATGTAAATTCTAATGATTAGCTTGATATATATATATATATATATATATATATATATATATATAAGATGTGTTTAAAAAGTATCAAAACTGTTGATATTATTTAGCGAGATAAAAACTAACAAAGAATGAACTATAAATTTTCTTCAAAAGACTTTCCTCAGCATTCAACACAGTTGAGCAAGTTTTTCATTGGTCAAAGAATCTCTGAAATTCCTCTTTTGCTAAGATGGGGAGCTACAATGTTTTTTTGTTTTTTTTTTTAAATGCTGTCTCTATCCTCAAATCTTACCACTAAGATAAATTTTCAGTCAAAAAAAAACAAGAAAAAGTTATACAAAGATTGAGAGTCTGATGAGTATTGACTGTACTGCACTTTATACAAGCTTATGTTTCACCAAAAACATTTTGTTCAGCAAGTTGAGATTGGCTACATATTGTTTTTTTTTTTTTGGCACCAATTAGTCAAGATGTGTAGACACCATCTCTTTATTATACAAGTTGTTCTGCTATACACCTATCTTTATTTCAATCTTAAAAGTAAAATATATCTATAGTTTCATTCTTAATACTTTTATTTATCATACAATAAAAGAAAAGTGTCTTCACTCTTTTTAATGATTGTTTTTATTAAATTCTTGGTATGAAATTTCATGAAAAAGGGTTCAAAAAGTTTAAGAATGGTTAAATATTCATGAGAAATCTTGATGAAAATGAAAATATTTCAATTATTTTTAATGATCATATATTCATGAATATAATTTAAATTCTCTAATAAGTATGCTGAATGCAAATTAAGATAATTTACATTTAAACTATCACTTACAAGTTTTTGTCTTTCAGAGGTTTTATTCAATATTTGCTGTGTGTGTGTGTATATATATATATATATATATATATATATATATATACTTTTTTTTTTAATCCAAACTTATTTTGGTCTTTCAAAATATCATTTAAATTTGGTCAAAATTAGATCTAGCATCTCAAAAGAAAGATATTATTTTCTTTGGAATCAATTAATTGAAGATTTCAAGATACTTAGCACTTTGAACCCATGAGCCTTATGTTTTAAGCTAAGCACTATTTTACTATATACTGTAAGTCCATTATTTTTGGCTCAGAGAGATCATGTCAAATACCATCGTTACTAACCTGGATGATGTCGGAACATGCAAATATATCTTACACATTAAATATTCCTTTAAAATCTCTAGAGATTGCTTTTCACACATTAAAATTAAAAATGAGGCAGAAATCCACAAAGTGACAAACCAATAAAAATTTAGTGGAAATATATAAGAAGATTTATTTGCTAAATGCGAACAAACGATAGAATAACAAACAAAATTAAGACAACATAAAAATGAAACAGATCAAACATTTGTTTATGGAATGATGTATGCATGCAAACATGCTCAGCTTCAAAGTGCCTGTATTTATAACATCAATGAACGTGTATTTATAACATCAATGAACATGTATTTATAACATCAATGAACGTGTATTTATAATATCAATGAACGTGTATTTATAATATCAATGAACATGTATTTATAACATCAATGAAAATGTATTTATAACACTTAAAGTAGAAGAATTAAAAAGGAATGTGGTTTGTTCACAGTCTTTACTCACCTCAGTTTTGAGGTTTGTTAATTCAGTATGTCTTCTCGGAGACCTCACAGGATTCTTGATCAAATGTCTCTTATTTTCTTTCACCTTCTGTGGTCTACAAAAAGTCCAGGCAATATACATCTTGCAGGTTTTTTTCTCTTATCATCACTAGGATAATGCATGGCTCCATTCAATGAATTGACTGGTGTTCTTTCACTTTCCTCTCCATCCAACTAACTTCACATTTGATTTGTATTTTTGGTGCATGGAAATATAACCTTGACACATGCCATCTTTCATTCAATCAGGTGCTTCTATTTTCCAAACAATAATGTTGTTGCTCTTAGTGTGCAGATGACTGGGTTTTTGAGAGGGAAATTATGTCTAGACCTCTTAACCCACTTTCTGATATGGGCCATGGAATACTGGCTGACCCTATCTAAAGACTGTTGCTCAGAATAGGTGGGGTGGATTAGTATCATGTCACACTATTAATAAAAACTTAATATACAAGGGAATTGAAATATTATTGAGCCAATCAAGAAAGAAATAACTTTTTTTGTTGTTTTTTTTTAACATTTTTATTATATTTTTCTTTTTGATTTTTTAAAGATTAAATAAGCTTAATAAATGATATGTCAAGTCTCTTGAACTATATATAGGTAAAAGCATGGACATTACATAATTCTAGGATCTGATCCTTCTTGTTCATACCAAACTTTTTACAACCCTTTTGTCACAATCATTCGTCTTATAGCTTTAAACAAAGACATCTGCACTCAAGAGTAAAATCTGAATGTGTTTTATGAGGGTAGAATGTGTAGTAAATTACTGTAATAAAATCTAGCTTAATATTGTAACAGTGGAGTCCTTTGGGTAACTGTGATAAAAGGTTAATGCTGAAATGATTTATAAATGAAACATGCAAATAGAAAACAAATGACGAGAGGTTGATTGGGTTGTCTTTTTATGATTTTATCTATTTTTGGTAATGATCAACAATTTACAAAAAATTTTTTCATGTACATCAATTTTGTATGTGTACAGTGTACATAGCTGTTTTTTTCAATTCTTTTTTTTTTTTTTTTTTAATTGCTTGCTTCTGTGTCAGTCCTGGATTCTTTTGAGGATTAAATTTTGTTATCTTTTAAGAAATTCAGGACTGATATTTTGGTTTAGCTGTTGGAGTAGCAGTAAAATATATTATGTCTGTTTTCTTTGAAAACCAGACTTCTACTCTCTAAATAAGGAATAGCTGGTCCTAGATCCACTAGATTTTGGCAGCAAAATAAAGAAAACTTATTTTTGGAAATGATGACATACTTGGGTCTTTTTGTTTTTTGTTTTTTGTTTTATCAGACCAAGTATAGAGATAAATACGATATGGGAACCAATAATCAAAACGGCTTGATAAAATAAAATGCAATATGAGCTAAGGTTAAAAATCATACATTATAATAGTGAGTTGTATCTCATGTGTTGATTGGAGACATTAGGTTCATAAGTCCCAAAAATTTATTCTGAATTTTTAGCAGAACAATATGGAGCAATGGATATAGGCATTCAGTTGAGAAGTGCTTATAAGTGAAATCATTTGGAGGTTGCCGATTCAATCCCAACTGCTGGTAAATAAGAAAGAATACTTACTATAGCTTAACACTTGTATCCTGTTATGATTAACAGAATTAGAACAATCTAAACCCCACCCCCGGATTAAATAAAGGGTTAGATTCAAAGTTCTGTGTGGGCTCCCAAGTTCAACATAACACACCTGAAAAAGATCAAAGGACACATCAACCGAAATGTAGTGAATATAACAACATAGTCCGAATACAAAACGTATAAAAGTTTTCAAGCTTCATCTCAGAAATTTAGACAAATAATTGGGTCTTTTTTATCCTGGCTTGGTGACTGTTAGTGTTTTGACTAATTTTTCAATTTATATTTTTGATTTTAAAATTTTTCAGTTTGAATTTTGAAGATGTATTTTGTGCTTGATTTTTTGTGAAATTTGTGAGCTCTCAGGTAAAGATTGTCTTATATGTTATCTCTGTAATTATTTCACCAAATGTTTAAAATGGACAATATTGTCTATTTAAATCCAAGAAAACATGACTGACTGAAGACTAAATGATATTTAAAGTCTATTTTAACTCACTTTAATATCTGGCAAAAAACTGATTCTTTAAAAAAAATTTTCTTTAACAGTCCATTTCCTGTGGTTCTACAGAATCCTCATGTTATAGATAAACACCAGGTTTGGATTGGGGTATTACAAAAAGGACCAGATGGGATGGTGCTCAATTCAAGTTATGAAACAAGGTTTGATTTTTCTTCTTTCTTTGCTTTTATAATTAATTACCTTAGTTATCATTATAAATGCTGAGATTATTTATGTCTATATCAGCACTTTTGCTTGTCTATAAATTCAAGATGTGGTATCAATGGTGTTAGGGAGTGTTAGAAATAAATATTCCTTGAATATAATTTTGCAATATAAAACAAAATTACAAAATTTAAATAAATAAATAAAATAAATATAACTTCTCACAAGTATTAATTTGTAAGAATAACTAAAAGGACATTTTTTATTGGTTGAGAATAAAAAGCTGTCTTTGTGTAAATATTAATTTTATAACTATAAATAAGCAGACGTTGTTTAAAAAGACACGTATGACAAATAACGTCACAGTTAACAAAAACTTTTCGTCATGGAATGACGTCGCTTCAAATTACCAACGTTACACACCTGAAAAGCAATGAATCTTCGAAGACAACTATTCTTTGAAAGAAAAGCAAACAAAGAACCTAAGCTAAGTATTAATTTGGTTGTGCTTTTATTTTGTTCTATATATGTATATATGTGTATAAGTTCTTGAATATGTGCAATATGAATTTGACTTCGCTATGTGTTCACTTTTCTCATAAAACTTCACACAAATAAAAGTAAGTATTACGTTGGTTAATAATTAACATAAATATTTTAAGTTGGATTAAATAAATTTTCCAAAAGGAGTTAAGAATGCAGTTGCATTGGTTAACTGAAATCCTTTCAGATCACTCAAAAAGTAAAAAAGCATGAAAAGAAATTGAAAAAACTGACTAAAAAAAAGTCATACAAAAAAGAAAAATGACTGGAGTATAGAAAGTTTTAATGGGCAAAAAAGAAAGTGAAAACAAGAGACAGAGAAAAAGAGATTAAATAGTGTAGTCTACCTACTTACTCTTGATTTGTTTGTTTTATGTTAGTACAACAATGGAATTTCTCATTACTATGTTTGGCATAGTGAGTGTTTGTTAATAGTCTGGGAGACCGGGGTTCAATCCCAGGTCAAGTCATACCAAAGACTAAAAAATATGGTACTTGATGCCTCCTTATCTCTCAGTATTATAAGACATGGATCAAGAGTAAGTAGAGTAATCCAAGGAAAGAAATAATGCCCTCCCCTACACCTCAGTCTAGAAGCTATTGAAAAAGGAGCCTTCGGGTTGCCCTCAACAACAGTTGAGTAACTTTGCTTACTTATGTATATCTACCAACCTCTCTGCATGAGTAGGATTTGATACATAGTTTTTTTTAAACAAAGTTTAACAGGATGGAGTTCAGATTTTTCCTTCTCCTAGACTGGTTACTATACCAAGTTTAAATAGCTCAGTCTACCCTACTATTTACTTTTAGCTGGTGAGAGAATAGTTGGAATCTTACCTTTTCAAAGGATATTAGCGCAATGTGAAATGCATATATATGTCACATGGCATTTTATATATAAGTTGATAATAAAAAGGAAATAGAGGTTATTTAGTGTAGTCTACCTAGTTAATCTTTCTCCCTTTTTCAAAGGGTAGCATTTAATGTCTCATGTTGCCATAACAAGGAAATTTCTCATTATACCCTCATTGCATGATTAATAAATTATGTTTTACATTGTATTTGATATATATATTGTTTTTTTTTTTTTGTTGGTAAGACTTAAATTTTACATGTAGGTTTATTGATCTTTTAAAATGCTCACCTATTTAACATTAGCAATGCATCTATGCTGAATAACAAAGGTAATCAAATAGAAAATAATATACTACAAATTACATAGACTTCATGAGTTGATAAACTTCTGGGATCATAAAGTGCCCTGTTGGCAAGGCTTAAAATATACTGACTATATCTCCTTCTGAGAGGGTGAAATTTCCCCAAAAAGGGGGAGTCCTGGGTATGACACTTAACTGAATCTTATGATGAGGTTCCAGTTCTAGAGCTTTGAGGAATATGGAGAACTCCAGCATTTTATTACTCCCAGGTTCACTGTTATCAGAGTTGTATCTATTATAAGGTTTGTTCAAAATGTGCTCAGCCTAACCCAGAAAAAAAAGCCCTAGCTGGACATTTTTTTTAGGCAAAACTCTACCACTTCTTATAAAATAAAATAAAAACTATTTCAGATGTCTGTCTTAATTTTTGTGCAGATAAAGCCAATACAAAGAAGAGAGGTGTACAACAAATCTAAAATCTGGGTGAGGCTTAGAATGTCCCTCATAGGATCCTATGTGTGGATCAAATAGATCTCTTTGAAAATTATTTATATTAGATAGGAATGTTTGAAGCTTTATAACTGTGTGCAAATTATTTTCATTACCATTACTCCCAGGTCCACTTTGTTAGTAGTACTTGTTAGTGTCCTATCTATGGGTCAAATGGATCTGTGTAAAAAATTATTCATATTCAATAGGAGTACATGATGCCATATAACTGTAAATTATTTGTATTAAGAATAGTTCTTTGAAGCTATAATTGTTTACTAAGAATTTGTCATGAAAGAGTTGACTTATCTCCAAGGCAAGAAACAGCAACACACATGCTTTGAATGCAGAGTATCTTTCAAAAAGATACATGACCACCATCAACATGAAAATATATAGATGGTGGTCTTGCAAAGTATTGTAGGACTGATGTTGATATGCAAATTTTGAGCTTGCTTGAATGTGAATATAAGCGCGGGAAAGGTTCAGTGTGAGACAATTTTTGTTTCTCTGATGTTTAAGATCAGTGAGTTGGTACGGGATAAGCTGAATATGGAGTTGGAGTGAGAAGTAATTTTGGAGGCGATAAGAGAGAAACTTGGAGGATGCACTACTACAGTGTTGGACAACAAATTGCCAACAGAATTATTATTAGTTACTTAAAACCATAAAACTGTTCGCAAACAAACAAATATTTTTAGATAAAAATGATTACTTAAGATATGTGTGGGGAAAAATCATGACTTACCAGACTTGCATGTGGCTGCATTTCGTACATTTCAGTCACTCAAAAGGAAAACAAAAAAAAGCCAAAATGGCAACACACAGTCGCTTTTGTACTTGCTTAGTCTCGCGTATCTCATGCAAATGAGATAGTCAAGTATTATAAAAAGAGCACTCGAAGAAACAGTTTTGAAATAGAAGGCGTGTTGCATGTGTCTGTGACATTATTCAAGTCTTTCAAACTACAATATGATTATTAGTAAATACCTGATATATAACTGTGCAAAAAAACTCTTAAGAAACAACTGCACAACAAATGTAAATATGAATTGACAATGAAATTTCCTAACCTCTAGGTATAAAATAACCCTAGACAGATTGATATGCCATTAAAATCAGTTGAATCATAAACTGGTGTTGTCATATTTTTTTGTCTTAATTAAGGGATATTCAGGCCATTGGCCTAATGAGTAGAGTGTTCGCCAATGGTCTGGGAGACTGGGATTCAATCCCAGGTTAAGTCATACGAAGGATTCAAAAAATGGTACTAGTAAAGTAAATAGTAGGGTACTTGATACCTCCTTGCTTAGCACTCAGCATTATAAGTTAAGGATCAAGGGTAAAGTGGAACAATCTAGGGAATGGAGTAGTGCCCTCCCCTACACCTTGGTGTAGTAGCTATTAAAAAGGGAGCCTTCAGGTCACCCTCGACTATGGTTGCCAACTTTACTTTACTTTTACTTATATGTTACTATAACAGACACGGACTATGCAAATGATATAGCGTTTCATGCCTTCACAATCTGAATCTCTGCTGCATAGCTTGTAACAGGCAACAGGAAGCATTAGCTTCTATGTGAATACAAATAAACAAGAAGGCAGACCTTTAAAATTTGTTGACAAGATCATGTACCTCAGCAGGTGACCCGAAAGCTCCCTTTTCAATAGCTACTAGACCGAGGTGTAGGGGAGAGCCCTACTCCTTCCCCGGATTGCTCCACTTTACCCTTGATATGTACCTTATAATGCTAAGTGTTGAGTAAGGAGCCATTGAGTACCATTTTTTAAGTCTTTGGTATGACATGACCTGGGACTGAACCCTGGTCTCCAAGGTGAACACTCTACCCACTAAGTTAATGAGCCGGTTATATATATAAATTGTTGTGTATATCAGCAACAGAGAACAACCTTAAGTCAAGGACAGTTGAAGTGCATGGAACTGATCTTTGTGGAAAAGTGATGAATTTAACAGTATTTCTTTTTTACCGACTCCTCTGTGCAAACAGGGTGTGATACAAAGTCAATTTTTATACAAAGTTTACCAGGTTTGAATTCAGATTTTTCCTTCTCCAAGACTGGTTACCATACCAAAGTTAAAGAGCTCAGTCTACCCTACTATTTACCCATAGCTGGAGGGAGAATAGTTGGATGGATACCTTTTCCAAGAGTATTAACTCTATGCAAAATTTGCCCAGTCGGCTAAAGCTGTAGAATACATCGACTGCTTCTCTGCCGAGGGGTAAGACCCTCTCCCCAATAAGTATCCTGATATGACACTAAACAATCTGATGGTGAGGTTCCAGCAATGCTGAAACTTTGGGGTATGTGGTGTACCCCTTCATTGCCATCACTCCCAGATCCACTCTGACCTGGAGTGGTAGCACCTGATAAGGGTCCTATCTATGGGTTAAATACAACTAAACCGTGCTTCTTTCGCAATACTGATTTTTGCATTTAAACTGCATATTTATGCTAAATTGAATTGTTTTGATAGAACTGTTTTGACATTTAAACCGCATACTTAGGCTATACTGAATTATCTGAAAAAAAACTGTTTTGACATTTAACTCTGTGTATTGCCCAGTCTGCTGGAGCTGATAGAATACACTGACTGCTCCTCTGCAGAGGGGTAAGACCCCCATGAGTATCCTGGATATGACACTAAACGATCTGATGGTGAGGTCCCAGTAATGCTGGGGCTTTGGGGAGTATGGAGCACCCATTCATTGCCATTGCTCCCTAGTCTACTCTGACCCGGAATGGTACCACCCAATAGAAGCCTATCCATGGGTTAAATAAAACTAACAGTATACTTATGCTAAACTGAATAGCTTGAAATAGAAATGTTTTTGACAAATAAACTGTAAATTTAAACTGCGTGCTTATGCTAAACTGAATTATTAGAAATAGAACTGTTTTGTGACATTGAAGCTGTATTTACACTAAACTGAATTGTTTAACGTAGAACTGTTTTGACATTTAACTATGTGTAAACAAAATCTGTACTTATACTAAATTGAATTAACTGAATAGCTAGAAATAGAAATGTTTTTCACAATTAAAACTGTACTTACATTTAAATTGCATGCTTATGCTAAACTGAATTGTTTGAAATGGAACTGTTTTTGACATTGAAACTGTACTTACACTAAACTGAATTTTTATATATAACTGTTTGAATAAACTGAATAGCTTGAAATAGAAATGTTTTTGACAAACTGTGTACTCATGCTTAACTGAATTGCTTTAAATAGAACTGATATATAAAAATGGATTTGGTGTTAAATAACCTACAAAGGTTAATTTGCTATAAAACCCATCCAACCAACCAAAGATCTATGCAAAATGCAAACAGCCTTGTCCAGGAGTAGAATTTAGATTGCTGTGACCATTTTCTTACATGTAGAAATTTTGTTAAGGAACTGGTGATCCTGTTTCACCGAATATCAGCAGCCCCTTGGGGTCACATGGCATCCATTATAAAAAGAGCTACGACTGAAGATTCGTCCTCTTTTTTCCACTCCCACCACTGTTAGCCACAGGTCCATTCGTAGCAGTCCTTGACGGCAAACATATTTGGTACCTTCCACCAGCCAGGAGCCAAGAGTGACGAACGCACGTACTGAGTTAAAAGGAACAGGACACACAGCTAAGTTCCAGCAGGCATTTTATCTGCAAACCTTACCTTACCTTAAACCTTTACCTTATAACTTTATCTGATAACAACCTTACAACCCTTTCAAAACCCTACCACCTATCTGAACCTTGAACTCTTTTTTTGAACTCATACATATTCGTTGTTTGTTCCAGTTGGTGTAAAACCCTTTTATTGTTGTTGTTGTTATATATAAATTTTGTTGCATTAAAAGTCGTTCGTCTCCTTTCTTCAAAAGCTGTCAACCAACTCCCTACTGCTGTTGAAGTACAGTTTATTCTTTTACAAAATGTAGGAATAAACCGGGCTTTTCGGGGCTTATAAAAATCCCCATATACAATGGTATCCATTACACCACAAATGCCTCCATAAATTTAACAGTATTATTCATCAAAGAAACCAGATTTGTTTTGAAAGAAGGAAAGCAAGTTTCATCTGCCTTTGTCAGTTATTTTTTAATCAGAAGTAACTAGTCTTTTAGCATAAGTTCACTACATGAAGTGCTCTCCCCTCATCATGTAGGCCCTTAATCTGATGCTCTTGTACCCTACATGTCTGAGAGAGAACTTCATTAACTTGACCTGTTTGACAGTAACCCTCATCAGCTTACAGGAGTTCTTTGTTGATGATATATCTTGGATTTACTGGAGGAGTTCTGTTATTCTTTCAATATCTGATCCCTTGGAATGTTTTTTGTTTTGCCCATAGATAATACATCCCAGTCAGTGGCCTCCAACTTCTTCCTTCCTTTGAATACAAAAGAGCTTTTGCTATTTTCAACAAACTGCCTATCTCCATGTCATTCTAATTGCTAGCTAGTGCCATAAGCACAGCATGCATTTTCATTTCCTCTATCATCTTGGAAGTTGTCATGTTAATACCTTCAATCCAACTGAAATAGAAATGATAATGTTAACATTATTTAGTCATACCAAGTGATATTACATTAGATTGTTTTTCTATTTACAGTCTGCTAAAGGCATGTTCTCAAATACCTGGCACACCCTGTAGAATATCAGCAGTTGGAAATGTGGTTCTTGTAAACTAGTATTTTGTTGTAAACTAGTTTTGTTTTAGTATTTTTACCTATATTCGTTTAAAATGTTTTTTTCTAATACCAAGAAATATATCCTCATTGCTGAAAAGTTGGGGTTTTTTTTTCTTTTTCTAAATACATGTAAAAATTATAGAATTGGATAAAAATGAATCTGAAAAAATACTTGTTTGAATTAATAAACCATAATTAATTAGATTAACGAGAATGTCTGATTTGATGAATGAATAATAATTAGCAAACAATAGTAATCTATTGACATGAATCATTACTCAAATCACTGATTTACTTGGATAAGTTTCCTTATTTTGGTTGTTATTGTAGTCCTACCATTTTGTAAATTTTTGAGAAATTTTGAATTGAACCCTTTACTTATTCCCCTGGGTAGATTGAGAATAGTTAATTCTTAACTAAAATATTGAATCTGCTTTTTTCTCAATTCTCTAACAACTGTTTATTTCTGATAAAATTATAAAATTAGAGAAAATGATCAATAGAAGTGATTGAACCAGATCTATACATATTTAGAACTTGCATATAAAAACAATGAGGCGTCTTGTCTCCTTGGGAAAACTATGCAAGAATTCTAGTGAGAAGGCATTACATTCTTCCCTTGTTTGATAATAATTGCTAATTTTGGAACCTGTCATAAAAATTCTGATATTTCTTTTATATTACCATTCTTTCTTTCTTTTTTTTTTTTTAGGTCTGATGTCCGTTACCAGGCCTCACTTGGAAATGCAATTGGTAAGCCAATGACATATTGTTTTTCATTTTTTGTTGTTTTTTTTTCTTACTTGGTATTTTCATCCTGTATAGAATGTTCATTTAGGCTTGGCTTATTATTCTGCCTAGGATTTGTTATACTAAAATGATTCTCAATGGGCGACAGAATTTTTTTTTTTTTTTTATTTTTTTACTGTATATAAGCCTGAAGTTGTTCTTATTTGATCAACTAAGCAGCATTCTGTCTGGCCTGCTCAAACGTTATTTTTAACCCCGATTATAAAAATCTTCTATGGCATACGTATAAAACATTTAGGTTTTTATTTTGTTTTTTGTGGTGGAAGAGTTAAATAACACCTTTGATAATATTCATTTTATACTTGCCTACTATAATTTAACTGAGAGTGAGTGGATCTTGGGGAAAAGTTAGAATTCCAGACAACATATATATATATATATAGAGAGAGAGAGAGAGAGATCAACAAAAATTATAAGACAAATAGGAATATTTCTTTACAGTTATCTATTTTTTAATTGTTCTCAAGTCGTTTTGACCTGTCAAGTGAATTATTTTTAAAAGAGTTGATATAACACAAAAGAAGCCAGGAGAAAATGAACTGGTTACATAGAATATCCATTCATTGAATCAAAATTATTTTTGGTATCCAGATGTCTTGAACTGATAAATTTATAATCTCTATTATTATAAACCTCTGGTAGTGAATTATAAACTTGCAAAAAATGTTTAGAGGTATGTTTTATATATATATATATATAAAGTTGCTCAACATGAAATAGCAAATTTGTTACAACAAATTAAATTGAAAAATTGGTTTATACAAATATCCTATTTTGGCAACAAGACATCAGATCTCATTATAATTCTTCTTTTATTTCAATAACCAATATACATATATATGTACACACACTGATATATAAGCAGAACATTCTGTTCAGCATAACTTTTCTGGAATCACAGTGTGATTCTACTTAATGAGTTAGCTTCTCACTGTGTTGATCTTCTCTGGTTATTGCATTGATTACAAGTGAGGATGCAAAAACATTAATTTCATGTTAAACATGACTCATATTGGCCTTCATATGTTGAATTTTTGTTCTTTATTTAATTCAGCCTTGTCCAGAACTTGGTTCCTTGGCTCATATGTAAATAAAGGAAAATGTCGTTCTTTTGTATGTTTGTGTGTGATCAACATTGCTTTCCAGATGTGTAGGTTTCAAAGAAGGTGAGTTCAGTATCAAGGCGAAAATGAACAGTGAATGAAACATTTTCTTTAAAATACAAAGTCTGTTCAAAAGTATTGAGACTGAAGCTGTATTTACCAAAAAAAAAATGAATGGTGAATGAAGAATTTTCTTTAAAATACAAGGTATGTTTAAAAGTATTTAGCTATATTTACCAACAATGAATGAAATATAAATTTTCGACATGATCAAATTTCTCATTAATTAAAACAACTTTGAATTATTTTTTTGAGATGTTGTGAAGCTATGCCATCATTTTTTTTTTTTTTTAATTTTGTCCACATCCTCAAATCTTATTCTTTAGTTTAGGAAACAAGAAAAAGCTACACAGAACTAGTTCCAGGAAGTATGAAGAGTGTTGTACTTGAAAATTTTTTTTATTAAAAAGATAAAGAGCAATATTTCGACCAAAATGTATCAAGATTGGCTTCACAGTTTTTTTGGGGTTTTTTTCAAATTTGAACTGACTTGTCTAGATAGCAGTCAGTTCTCTCAGTGGGGCTTTGAATACACTAACTGTATCCTTTGCAAAGGTGTAAATACCCCTTAAAAAGGGGTTCTCTGGGCATGACAGTAAATTGCATTTCATGGTAAGAATCCAGTTCTGAAGCTCTGAGGAGGGTGGGTTAAATCTCTATTGCTATTACTCCCAGGTTCATTTTTCTCTGGAGTGGTTGTACCAGTTAGGATCCGATGTAGGGGTCATATAGATCTATTTGCAAATAATTTGTTTTAGATAGGAATACCTAATATCATATAACAACTACACAAAAAAATGTAAACATAGATGTACAATAAATACAATTCCCTAACATCCAGACATAAAATAACCCTAGACAAGTTGATATGCTGTTTAAAATCAATCATCTTGATAGCACTCTAGATGTCTTGATATCATCACTTTATTGCTAAGCTGTGTCTAGTTCTTCCTTTAGATTTTAAATCTAAAAAAAATTTAAAGCAACAGACCTCAATACTTTTTGATGACACCTTATATTTTTTCACAAGTCTTTCTCTTCCTCTTCAAATCCTACCTCCTTTTCTCTCTGATTTCCCTAAATAAATAGGATTCCCTTATCTGCCCTTCCTTCAATGTTAATTATCCTGCACTGGTCAGATGCCATGATGAGAAGACAGTCTCTAGTCTTATCTTGAAACATTTCAACCACACATGCAGAAAAAGACAGTTCCAAAGCTTGTGTAATACTCTGACCTCTCCAGTTTTAGTCTATCCTTCCTCTTTACGTATGCCCTTTCTCTATAGAGGTGAGGTAAAGGGTAATACCCTTCTCACTTGGCAACATAACATCTCCATGTTAAATAGTGGTGAGGGTGGCAGTACTTAAATGAGTGTTACCAGAGATAGCCTCCAAAACCCTTTTTACAGCTTCTGGTTGATTGTTTGAGCAGCAGTGAATCTGCTTATTGATCTTATATACATTCACCAGTATACATGCTTATGTACATATTTGCACATAGACAAATATATTTTATATAAGTATATACCACATATGAATGTAATGATACATTATGCACCCACTTCTAGCATATATATATATATATATATATATATATATATATATATATATATAATCTCCTTTCATAATACCCCATTAAGCACATATAAGCATCTTCATCCTCAAATGCACTAAAGTCATAATAAAAGTTCTTTAGTTGCAATTATCCTCAGCCAGGTGAAATGGATATATTTCTATGCTATAATTTATTATTTCTCCATGTTATGCGATATTCCCCAATGGTTTTGTTACAGCAAGGTGGAGCTTTTCATATATAAATCCTGAACCAAGCTTTGGAGCAGATGTAGTCTGGATTTCTGGATACGGACAAAATATAGACTTGAAATATAATACCAACTATGAACAGTAAAGAACTAAACTGTATTTAACAGATCCAAATTAATATGCTTCTAATATCTATCAAATCATTTAAAATTCTTAAAATACCTGTTTAGAATGCCTGTACTGTGTATGATATATAGAATAAAAACTAAATGGAAAAAAGTTAAGAACACAATTCTATTTAACAGGTACAAATTAATACTTAAAATTTATTATTTGTTTTCTTTCAAACATAGTAAAAAAAGGGCAATTTATTAAAAATTTGTTTGAGAAATGGGAATAATCCAAATAAGACAAATGATCACTTTCTATGAGAGGATCACTTGTACACATCAACACTCTTTTAAACTGATGGCATTTTGACATTTATGCCATGGAAACCAAAACAAAACAGTTGAAGAGCAAATTACCTGTAGATCTATTCCAACATCATACCAAATTCAAAACTAGCCACTTCCAAAAATCACAAGTTTTCTTGAAGCCAAATAAATGATTCAATACTTAGGATAAACTTTAGTAAAATTCTGCTGTGTTAGCTATTGAAGAATTTGTTTTCTATGAATCAACTAAAATGTGTGAGTGAATTTGGTGTTCAGTTTAATGGTCCTAAATATCCAAAGATACATTCAAGAATTCTGAATGCACTTCACAAAAATTAGGATGGGACTGTTTATGTTTCACATTGTTCTAATCTCATTGAGAAAACCATCTTTTCTCTGCTCCCAACTATGGGTAAAATGGTAGGGCAGACTGGACTCTTTAGCCTTGGTAGTGCAACCAAACTCAAATTTGAAACCTGTGGAGTATTGTTCAGGAGAATTCAAATTTATGCACCATTTTTCTGTTCTTAGTTTTTCCAAAAAGACGATCACCACTATAAACCAATCATTTGTGTAGGTAGTCCAATGGTTCATATCTTAACATATACTGTGATCAAAGTGAGAATCCATTTTATATATATGATCTTGAGATCATTTTGATGCTTGATAAATCTTTAAACCATTAGTAAACTGAATGAATCAGTAATTATATTCTTCTAAATATATACGTCTCTCTCTCTCTCTCTCTCTCTCTCTATATATATATATATATATATATATATATATATAGGTAGATAGATAGATAGATAGATGTGTGTGTGTATGTCTTTGTGCATGAAAAAATTTAAAGATAATTTTCTGTCTGTATAAATACATGTACTCATTTACATGTATGCCTGCAATGTGTCTATCTTTATAGATGCATATCAAAATATATACTTTGGAAACTTTCATTATTCAACTGGCATGCTTATATGTACTCATCATTCAGCCACCTGACATTCTATGTTCTGATTTGTCTCAGCCAGAGGTTTTGTTTGTTTGTTTTCCTATTAGCAACTATTTCTGTCTTGTCATGCTCACATTTCAGTCTTAAATACTGCCTGCAGTGTTTTCCAGTATTCGACTAAAAATGAATCTCAAGAAATGTCATCTATTTTTCTTTCTTTTTTCTATAATGAAAAATAACCATCCTTCATTTTCTTTATTGCATCACTGACGACTCATTTTGATGTGTACACATGAAAAAAAAAAAAAAAAGAAATTACTAAATAACCTTAACAGTTTTATTTGGAACCATGTTAACTCAATACCCACCAGAATTATTTGAGGAGAAATACTTTTAACTTTGTGCAATTAATTAGCATCAGGGTCTTCCAAAAATATTTGTTTGTGCATTTTCAGATTTCTACAAATATTTATTCTGTATAAAAAGTTGCTTTCAATTTATAGGACACTGGCAAATAGCATGAAATATGAATATAGCAATTTTTATAACCATCCTATGAATAGGATGATAATGCCTATTGGATTAATATAAGTATTTATAAATTCATCTTTGAACAAAAATTAATTATAAAAATCAATCCATTGCTACTGAAATCTAAACAAATATACATTTTGTAATGACTTTCACTTACCTAAAACAAAGAGAATATGCTGCTTCATGTGTCTTTTGTATAAGCAGCCATTTGCAATGATTCCCACATATGCTCTAGGTTCAAGTCTTGATGTTACTATCACATATAAATATGCACAAGTAATCATGTATATAAGAACCTGCCCAAAGTGACATAAGATTGAACTCATGAATGACCATTAGGATGATCATGTCCTATTACCAATAACATTACTACATCACACCAATTTGAACACAGAGTAAAGAGTTCCTTTCTCATTTGTCTTGAATGCCTTAGTTCACAAAATAAAATCCTCATCAAAGACAAGAATCAAATGACAACTTTACACCATCCATCTTTATATAAGAGTAGTTATCAAATTGTTTTTAAAGTAAATATAGATCATTTTTAGCTAAAAGTACAAAAATTGACCATAATTTTAGAATTATTAATACTTAATATATTTATTAATAGATATTTTACAAAATAAAACTAGTTCATCCTATCAGACCAATGGGACCTTTGGGACTATTTTTTTTATTATTAATAATGGAGATTTATTGGTAATTTTTTTATCAATATACTACTCTTGGCAAAAATTATGGAATTAGCACACTTAGAGGATATTCACCTTGGGTTTTTTTATTTACCAGTAAATGAACTAATGATAGATAAAACAAAAAACGTTTTGTGGGGAGTCCCCATGGCATGATAGATGAAGTGTTGGACTGTCACCTTGAGTTTGAACTCCAGTCATACTATTAGATTCCCTTTCAAACTAATTCCCTTTGGAAAGGCATGAACTTCTTTATCCCTGCCAGCTATAGGTTAAATAGTATTACAGCTGTTCTTCTACAAAGATAGCTTTAGTATTCAAGGTTAATATGCCATTAAACAAAAAAACCAAACCAAAAAAATATTGTTTTCTTTAGTAGCTGAAAATATTCCTTAAAGAAATTTTTTAGATTATTTAAGTTGCCTTGTCAGCTGGGGCTGTAGAATATGCTGATTGCACCTCTGCAGAGGAGTAAGACCCCTCCCCAATGAGGCCACCAGTTGGCCATGTGTGGTGACCCATAATGGTTCAGAATTGGATCCTGTTAGCTGAACAATCCTTGGTTCAGCAACTGAGTGGTCAAGTGAATTGTAACTCTCCTTTGGCTATGCTGGACAGGTGGTCAGACTAGCTCAATCCAATCAATCAGAAAGTTGTGTCAAGCCCTAGCACCAATATGTTTAGTCACAACCATATTCTTTAATCTGTACTTGCAGTAAACTCCCAACCTTTATCTTATAGGCAATAGAAGGTAGTAACTGAGGATCAATTGCATTGAGAGAATAAAACTTTGACCACTGCTAAATTGTACAGCAGTAAATATTGTTGACTGAAAGCCTGAAATTGGCAGGGCCTTGAAATCTTTCTCTGGACTCAAGTATACTGTATCCCTATCTCAACCAAGACAAATGGGTTTCCCCCTTGGTAAATTCCCAACACAAGTTAAAGTCTGTGGTGGTACAGAGAATTGGTGAAAAACCAAACAATAAATAGGACAAGCTCAACCAAAAAACAAAAAAAAAGCTATGATATATAGTTATAGAATCTTTGGTGGACACACTTCTATCCAAACTGTCTCCGCTTCTAATAGAAAAAAAATCATATCTAGCAAAGTAAAACCACGTACCATAAAAACGATAAGAAGTGGCAATTTATCTGTAGAGTAGAGACAAAAAATATGCTGAAAATCTACTCAAGATGCAAACATTCTACAACTTATAAAGTCTACTCATATGACAGACTTACCACCTCATGAGAAGTTCTCAGAAGCAGGGAATTGTTCTTGACTACACCAGAAGAGATAAAAACAGCCTTGTAAAAGCAAAGGGTCACAGACTACAAAGGATAACCATTAGAAGGAATGGTGAAAAAAATAGAAATGAACACATACATCTTTGATAAACCAATAATACTTTAGGAGATGAGGAATGACTATTGCCCTTATGGTGCTTTAAATGTCAGATAGACACCACAGGGAGAGCTACAAAGGATGTCTGGGATGTGGAAGATGAAACCAAAAAGAATACCAAATCACACTGAGGAAGATTGCCCAAACTAAACCAAATGCCCAAACGGTTGAGAAAACCATCCCACATTTTCAAGATCTTATAGTCATCATGGAGATGAAATACAGAAGGAGTATGAGATTCCTTGAGACTAGAAAGATGGTCAAGTCATATATGAAATAGAAATCACCAATGTAGCACAGAATTAACCCAAGCAGCAGCATCAAGTAACTAGAGAAGTACAAAGCTCTGGTTGAAAAGCTAACTGGGACCAAGAGACTGCCGCAAGTTTCAAGAACAGTTGAGGGAAATACTCTGCTGAAATCAAACCAAGAGAGCCCACAACAAATATTCATAACACTGCCCAAAAAATATTCATAGAGGACCCCAAAACTCCAACCAAAATAAATACAGTAAAAAGAAAATTGCAAAGATCTCCAATCCACCCACCTACTTCTAAAATAGATAACTCTGGAAAATCTCATATCAAATTCAAAAACCAACATCAAATCAAACGATGAAAAAAATAAGACGTATCGACTCCAACCAGACTTGAACCTTCCTCCCAATCAAAATGGATCATACTTAATCATCATCTGAATAAGAATGCCTGTAGGTATTAAAGCTTTCAAGTCAATCCATAGATCCCTCAACATCAAAACAAATAGAAACCAAAAACAAATTCAACCTACTTGAAAGAATAGAAATTACAGAGCCGAATTCAATAAAAAGGAAACCAAAGAAAACTCTCCATAATCCACCATAGAAAGCAAAATCAATACAAGCAAAATATATATAACTCAACCTTCATACAATGGAACTGCAGAGGAATTCAGACCAATTACAAAGAAATTCAACAACTTTTGACCAGCTGTAACCCAAAGATAGTATGGCTTCAAGAAATATTCTTACAGGACATCAACCAACTCAACATCAAACACTACAAACAATATAATCGCATAGCCAAAGATTGAAACAGAATCTCTGGAGGTGTCTTAATCCTAATTAGGAAAGACATACCTCAATACCAAATTGATATTGGACTTCAAGGGATAACTATCAAAGCAACACTACACAAACCAATAAATATCTGCTCTACTTACATTCCACCACATGACCCCATTAATATAACAAGACTAAACAAATAGAACAATTCCCTAAACCCTACATATTACTAGGTGGCCTTAAGTCACAACACTATATGGGAGTGCCAGAAAACCAATAAAAAAGGCAAAGACATTGGAAAAGTAATCAACAGCAATAACCTCTGCATTCTAAACTCTATCTACAGGTTCTTACTCAGCTATAGACATAACACTATGTGATCCTTCAAGCTACAATAAATGGAAGATCCATAATGATCTTTACAGCAGGAATCACTTCCTTATTCTACTCAAATGTCCACAACCTGTTCATGATGATAAACTCCCCCATTGTGAAAAGGATACAAGACCCAAGCAACAAAGACCTAACAAAGTACTTCACTGGAACCCTTATATCAATAGCAAAGGAAACCATTCTCTCAAGCAGATGCAACACATCCTGGGTTAATGATGACTGCAAAACAGCAATCCACCTGTGAAAGGCTGTCCCATGCGAATCTAATAAAAAAACCACCACCATCAATTTAAACTGCTTTAAACTACTCAAACAAAATCAGATAAAAGCGATAAAGAAGTCAAGTAGAAAAGCTGACAAAATCCTGTAAACCAACTTAACTCCTCCACCAAAACAAATACAATCTGGAAAACGATGAGAAAATTTTTTTGGGAGAACCCAGCCATCTCCTCTCAAACACATCTTAAAAAACAATTCAGAAGCAGCAAATGAAAAAAGGTTTAGCAGATACGAGTTGAGACCTCAACAAATTCATCACTCAAGAACACCAACTGATAGTTTTTAACCTTCAAACAATTTGCAGAGAAACATAACTTTAACTTCAAATCAGACAACTCTGAAACCTTTAACAAACCTTTAACATTATCTGAACTAACTGAAGCCATACAAAGATCACATAACACTAGAATCAGCCCAGGTGAAATCCATTTTAAATTTTATAAAAACCTGCCAAAAAAATCCCTGGACTACCTTTTTATCACCATTAATGATATCTAGATAAATGGTAGATTCCCAGAGTCATGGAAAATATCAACTATTATTCCATACCCAAACTAGGGAAAAACAGCTTGAATCCAGAAAACTAGTGTCCTTTTACACTAACTAACTGCCTTTGTAAGACTATAGAGTGTATGGTCAGCAAAGAGTTAGTTTAGTTTATTGAATCCAACTATCTTATTACCAACTCCCAATGTGGCTTCAGAAACCGAAGATCTACAATGGATCATATGGTCAGATTACAAACTTCCATAAGAGAGGCTAATATCCATCTCATTGCATTTTTTTTTACCTGGAGAAGGTGTATAAGACCACCTGGAAATATGGTATAATGAAGGACCTACACAACCTGGGATTGAAAGACAGATTGCTCAATTTTGTAAAGAATTTCCTCTCAGACAAGAAATTCTGAATATGAATTAGACCAACCCTGTCGAACTTTCATAATCTAGAAGAGAAAGTCCTTCAGGAGGGTATAATATCAATGACCCTCTTCAACCTATAAATCAACAACATCACTAAGTGCTTGAATCCTGGAATTGATGACTTTTGAATCATCTTCAAATCTAAATACATTAGCAGGGCATCAACTGCAACAATGCATCGACAAATGGCTTCAAGTGCTCCAAAACTAAAACTTGATGCATACATTTTTCCATTAAAAGAAAATGGATAACAACTCTACACAGAAGCTGAATAGAAATGAAGTACCAGTTTTCAATTTGTACAAATTCCTCCATATAATTTTTGATAACAAAACTAACCTTCATCTCCAACTTATTATACCTAAAAGAAAAATGCAGCTAAGTACTAAAACTCTTCCATGTAATAGCCCACACAGAATGGAGTGCTGACCAGCAAACCTTACTTCAATTCTTGTTGGAGCCCAGTCTATCAGTCAGACCGGTTTTTGTTGTATATTGACCTTCGACCTGGCCAAACATTTTCAAAGTGATGCACTGGAAGGAAGTGACACATTCCAATGGCCAGTAATCGAAAGAAATCGCGTAGGCGGACTTGGCTGAAAAAATGGGACACGGTAAAAATCCCATGACACACTCATAGACTGATGCACCAGAAAAGAGTGACCTCTGAACTGCATGACAGTTATTTCCCCTTGATGACAATCAAACATGCCATTCCAAAGATTGAGTGGGCGATTGAACTATTATATAACTCGGTGAAGACAGGAAGTCAGGAGTTAAAGACGAGATGTGGTAGGGAAAGCCACACCAGGCTGAAGGGGCCCTCAGGGCCCCTGATTGAGTTGGAAGTCAGAAGAGTTGGAAATCAGATGTGATATAGATGAGATGTGGTAGGGAAAGCCACACCTGGCCGAAGGGGCCCTTGGGAACCCCGATGGAGTTGGGGACCAGAGAAGTCAGAGACAAGATATGGTAGAGAAAGCCAGCGCTCAGCAGAAAGCTGAGCCCCCGGGCCTCCGGTTGAGCAGCACTGGAGAACAAGAAAGACACAACGCTGATGGCCGTAAGAGTGGGGGTCAATATATTGCAGTTCTGTTCGGTCTCCAGCTCCCTCTCACAGAAAAACCTTGAGTAACCCTTTTCGAACCTTTGCAATAAAGTGAGAGGTATATTTTTTTAAAGAAGTTTGTCGCTCGTCATTATTTATTGTGTCGTTATGATGCTGCATGTATATGTAGATATATATGCATATGAGTATATAACATTTTGACCATTCATTTGTGTGCAAACAGATGACTGATGTTGAATTATTAGTGTTACATAGCAATACTTGAAACCATTTAACTGTGGAAATAAAACAATTAGTGTTAGACAGTTATACTGGAAATCATTTAACTGTGTACACACTAATGATTAATACTTAATAGAATTGTGTTAGATAGGAATACTTAAAACCATTTGTGTGCAAAGAAATAATTAATATTAAATTGAATCATTAGTGTGAGATAGCTGAACTTGAAACTATTTAACTGTGTGCAAACAAATGAGCTCAGGCTTGTTTAAAAAGTTAACTACAAACTATTCATTTACAAATCATATGTTTAATGTATATATGTATAAACAGGATTTGGCATTAAATGACCTACTGGGGTCGGTGTGCCATAAAAACCAACTAACTAACCTTTCTAATACTGTATAGAACCCTTATCTGCTCAAAAATTGACTATAGCTGTTTTATATTGATCAGTCAGGAAATCTTATCAGAAATCTTCAAGGCTGTATCCTGTATTGGCACAGAGCTGTTGTATGTAGGTTCTAGCTGGTTGTCCTGCTTTTGCTTGTCCATGTGAAGGGGTCCACAGGAGTATGTCACTTATGAGTTCATCCCTACTTCTCCATGTCTGGTTCATCTAGCTTGGATAGTTTTCATGATGGATGGTAAATGGCCATACAGCTGCTGCTTTGTGGGGTGGTACCTCCAGGACTTGTTCAATATTGCTCACAGGATTCTTATGTAGTTGCTGTCAATCTTTTTCTCCATACGTTTAGATAGCATCTATGTAGTGCATCCATACAGCAGTAACAAGATGACCGCTGCTTGGAAAAAAACTGCATTTGATTTTATTGGTCAGGTCTGACTTCCATATGACCGATAGCCTATTAATTGCTGTCCATGCCTTTGCTAGTCACGTGTTGATGTCTGTCTCAGTTGATGAGACACTGGTTCCTTGGTAGGTGAACTTCACTAATTAAACCATGAAATTTCTCCTACATCAGCTTGTGGAAGTAAATATGGATCTGAATCCGACAGTATGAAGAAAGTAGAAAAACAGAATAATCCAAATCAGTATAAGTAAAGATATTGCCTTTTCTCAATTTAGACATTATTATATGTTACAACAAGGATACAGATAATGATTTTATAACTGCTAGTTCAATACTCTATCACAAAACTCTCTCTCTCTATATATATATATATATATATATATATGTGTGTGTGTGTGTGTGTAAGCAGGCATACAATAAGACAGCAAAAACATCAGACATGAATTAACCTTTTTGAATATATAAGATCCTCATTGAATCAGAAAATTCCCAAGCTATTTTTTAAACTATTTTTTCTTAAGTTGGATAACTCTTCAGAAAGAAAGTTATAAAAGTCAGACTGAAACAACAGAAAGAATAATAAATGTGATTTGTTATTACAAGCTGAAATAATTTTTGCACTGTCAGTTTTTGTTTTGTTTTTTTACTTCCCCCAAATTCAGAAGTGAACTATTGACCTGAAAACTCTAATTTCTTTATGATTTTCTTTCTAACTTTTCTGTGTGCCTAAAAAATACTTAAACATTTGATCAGTTACAATAGAAAATTTTTTTACTGAATTTTCTTTACATATCTAAACACAATTCATGTGTGCTTATATATATATATATATATATATATATATATAACCTTTATGCACTGTTGTTTTTATATCTAATCTGAATATTAAATAGAAAAATAAATCTGAGTGCATATTACATTTTATGATATCTGTATCACATTTTTTTCCATTTCACTGTGTGTATATACACACACACACATATATCATCCCTGTCTTTTACATATTGATAAACACATGAACTTTTGTTGGAAATGGAGGGAAGTGTGTAAGTTTCACTATAAATGTAAAAGTAAGTAAATCTTTGACCTCATGGCTTTTAATCCAATTTTTTATTACTGAGATATACCTGCATAACCATGTTGTCATCATTTATATACATTCTACATTGTAGAGTACATTATAGCCTTTTTCCTTGAATTATATGAACAGAAAAAAAAACGATAGTTTTGTATAATGACTGATTTATATATCTTTAATAGATTACTCAAAAAATATATAATACTTTACATTTATGAACTAATTAATTCAATGTAAAGTCTTAAAATTAGATTTGTTCGGGCTTGAAAAATATATTGCTAAACATCTTTAACTTTTGGAATATTTATGACTTTGGTAGTAATCTCATATCTACTGAATTCAATGTCAACATATGTGTATTAATAGATTATTAACCATCTTAAAATCTGATCTTTGATAAAGTAAAACAGGTTTTCTTCCAAGCTGTAGCCGTGTCAGTACTACTTTATAGTTGCACCACTTGGACTCTAACAAAACACCTGGAGTAAAAGCTAGATGAAAACACTACCCAAGGATGCTACATACTGTTCTGAACAAATCCTGAAAGTAGCACCCTAGAAAACAGCAGTTATATGGCCACTTATCTCCCATCTTGCAAACCATCCAAGAAAGACAAGCAAGACATGTTGGGTATTGCTGCAGAAGGAAGGATGAACTCATGACATTCTCCTGTATTGGTTGACCAGCTAAAATTTACATTCATCACCTCTGTGAAGACACTGGGTGCCATTTAGAAGACTTACCAAGTGTGATGACTGATAGGAATAGAAGACAAGAGTGAGTCAAAGAATTGTGTGCTGTTGGCATTCCTTGATAATGATGAAAGCTTTGAAGGGACCATTTATTAAAAACTGAAGATATTACAAGCAGGAAGAAATAAACTGAATTGTTGTGCATATTTTAACATTTTATTTAACAATTAAACAAAAGGTAAAGAAAGGTTTGAGAAAGGTTACATAAAGTTGAGATAAGATGATTTGGTATCCTTTCAATTTGAAAGAATAAATTGAAATCTTTCCAATTAACAGCTTCAGAGATTAAAGTTTTATTTTTCATGCTCACTACACAGGTTGTTTGTATTGGTCACTACTTTAACTTTCACTTTCTCATGCTTTTCTTCTCTCTGTGTGTATATATACATGCACACAGAGAGAAGAAAAACATATATATATAGGTTGTGCTTTGTTGGCCTTCTGCTTGACTTGATAAGATGAGGATAAAAATATTCTAGTGCGCTCTTAAAATGACCTCAGATCTAGCATTTGAGCCTTTTTGCAAGAACTCAATTTGTTCCATTTTATATCAGGATAGCTGGGAAGAAAAGAAGTTAGATTATTTTTGCCTGTTACTCTTATGTTTACAACTTATTATGGTTTATATTGTAACAATGTTCATTTAGTATTCAAAGACTTGTGATAAACTTTTGGTCAAGGACAGATAATCAAATATTTTGCACTTGACACTTTCATTTAACAACTTTCATTAATTTTATCGTTGCAACTGTTTTTTTATTCTTTTTTAGACATTAGCCTATAAACATGTTTCATGTGTCTGTCCTTGTGTTGTATTCTGTTAATGGCCGACAAGTTGGATAAATACTAAGACTCACAACCTCAGCTGAAATTTGAACTTGTTTTGTGGGTTTTATTTTCAATGTTAATAATGACTTCACCCTTCTACATCTCCTTTTCTTATACCTATATTGTATAGCTATCTCCACTTTTCACTGCAAGTGCTCTTTCCATTTGCAGTCAGTCTTGAGAGTGATGAAAATGCTAAGAAATGGTTTGCTATAAACCTTATCAAAATGTATGTCTATGCAGAATTAGACAAATGCTATTAATTACCCATGAAGCAAAAAAAAAAAAAAAAAAGCACACCCGCAAATACTCACCTACAAGAAAATATCCATTTTTATCCCTTCTCTTTGCTTCTGATTCTTTGCTTCTTTAGCCCCACACTCCCCAAACCATCCCAATCCATTACATCTACCTACCAGCTCCTCCCACCCAAAGATATCTTCATTCCTTTTTGACAGCCTTGTACAGACAGATATCATCTGCACCATCAGAAAAAAAAAAAACAATGGACAATAGAAGCGTTTTTGGCCTATTAAATACCTACTTGAAGTCTGGGTGAGCGTGAACACAGTTAATGATCACACACCTGACCAGACACTGATAAACAACCAAGGAAAAAAGAGAAGTATACCATACACATGCATATATATATATATATATATATATATATATATATATATATATATATATAACTTGCATACACACTGGACATGTTACTCAAATGACCGCCTGGAAGATCATTGTTTTATCTCAGGTCAACTTGATTTCTTCCCCTCCCTCACCCTAGAGATTCGTTACTGTCTGGGTCATCATGACTTGGCACCACACAAGGCAAGACCATTTTAGGACATTATTCCAAAGACACTGACAGACCAACTGCTCCCACAGTCTCGAACTAATTCTCCAATATTTTATGCTTCGTTTCAGTTTTTGGCTAGGCCCCATTCTGTCAATTGGATTTTCCTATAACATAATCATTGACCGGAATCAATTTTTGTTGGCCAGCGATTAGTTTGTGCCAGATAATCATATTTACCTTTTTTTTGTTATCAATTTTTTTTTCTCTTCAATATTGGCCTGCAATTGACATCCTGAGGCAGCAGCAGTGGCAACAGCATCTTCTTCCCTATCTCTGCTTCAGTGTAATTATTTATGTGTTATTTATTTTATTCATTTGTTTTTGTTCTTATGGACTGCCCCAGACAGTGGATTCTGTTGTCCACCCCCACACAAAATGTATTTTTCATTCTCTTTATTGATTTCCTTTCGTTTCTTAGTTTCTATTTTAGCAGTTATTCTGGATTATACATCTTTTTTCTTTTTTTAATGTTTTCCCTTTTCCTCAAAAATTATTTTGGATCTCTCCATTCTTTTCTTTTTTTCTTTGTTTTGAGTAATAATCTATCTTCAATAGAACCTGCTTACAAACATCTCTTCACTTCCTCTGCTTCCTTTTTTAAAAAAGGAAGAAAAAAAGAAAGAATTATCCTGAAATATGGAGGATATTCCTCCTCACCCACACACACACTCTCTCTCTCTCTCTCTTTTCTAAACTGGGAATTCTATTACAAATGTCCTCTCTCTTTTTCTCACGTACACATTACATTTGTCTTTCCTTTGTTTTTTTTCCTCTCTCTGTGATTTATTCTATATAGTAATGTTATTGACACAATTTCTTTTAGAATGTTGAATATCTTTTCTCTCTTTTCCTCTCTTTCTATTTATACCAATTAATTGTCATTGTCTCCCACCCATTCTGTCTCTTTCACCCTCTTTTTAAATTATCCTATATGGTGGATTCCTACCATTTATATACTTTCTCTTTTGAACTTTAAAGGGAATGTCTTTGAGTCTTCAATTCTACCTATCTTTTCTCTTATTCTTTTTTGGTCTGTCCTTGACTGGATTTCTTAGGAGATAGTCTCTCTCCAATTTTTATAGTATTTTTTCTCAACCTTTCCAATTCCTTTGTGATTATAGTCCTCCCCTCATCCTCATCCCTCTTAATGAGTCTCTTTTATACCTTTCTCTTTTTCTCTCATACACACACCCTTTGTTATTACATCAGCCTTTCTTGATAAGATCTCTTTGCAAATGCCTTTTTTCCTCCTTTCCTTAAAACTAATTTCTCAGTTTTCCATCTCAACCATGAAATCTTTTTTCACTTGTTTCTTGGATTAACATTTACAGACCCCTTTTAGAATCATCTTTTTAACACCTGCCTTTTCATCTTGACTCTCTCTCTCTCTCTCTCTTTGTGTGCGTCTCAAATTTCAAATTCCCTTACCAGTCTGTCCTCTCATTTTTTGTACTATTTTTTTTATTGTTGTAACAGTACCTTTTCTTTTTGTCTTTCAATATTTCTCTTCCTTCCTCCCTCTTTTGAAGTATTTTCCTCTTGTTTATTTATTTTTCATCTCCTCTTTTTCTCCCTATGTAAGAAATTCCCATCATCATTAGTGGAAAATTTGAGGTGACCTCAACTTTTTCACCAATGCCCATTTAGAGAGCTGTTAGCATGTAGCTTTAAGAGAATAGATTCTTCTTGCAAAGCTAAACATTATTCATTTTTTATGCTGGTAATGACTTCTTTTATACTGATAAATATATAAAAGACAGCTGAAAGATTGCTTGTTAGAAATAATAGAAAAAAGAAATCTTTCTTTATTAAGTCATTCTAAACTAGATTATTACACTTGAGAAAGCTAAGGGGTTTTTTTTTATTCATTAAAAAAACTATAGAAAAATATCTCCCAATATTCTTTGTCTAAAGAAAACTTTTGAAGGTGGCGTTGCCATTCCTGATAGACAAAGGCAAGCTCATCATCTTCAATATTGTTTCAAGTAGACATTGAGTTATCATTGCCCATTCCTAAGTTTTCTCTCTGCTCTTTTTATTTATTTATATTTATTACTATTCAAATGTGAAATAATAGATGATTCTTATAATTTAAACAATAAAAAATCTTGAGACAGTCACTGCATTTCATCATCTTCAACTGCATCAGTTTGATATCTGGTCATTGAAATGTGATGTTACTTTTAATGTATATTCAAATTTTATGGAGTTGAAAAAATAAAGCATTTGTTGATTACTATGACAATACCACTGATGTATTTTAGTGATAGCAAATGCACATTATGGGAAACAATTGGTTGGATAGTTGTTCCTGTAAAGTTGAAACAAGAAAAGTTGATGTGAATAAAATTCATAACTCAGTTCCCCTGTTGATATGAGGGTTAGATATCACTTAGATTGATTTATCTCCCCTTGGTATGATACATCAAATACCAAGTAGGTAGGTAGTTACAATGGTTGTTGCATTTGTGAAAGTAAAATGTAATAAATTCAGCACAAGATTCCACTCAGATTTTAGCACCTGAAAGGGAGAATCCTATCACCTTTTTATGGACAAACAATGTCAGAACTGGTACTTCCAGTTTCTTTTAAAAAACTAAAGAATCAAATTATAACAATGCTATTAATTTTTGCTTTATTTCTGTATTCAAGAATATTAATAAGTAAAGATATTATCATATCAAATTAATTACTATTGTTAAAATATCCATTGTCTTTGTTTGAGAATAACTGCGATTTTTTTTTTTTTTTTTTTTTTTTTTTTTTTTTTTTTTTTTTTCTTTTAATTAGGATTTTTTAACAAAAATTTAGCAAATTTCTTCCTTTGAAAGATAAATGGTTAAATTTTACTGCAAAAATAAAGACCTGAATTATCTTTCTTTTTCTGAAGTGGGATAACTTTTTTTTTTTTTAATTTTGAAAATAGTGCTAATAGGATTTTGTTGATGAGGAAATCCTGATTTCATTTTTATCTAATTTATCATAGAATTTTGAGTATTAGCACAGTTTGTTTTTCAAACAGAAAGATTGTATAGTGACTAACATTTTAATTTTTTTTTTTTTTTTTTTTTCTTTTTTTTTTTCTTTTGAGTTTTTAGTAGTTGATCAAATAGAATTTGTATATTATTTTAAAAACTATTTTCAGTTATATATTTACTATACCCAGTATTTATTTGATTATGAGCAAATATAACTGAACTTTCTTATGTGTATACAGTTTACCGAAGGAAATGTTGTCATTACTATTTTTAGCGAAGAAATGTTGTTATGTATTCTTGCGCGTGTTGGTTACGTTGTTCCCTTGCTAATTGTTGTTAGAAAATAAAGGAGGATGAAGAAGCAAGAATACAAAGATGCTGTTAGGTTTTATATGAAGGTTTTTAATGGCTGCATGGAATAAAGGGTTTACGTTTATGCTGCAAGTCTCGTAGGAAGGAAAGAAGTAAGGAAACGAAATGAAGTTATGATAGAATTGAGAAAGCATTTTAGCAGCTAAATGTCTGAGTGAAAAGTGCATCGTTAGGTTAAGGCATTGTTGAATGTGTGAGGGGGATATGTTTGCCATAGTGTAGCTAAAGTTGTGTTTGCTGTTTGAGGACAGAAACGATTGTAGTCACCATGAGTTTGTGGTTCTGATTGTTTCGGGGAGAAGCGTGAATGTCTCCAGAAAATGTTGCCCAGAAATGAAGTAGCTAGGTGTTGGAGCGGAATTTTGCATCGCAGTCGACATAGCCAATACTGGAGGCAACTAAGAGTTGTTCCTGTGTGTGGCATATTGAATTCATCTAATTCATATTCAACTGGGAACTGTTGGTCTAAGAGAATAGACACAAGGGGTCCATAGATTAGATGGCTTCCCTCATGGTGGTGTGATGCTGCTACTGCTGAAGAGCAGACAGTAAGACGTCTGTCCTGAATGAAGAAGTTCTGAGAAAGAGAGAGTGTTTGGCGGCTTCCCCAATTTGTGCTGCCCGGAAAGATGATCCGGGTTGATTAGGCTAAGTCATCCTGATTGGGTGAAATTATGCATCAACCCTAATGGTCGAATTAAATTATGTGCCCAACAAAAATACAAAATTCTTTCTGTTACAACAGTATCACCTTCAAAAATATACACTCATGGTGTAATGGTAATCTTCAAATGAAATGGTAACCTGAGTTCAAATTCTGGACTCTTCTGTTTGTATTTCAACAAGCACTAATACCCTTGAAAAAGATATGATTCCAACTGTTCTCCTTCCAGCTATGAATATTAAGGCAGACTGGGTTCTTTAACTGTGGTATGGCAACTGGTCTTGGAGAAGGAAAACTCTTTATTCAAACCAGTTAAACTCTACTTAAAAAAACTGAACTTGTGCTGCATCCTTCTTGTGCAGATGGGTTCATAAATATATAAATATGTTCATCCTAACAATTTTTTGATAAAATGTTAATTTTCTTCTGAACCAAAGGTACTTGGATTTTATCAATTCTAGTGGAACATTATATTATCAAAATGAATATAATTGATATTATTTATTATCAAACTCTTCAACTTTGAAACTCTGTAACCAAAAATAAATTTTATATATATATGTAATGTGTACTTATTTCTGGACTGATAAATATTCATATTTTTTGTTAGAATATTTCAATTTCTTATTATTTACAACCAGAATGTTATCTAGTATTGCCAGACAAGTATGCAAAATTTGTCTATATTCAATATCTAACATATCTATTAATTAAATATAGAACAGAATTTAAAAGACAAATATAACAAAAGAAATCTGATGTTTTTCTTCATTTATTACATCATACTTTTCATGGAATTTCACTTTGTAAATGTTTTGAATTAAACTGTAGTATCTGTTTTTGTTTCAATAAAATAAAAAAAACAAAGGCATGTTTATCTCAAACTCATGTTATCAGTTCTGTTTAGTTAATTATAGGATATATATTTAATTAGTTTTAGAACTTTAAAATATTTACTTCCAAAACAGTACATTTACCTTTTTTTTTTTTTACATGTCATAACTGACAATGAAGAAAGCAACTATTTATTGCTATTGACTTAAGTATGTATTTACCAGACAGGATGTGGCACAGGGTCAATTTTTGAGTGGAGTTTAACAGGTTTGAATTCAGAGTTTTCCTTCTCCGAGACTGGCTGACTAGCCAAGACTGAAGAACCTAGTCTGTCCTACTATTTACCTATTGCTAGAGGGAGAATAATTGGATTCATACCTTTCCCAAGAGTATTAGTGCTTTTTGAAATGCAATCAAACTCATGTCACTGTATCCATTTCCTATTGACTTAATCATATAAAGTATATAGACTGCCCATGTATTAATTCACTTGACTTTTCTCAGATTCTGGTATGCCAGGGACAAGGCTATATTAGACTGACCTGAACAAAGAACAGAGATGATTGCCTTTCTTAAATGAGAGTAGCATCAGCAGCCAAGACCAGATTTTGCTTTCATTTTCCAATACCACCTTAGCCACCAAAACTGTGGCATCTCACCTAGTTGGTGGCTGATGAGGACAGAATATGGCACGTGTTCTCGCATTTTATATGATAAGATTTTTTTTTTGATTTTAGATTGTATCTTTGTGATTTTTCTGAATGATGTTTTTTTTTTTGTTTTTGTTTTTAGTAAATTATGCTCGAATTGTACCAAATGGTCTCCTCATATTTTTCCCATCTTATCCTGTGATGGAACAGTGTTTGAATCACTGGAAGGTAAGGTATAACCTTTTTTGTATATTATGAGGTAAAAGTTATAATTTTTTAAGTAGTTTTTTTCAAGACAGCTGAGGATATACTTACTGAAATCTGTTTATACATGGCAATATTATTTTTTAAATTCAACACAGGTTCCCCTTGCCCAGTAAAATACACTGACTACTGCTTTGCTGAGAGGTAAGTTTCTCCCCAACAAGTGTCCTGATTATGACACTAAACAATCTGGAGCTTTGGGGAATGCATAGTACCCTTTGTTGCCATAGCTCCAAGGTCTATTCTGGCTTACAGTGGTAACACCTGATAGAGTCCTATCTATGGGTCAAATAGAACTAAACTACATACTTATGCTAAACTGAATTGTAAAAATAGAACTGTTTTTGACATTGAAACTGTGTACTGATACTAAACTGAATTGTTTGAAATAGAACTGTTTTTGATATTGAACATGTACTTTTGCTAAACTGGATTGTTTGAAATAGAACTGTTTTTGTATGCTAAACTGAATTGTTTGAAATAAAACTGTTTATATGTATAAAAATGGATTCAGCATTAAATAACCTACAATGGTTGATGTGCCATAAAACAAAACCAAACCCAGGTTCCCCCTAGACAACTAGTGTTAGTTTTTACCAGATCTGTGTGAGATTTCTCAGCCATATTTTATTTGGAATTCAATTCCATTTGAATAATTGATATATGCAAGTTGCATCTCTATTTTTGCTTTATTCCTCAAACAACAATGGCCTGCTTTGTTTGCTCAAATATTTCTGTTGAATACCTAATTAGAATTTAATTTTATGGTGGAAGAAGAGTTCTTTGAGAACTTACTGTTGAGGAAAAAATGGCGAATGTTTATTTTTGGGGGGTGCAAATTCCCTCAGTGTTGTTTAGAGTTGATGTTAAAGAAGTGGTGAAGATATAGTAGTATTTCAAGTGAGTAGATTATAGCAGTCCTGTCTTCTTTGAGTGAGTGAAAATAGCTTGTTGGAGTCCAGTGAAGAAGACATGAAGATAGAATCTATTGTGTTTTTATTGTTAATCCAAAGTTTTTAAAGTTTGTGGGTTTATAATTGATGTTATACATGGCCTAAAATTCAATAGGTTTTAGAGCATCACATTCTTACTGATTTGTTTGAAGTTCTGTTTTTAGACACTGTATACTGATTGAGCATTCTCACTGCTATAGCCAAGCTTTTACTGCCTCCAAGAGGATATACTCTCATAGTGCCTACTATTGCGGTTTCGGGAAATTGTTAATTTCTCTAACACTATATTTTTTTAGGCAACACAAATGAATTACGAAACTATTCTTTAACAACACAACAACGAAAGTTCTTTATTTGCAGCTTTGAATATTTGGTTTGTTTTTGGTGCTGCAAGACTCGTGGTGTTTAGGCTTGTTAGTGTTGGAGACGAAATGGCTTAGCGGGATGTTGAGATGGCAGCGTGTGTTGCGGGACGTGTGAGGGATTGTGTTTAGAGTCACTGTGTAGTTTTGTATCTGGTATTTGGGGGAGCGTATGCGTTATCTCCAGTAATGTGGACCAGAAGTGAAATATGAGCTAGTGTGTCGAAAGCGGAGTTACGCTCGGATCGACATAGCCATTTTTTGGGGTGACATGAAGTGGTGCCTGTGGAAGGCATGCTGAATGCATCCAATTCATATTCAACTAGGATCCCTTGTACGAAATCCATAAATTAGATGGTTCCCTTGTTGCGTGTCCATGTTGCTGCTGCTGGTGTTGCTATGTTAAACAGCATCGCTAAGCAGGGACGGCCAGAAGAACGTCTGTTCTGGTCGCCGTCTCAAGCCAAAAAGACTGGGTTTGGCCGCTCACCCGTTTTGCTAGCCGGAAATGAAGGTCCGGGATGAATAGGATAAGTCATCCTGATTGGGTGAAATTAAGTGTTGAAATAAATTTGCGTGCCAAACCATAATACGAGATTTTCCTCTTCTCTACACCTACCATAAAGGACTCACTTCACAAGTTGTCACTGCTTTCATTTGTCTTTGTACCTTTTTATGGCTATTTCATGATAAAAATAAGCTCTGTTGAACTATCTATGACAAGTATTTTCTGGCCCTTTGATTGGCAGACAAACATTTGTTTATCTTTGAGAACAAAAGGCTTTCTAGAGCTTCTTTTTCTAGAAGGTTCTCTGACATCGAACTGCAAGGTACAGGCAGGTTGTTGACCTTAAGTTAAACTTTGTACCAAAAATTCTTCATGCAGGAAAAAAGGAATAGGTTTTACTTAGCCTTTTTTTTCACAAACCTTTATAAGATAGGAATAGTTAATACCATATAACTGTACAAACAAATGATTATTCTTATAGATGTATAAAAAGTGCAATTTTTTAAAAATTATTGCTACAGAATGTTAAGAATATGAATAGTTATTATTATAATCACACCTTTACAAATTAAGTTTCAGCATTAGATAACCCATAAGGAGTTGATATGCCATTAAATAAACCAAATCAAACTAACAGTAGCATGATAGAATAATGTGATCAGCAACAAATAAATCTTGAAAACAGTAAAATTAATACTCGTAAAAAAGAAAGGTACATTTCAATAAAGAAAACTCACAAGCTTTGAATACTTACTTCACAAGATCTTCAGCTACATCTGTCTTGGATTTTTCCTAATTGGTTTCTTTGTTTAATGGTATATCAACCTTCATGGGTTATTTAATAACAAAGCCATTCTTGTCATTGAACAGGTGGCACTATTTAACTCATAGTTGGGAAATTTAGGATTTAATATATTCTATTTAAGTTAGATTTTTATCAAATATGTCTGTTTTTTATGAAAATGGTTATTTCTTCAAGTTAATAAGTTGTCAAATCTTTATATATATATATATACACACACACACACACATTTAAGTGTGAAAATCAAAATCAACCCTACATGGTGACTGTCAGTTTCACACCTTCCATGATCTTCAGACCAATTGACAGTCATCATCCATGGTTGATGTCTGTGTCCACACTGTCCAAGACTACATATACTCTATTCTAAAATTGAGCACTTTTCTCCCATGAATTAAGTGTTGAACTGCAGTATGAATATATGAAATAGCTTATACATTGTAAGTAATTCTTTTAGTCTGGCCAAGTATCTTTTCAGTGTGTGTGTGTGTGTGTGTATGTATATATATATATATATATAATCAAAATTTATCACTAAGAATGGTCTAAATCAGTAAAATATATTGCACAAGATGACAGCAATATTTTTGCCTAAAAAATTGAATAAAACAGCATAAAAATTCATGACTGAATTTCCCATTTCATTAGTTTTTACCCAGTTTTATCTAATTTATAGGTGATAATATTGTGTGTGTGTGTGTGTATATATATATATATATATATATATATTACAATGTCTACAATGTGATGTTAAATCAACTAAGTCTTGTTATATTACAAGTTATTAATGGGGTGCTCTAGGTTTGTGGTAATGATGTTTTGGCCCCAAATTCATGCCTAACCCCATCATGTAACTGAGGATTGGTAGTACAGCTGTTGTTTTTTGCAACAGCATGTGTGTCTCTGTGTGTGTGTGTGTATATATATATATATATATATATATATATATAAAGTATTTGGGCACTTGCAAAATATTTAATATTAATGCATACATTTACCTTAAATTTAAACTGCTGATGTATTTTGATATGAAATTAACAATTACCAGAAAAAAATATATTTGCAAACATAAAAAGCAAAATAATTTCATCAAGCTTTTTGCTCAAGTTCAATTTTGTTATCTGTTTAATTCTAAAAGGAGTCAGCTTGAGGTGAATGTTACAAGTTGCCAACTAAAGAAAAAACAATTCTTTTTAATAGATTTATCACCAAACTTCTTACAAAGTAAAATAAGAAACTAAAAAGTTGTGTGCTGTATTGAAAAAAGAACTTTTCCCCATTCTATCTACCTGAAGTAGAATTTTGAATTCTGCTTATAATAAATATTTTGTTTTTAATCTTGTATTTTATTTTTTTGATTTGACTGCTTGATTATCATTTTACCCTTTTTTTCCCTTTTTTTTTTTTTTTTTTAACCAAATTATAGGAAGTAAATATCTGGTCACGAATCAACCAACTAAAACCTATTTTTGTTGAACCCCGAAGAAAAGAGGAATTCCAACAGGTAAAAAAAGATTTCGGTCTTTTTATAAAGTTTTTATGAAGCTACAAATGGATCTTTATGTGTGAACACAAGTTAATTAACCTTTAGAACCCAAGTGGCTATTACCCTATTGGTGACTGTATCCCCAACAGGAGATTAAGACTTCCTCTCTCCTCACCCCCTGCAAACAGACAAAAAATGGGGTGTCCTTTGTTTAACACTAAACTGCATCTGGTAGTCAGGCTTGCCCCTTCATTGCCATTACTCCCAGGTTCACTCTGATCTGAAGTGGTAGTATTTGTTAGGGTCCCAACTTTGGGTCAAATAGATCTATTTAAAAATTATTTGTAATTGATAGAATTGTGTCCAAAAAAGAATAAAACTCTTGAAGATTAAACAAAAATGTAAAAAAAATGAATGTTCAGTGATCAAGATTCCCTTATCTCTAAGCATAAAATAACCCTAGACAGGTTGACATGCTGTTTGAATCAATTGATCAACTAAGTGACTAGTATTTATGCTACTATACCCAAGGAACCTAAATTCTAGCCCGGTAATTCTTATTCCTACACCACTACTCTCTATAAAATGTTATCGATAATAACCGATTACAGCATTTTATATTCTCACCTTGGAGATCAGAGTGGGGGTATCTATAGGCATATAGGCTCAGGGTTCTAAGGTTTGAATAGATATAAAATCCTTTTATATTTGTATTCATAAAAATAGTTATAAGTCATTTCGTTATTTATCAGTAATTTAACCAACTCGCCACTTTTTGCCATATGTTTTCAAGAAAATAATGTTTGTTTTATTTAATTTGTATTTTATCATTTATCAGGCAATGGAGGATTTTTATTCCCAAGTTAATGATCCAGCATTGAGTGGAGCAATATTTGCAGCTGTTTGCCGTGGAAAGGTAATTTGTCCAGGTGTAGTTCAGGTCCACTGATTCTTTTAAACCCCAGTCTACTACACCTGCACTATGAACCCTTAATTTCTATTTTTATCTATTGACAAGTGAGTTGTGAATTTTGGCAGTTGCAGGTAATATTCAAGTAATGAATATAGGTATTATAATTAATTATGCTTTTCAAATGTATTTTTATACAATGATAAAATTAATTGTAATTTTTAACATTAAAGCAAACAATTTTTTTTTTAATGTCCCATTTCAAATTTGCAACAAATACTATCAATAACAATAATACAAGTTAACTAATTTACATAGCATTCCTTGAATTGACCAATACTGGTTGACCTGCTGTTAAAACTACGAGTATAAATGTTGTATAGCCATAACCATAATGATAACGATATCAATCACAACCGTAATACAATAGATACACAAATACAAAACATATGCAAATACAGGTGGACTCTGTTGTTCAGGTAGGAACGGTTTATTAATTTCTTGACTTCGGCCCATAGCGACATGAGGAGAGAGACACGATTCTTACTATGCTGACCACCCCCAACACGCGGCACATCTTGTGATGTTTGAGATCTCAGTTCATCTCCACCAGTTGAGACCCGAAAAATTTAACTGCCGCCGCAACGGTAGAAAACTCAGCTCTCTGCCTCCATGGTCCAATCTCAACTGACTCTTTTTCAAAATCCTCAAATTCTCTGGACCATTTCTTCCAGGCATGACGTCATCCACATTCCAGCCTCATTTCCTGTCTGGGGGTTTATTATGACAATGGTGATTGTTATATCCTTTGCAAGTAAGCATAAACTGCACCAATAGACTATACACCTGGGCTCTTAACCTGAATAGTTCAAAGCTCAACCAAACTGAAGGATAAAATATCATTAACAATATAGATATAAAATATAATTAATGAAAAATGATATATGAATATTTTTAAAAATCATTCCTTAATTTCATAACATAAAAGCTTCACACTATGAAGTGTAAAATCACTTTAATCTTGAGCAACTTGGCATTTGTGCTGGTTGAGAAATTAATCAGCTGAGTTTCAGAGTGGTTTCCTACCAAGCAGCATTTGTCCTCTCATCTTAAAGTTGAGGTTTTAAGGGAGTTCAGGAAGAGATTCTGTCGGAAGAGGCCAGCACTCTTCAAATCGGCTCAGTGGCATTTCCACCAGTCCACAACTCCATCCTTGTCACAGGCTATTTGACCAAGATGGCCATCAAGACAGTTCCTCACACTCCCTATAGTCCAGACCTTGCTCCCTGTGACTTTTGGTTATTCCCTAAGTTCACAGGCTGTCGTTATAAGACAATTGAGAAGATGAAAGAGGCTTTGACGAAGGTCATTGACACGCTCACACAAGAGGACTTCCATGGGGCCTTCCAGAAGTTGTTGGAACAGTGCAACAAGTGCATTGCAGCCAGAGGAGATTACTTTGAAGGGAATTAGAGTTTCATGTGTATACTATCAATAAAAGTGCCCATACAAAAAAAGTCTGGAAACTTATTTAATGATCCTC
Organism: Sepioteuthis lessoniana; assembly: GCA_963585895.1. Lineage (NCBI taxonomy): Eukaryota > Metazoa > Mollusca > Cephalopoda > Myopsida > Loliginidae > Sepioteuthis > Sepioteuthis lessoniana. The sequence goes on along the minus strand of OY757913.1, from coordinate 111,440,075 downwards.
ATGTATATATATATATATATATATATATATATATATATATATATATATATACAGTATATTTGACTTTGGAAACAAAAAAAAGAGTTCAACTCTTTTGACATAATTCTCAAATTGATAGGTGTCTTTGTTACACATTCCCATTTTGTATTTTGTTTAACTATTTGCTTTATTGAATAAAGATAAATGAAATTAACCTACAAAGATTTTACCTGCAAATATATATATATATATATATATATATATATATATATATATATATATATAGAGAGAGAGAGAGACTAGATGTATACTTCATGTGGTATGCTCACTCATCAAATGTCTGATAAGTTGCTTGAGAAAAAAATAGGTATATAGGGGAAAATGAATTTGAATTTTTGATAGAGGAAAAGAGGGAAAAAAAGCAGATTTCTATTTACTGGAAAATCATGGTATATTATTTTACATAATGTCTTAATAAAATTTTATAAATTCATCAGACATTTTGAAAAAGACATAAAAAATGACAATCTTAGAATTGCCAAAACCTTATGAATATTAGTGTCTGAATTCAAACAAAATATTGCTTGAATCTTCTTTGGGAACCATAGCCAGTCTGTAGTTAGAAATAGAATACGAACACTCCTACATTTCACTAAAGATTCCGTCTGTTATCACACATTCAATTGTTTATCAGTTCTGTCTAATGGTGTGAGGGCTCTGCAATCAATAACTAAGAGAATTATTCATGAGATGAAAAGATTGGAGAATTAGAACAAACAAATGAAACTACATTTGGTTTTCTACTGTAAATACGTTTTTAGATTCATTTTAAGATAAGATAGAGAAATAGTGGAAACTAAATTAATCTGAATTATAATTTATGGAGAAAATTTTTAAAGATTAGAATCAAAACAGAAGCAAAATAAAACAGGATTTTATGTTGGTTGGTTGTATTTTATGGCATATCAACCCTTGTTGAATGCCAAATACTGTTTATATATATATATATATATATATATACACACACACACACATGATTAGTAAATAAATAGTTTGTTGGTAACATTATTTTCAAATGAACCAGATCTTGTTTGTTTGCACGCAGTTAAATGGTTTCAAGTATAGAAAAGGATTAAACAGTTCTATTTGACTGATAGATTAGACTCAATCAGGTGCTACCATTACAGGTCAGAGTGGATCTGGGAGTAATAGCAATGAAGGAGTACTCCACATTCCCCAAAACTCCAAGACTGGAGCCTAACCATTAGATGGTTTAATGTCATATTCAGGACACTCGCTGGTGTAGGGAGAGTCATCTGCCTCTGCAGAGGTGCAATCAGCATATTCTACAGCTCAGCCAACTGGGCTGGTGATTTTATGATTTATGGATTAAATTCTAATTATAATGTTATTAAAACTTTATTCTTGGAAACCAATTTTTTTTAGAACCAGAGAATTAGGAACAGAAATACTCTGCTGTGCTAAGGAAAAATGAGAAAATGTATTGATGAAATAATTGTTATATACAAAGAAATCATTTTAAAAACGCTTTTCTTAAATGAAAGAAGTGCTCAAACACTGGCTTGTAGAGCAGGATTAAATTATTTCACCTCTTCATTTTGGATTCATTACTAAAAGTTTCATGCATTGGAAAAAAAACAATTATCAGATGAAATACATGGTTAACAAAAAAAGAAAAGTGCTCAAACAAATAAATGATTATTATTTGGGACTTTGTTAATGAGAAGATAAACAAATCATTTAAAAAAAAAAACGTTTTTCTTGAATCAATAAAACTGCTCAAATACTAACCAGTAGAGCAGGATATAAAAGAATGTCACCTATGAGTTCATCCCTGCTTCTCTAGCAGTACCCCATATTTTGTTCATCTTGGATGGTTTGTGAGGTGGAAGGAAAGGGGTCATACATCTGCTTTTTAGTGGGGTGTTGCTTCCAGAAGTTGTTCAAAACAGCACAAAACATTCTCATGTAGTTCCTATTAAGATCTTTCTTTATGCATTTTGTTAGTTTGTTTTTTCAGGTTTTATGGCGTATCAACCTTTGTTTGTTATTTAAGGCTAAATCCATTTTTATACAAATAAACAGTTTTATTTTAAACAATCCAGTTTAGCATAAGTACACTATTTAATTGTCAAAAACATTTCTATTTCAAGCTATTCAGTTTAATCAAACAGTTCTAATTCAAACAATTTAGTTGAGTATAAGTATAGTTTTTGTTTACACACAGTATGTCAAAACAGCTCTCTATTGAATAACTCAATTTAGTGTAATACAGTTTCAATGTCAAAAACAGTTCTATTTCAAACAATTCAGTTTAGCAGAAGTATGCAGTTCTATTTAACTCATAGATAGGGCCCTATCAGGTGCTACCACTCTGGGCTAGAGTGGACCAGGGAGCAATAGCAATGAATGGGTGCTCCACATTGCCCAAAGCTCCAGTATCACAGAAACCTCACCCTCACATTGTTTAGTGTCATACCCAGGACACTCATTGGGGAGGGGGCAGTCTTACCCCTCTGCAAAGGTGCAGTCAGTGTATTCTATAGCCCCAGCCAACTGGGCAAGGATTTCGTTAGTGTCCATCTGGTGCATCCATACAGTAGTACTGACTCAGCTATAACTTGGAAGAAATCCTGTTTTATTTCATCAGAGGTATCCATTTCCATATGATTGATAACCTGTCAATAGCAGTCCATGTCTTCACTAGGTATAGATGATCATGTCAGTGTTGGCTGACCAGCAAGGACTTACATAGATCGACCCTGTTCAGACACTGGATGCAGTCTAGAGGACCTCTCAGGGCACTCCGGACTATCAACTTGATGATGAGACCAGGATAAGCACCTAAAACATGTTTTATCTGATGGTTTTATTTTTTTTATACATGAAACTTTAAGTAATGAAGCTGACACAAGGAGGTGAAGTAAGTTTCATATAGTTTTTTTACGTTCATATATATATATATATATATATATATATATATATATATATATAATCTTTTGGTTACAAAAATATGAACATTACATAAATACACAACAAAAAGAGTTTGAAACACAAAGGAAAACCTTTTCTTAAATAATTTCTTTGACTATCAGTCCTTGTTTCATCTATTTTTTATTGCCTTGCTGACAGTGTTTTATATTCTCTGACCATTAAGTAAACAATATTGCTCAGATTAAAACAAAAATGTTTCATCAAGGAACTTCAAACAATTCTTTTGAACTATTTTTAAGTTACTTTCTTGCAGCCTTCAAAAACAACTATGAAACATACAGATTTTTGTTTTCTTAAATCTGTGTTATTGCTCGAGATAAAAGCTATTAAATATGGCTGGATATTTTTTATTGGATGTGTTTTGTTCCATTTATAGAATACATCTGAAATACAGTCAGAAAATTTCATAGCAAAGTCTACTTTTATGCACTTATATTGTTTCCTCAATTTTCTATTGTTAAAATCTATACAGGAATGTTATTACTACTAGAATTAAAGCTGGTTTTATAATGATGACAAATTATAAAATTGTATATCCCACCAGGTTTAAAATCTTTTTATTGGAGTCATTATTTTTTTTACTAAGCTTTGCTTAGTCTGACACACAGGCTTCAAGTTGTTAATAGCATCTGTTTTTCTTTAGTGTTCACTCATCAAAGTACCACCCCCTAGCTATGGGTTAAATAGTACAATTGCTGATTCTTCTACAAGGATGGCTTTGGCATTAAATAACCCATGAAGGTTGATATGCCATTACAACATAGAAACAAAACCACCTAAGTAATGAGTTGGCTAATTGTTGCTTAACTTCATTGATCAGTGTTTTTGGCATGACTTAACTAAATGACCTTTGAAACATTAAAGTCACATAGAAGAATTTTGTCATTATAATTCTCTTGGAGAAAGACTAAGTGATTAAGATAAAAATTCATTTTATTCTTAATGAAAGCACTTATGGTATATCAGTTAATGTGAGAGGAAATGGACTTGGCAACCCAAGATTAAACCCTGCACAACACTGTTTGCAATTCACTTCATGCTAATGCCCTTGGGAAAGACATGAATCGATTTGTTTGCCCTCAGCTATGGGTAGATAGTAGGGCAGGCTGGCCTCTTTAGCCTAGGTACAGTAACTTAGGAGAAGGAAAAATCTGAATTCAAATCGATTATTTTTCCACTTAAAAATGGACTTCATGTTGCATCCTGTTTGTGGCTGTGGGGTAAATACATACATTTTATTCTTAAAGTTTAATCTTAACATATGATAAATATTTGAAAAAAGAAACAGATCTTTTTCTTTTTTTTTCTTTTTTTTTTTTTTTTTTCTTTTTTTCTTTTTAAAATCAAATTTTACTTGCAGACTCTGTGATATTCACACACACACATTTTAGTTTCTTCTCAGAACAAGGCATAAATAGTGTGTCCAAATTAACATAGTTAATGACTTATAAGACCTTTACACCTCTTTTCTTTTACCCAAATATCTCTCATAACTTATATGCAATGTTACTGTTTCTGGTAGATTAATGTTAACACAGACACCATAGACTATTATTTATTTCTAACTTGGAATTGGATTTATTTGTCTCTGCCTCCCACCAAACAGGACTTGACACAAGTGCAATGTGGTCCTGATGAGCCTAGCTGGTTTTTATAATAATGACAAATTCTAAAATTGTATATCCCTCCATTTATGCCTGATTATAGCTTAAACTGGACAGCAATGTCCAGTGCTATACAAAGGGGATAAAGTTGTCAATGATGTAGCTCACCCACCCAAAGGTGGCCCAGCCAAAGCTGGGGGCGTTTCAGCCTCGAGTCTGTCATTGGTTTCAATACCCCATCCAGCACGATGGAATTGTAGCTTATTAATTTTGACCAGCATTTCTTTCATCTTAATTTTGATTACTTTTTATCGCACCCTCAGTGGTCATTAGTAAATTGCAAAGATCAGAAATAAAGAATAAGATTCAATTCTGCATCTCTTTTTATTCAGGAAGCCTGTCAAAGTCTAACAGCTGTCTTACCAATTATGCCACAGGAGCCTCCCAATCATAGAAACTCAAATCTAACCATATAGTTTTCAAATTTGTTTCTTATGAACTGTTTCAATAAAGCATCAATTAACATTTCATATAAAATCTTTGGTTCTTATTACAAACAGATAATTGATAAACTAAGAAAATGTTTTCAAATAGATTTTGAATAACATGGTTTGAGTTTTTGTTATATTTAAAAAAATTGATTTTATTTTATATTAATCAAAAGAATATTTAAATTGCATCTATTATTTATTTTTAATTTTCGATGAATGATTGTCAATTATTATTAATTTTGACTAATATATAAAAAGTTACTTAAAAAGATGGAAGAAAATACTTGTCAAAATTAAAAATAATCATGACAACTTTACTTTTTTCATGTTTTTACAAAACTAAAATGTTAGGATTTTCTTCTTTTTCATTTAGGTGAGTGAAGGTCTAGATTTTGCTGATACCAATGGTCGAGCGGTCATTATTACTGGACTACCATTTCCACCTCGACATGACCCTAAAGTTGTGCTTAAAATGAAGTTTTTGGATGAACTGAAAATCAAACAAGGAATCCAAGTGAGTCAATGGGAAATAATTATAACATTCAGTAAGCCTTATATATTTCTGTCATTCATACTCCTGACAGATATATCCAATACAAAAACCCCATACACTAATCTAAAACCACATTGGTATATATGGAAATGAAAGGACAGACAAAGCTGCAAAAAAAGCACTCCTGACAGATATATCCAATACAAAAACCCCATACACTAATCTAAAACCACATTGGTATACATGGAAATGAAAGGACAGACAAAGCTGCAAAAAAAGCACTCCTGATAGACATATCTAATACAAAAAAAACCATACACTAATCTAAAATCAACCATTAACAAATTCATACGTGACAAACAGTAAAAATCATGGGATGATCAAATACATAACAAGCATCACCATATACAAGATAGCATTGGTGAGTGGCCAGAAGTTTGCAGAAGAAACAGGAAAGAAGTGATGCTTTCCAGACTTAGCATTCATCACACCCACATCACTTCTTAGAAATGAAAGATACTCCAATATGCTCAGTGTGCAAACTACCCGTCACATTCAAATATATTCTTTAAAACTGTGACAGTTTTAGACAGACTCGCCCAAAATACTTCCAGATAAGCAACCAAAAGAACCTTTTCAAAAACACCAAACCAGAGAACATCTTAAGTTTTCTATTAAAAAAAATCTTTTCACCAAAATTTAACCAAATCAACCTTTTAGCATTAAATGACCCACAGAAGTTGATATGTAATTAAACAAAACTCAAACTCTGTCATTCACAAATCTTGAGAATTCTTGCTTATCATAAAAACTCACTTAATAGCTGCCTTTGGTGGCCATTAAGTGATATCAGATTATATCCTATTCATAGAATTTATCTTATAACTAGAATAGATCCTATCATATATGATAGGATTATTCATATATGGATCAGAATTTGATATCTCTCTCTCTCTCTCTCTCTCTCTCTCTCTCTCCTTTCTTCCTGTCTCTATTATTTTCTGTACTTCACCCTTTTCCTTTCTCTGTTATAATTTTTCTTTCTTTTCCAATTTCTTTTTCTTTCCAGTTTATTCTCTCTCTTTTTTCTTCTTTCCACGTTTACTCATGACTTTTTTTTTTTTTTTTTAACTTTTTTTACTTTTTCTTCTTTTTCTTAGATCTGCTAATTCATGAAATACCTTATCTTCCCATAAAAATATAATTTCTCATTACACTGCAGTGAGAAGGGACTGTATGACATATATACATAAATCTTATTTTGAATCAAAGAAATCAGGATTTTATCATTTCTTGTGGAATATGATATAATCATAACTAATATTATTAGATATTATTTGTCACCAAACTTTACAGTATTGAAACTCTGTAACCAAAAATAAAATTACATATATATATATATATATATATATATATATATATGAGGTGTATTTATTTTTGGACTACTACATTTTTGTATTTTTAGCAACAGTTTGATTATGAATGCAATAATAGATAATACCTATTATTATCTGTTTTAGGTATAAATCTATCTGTGCTATCTCATATCAGCTATAGGTATATAGTATGGCAGACTAGTTTCTTTTGTCTAGTTAGGCAACCAGTCTAAGAGAATGAAAACAGAATTCAAACTAGCTTTACTGTAAAAATTGACCTTGTGTCACATCCTGCCAATGAGAGAGTGGTTGTGTAAATGCCTAATAATATCTGTTTTGATTGTATAATTTTTCACAAGAAATGATTAAATGCAGGTAACTTTGGTTTAAAAGAAGATTAACTTCAGCTAAACAATTTTTTGAGGGTGTACTTATTTATGGGCAATACTGTATCCAGATGAGGTAGACAACATGTATCTCACTTAATTTCATAATTCTCTAATATTAAATGTATATGAAGTGTGGGGGGTCATATATGATATCCTGTACAGAATTTTTAAGTTTGTTTATTTTTGTCCCTTTCATTTCAGAGTATAACTGGCAATGAATGGTACAAACAACAGGCATCTCGTGCTGTAAACCAGGCCATCGGCAGAGTTATTCGACACAGGCATGACTATGGTGCCATAATTCTGTGTGATACTAGGTAAATTATTTTGTCTCAAAAATTTTATTAAGACTTGTACAGAAACTGAAGTCTTATTTTCAGTAAAAATTGATTTTATGTTTGTTTTATTAAAACTTGATAAATTTAACTTTATAATTCTGGTGTTCTGGATCAGACACTAAACGTCATTCAGTGGTAAAGCTCTAGTTCTTGAGCTATGGGGAATCCCTCCTTCATTGTCATTAGTTGCCAATCAATTCTGACCTTCAACGTTAGTACTATAGGTCAAATAGATCTGAAATCATGTTTAAAATGATTTTGAACTACATTGCTTCTTAAATCATAAATCTAAGTATGTAGTGATTATGTGTTTAAAAGAATTGAACTTTATTTTTATTTATTTGACAGAAATAGTTACTTGAATATATAACTGTCAGCAAATTTTTACTTTACTCCTTGTGAGTTTTTCACATCAGTTTTAACTTAGTCAAGTCTCCAGGACTCGACTGAGTATTCTTGCTGATCTTAAAAATGCTGTGATCTGGACGGTCTCAATTCTTCCTCTGATCTTCAGTTTCCCAAATCTCTTTTCCAGGCCTTTGGGGACTGTTCAATTGGTATCACTGTCACCTTTACCTTTTTTAACTCTCTGGCAAGATCTAAGTATTTATCTATCTTTTCATTCAATTGTCTGCTGGAATGGCAAAATCTACTAGATGACAAATTCTTTTTTAATTAACAATAGGTCTGGTCTTCTGGTTGGGATTTGGTGGTCTGTTTCTATTTCAGTCCCAGAGAATTTTATGCATCTTCTTTTCTAGGAGAGATTCTGGTTTGTGCATATGCCCTTTTGTCAGCATGATTAAATTTTAACTTCTTGCACAATTCCTTGTTGATAACCTTTTCATACCCTATCATGTTTACTCTTCTATTCCTCTTGTGCTAGTTTGCTGCATTCACTCATTTGATTAACTGTTTCAATAGATATTAAATAAGAATGATTACTTGAAACCATATAATTGCTTTTGAATTATTGATATTAAATAAGATATATATTAAGAATAGTCATATGAAGCTATAATTATTTACAAATGATTATTCAACAGGAATAGTTGATTAAAACCATATATTCCTTTAAAAAAATGACTGATTTTAGCTTAAAATAACCCAACAAGAGTTAAGATGCCATAAAATCAGCCAACCAAATTCCTAATTATGGAATGTTTTGATGATGTATTAGAAATAGAATTTTCTTTATTTTAAGCTTAAGAAGAAAATACCAAAATTTATTTGTCTTTAATTATTTTCATCTAGTTGATTTGTCTTTGTTTGTGTGAAACACTTTTATACCATTTGCTTTAAACTGCTTATCTCTATGTGATGTACACTTCCACCGATGTGATAATGTAATTGCAATATTACTTAATTATTGCCATAATTTTTTTGGCACAGTAGTTAATATCATATCTTTAAAACTGTCTTCAGGTAAAAGATATCTATTTACAATATATATATATATATATATATATATGAAAGTCAGATTTATCCAATAAAATAAAGCACAATTCAGTTCTACTGTATGGATGCACTACATTGATGCTGACTAAGTGTATTGAGAAAAAGCTTGATGGGGATTGTACAAGAATGCTATAAGCTATACGGAACAAATATTGGAAGTGACATTCCACAAAACAGCAGCTGAATGGTTACCTACCACCCATCTCAAAGACTATCCAAATTAGACAAACAAGGCATGCACGACACTGCTGGAGGAGCAAGTATGAACGCATAAGTAACGTTCTCCTATGGACCCCTTCACACAGATATGCAAGTGTTGAATGACCAATTAGAACTTATCTATAACAGCTCTGTATGGACACAGCATGTAGTCTAGAAGACCTGCCAGAAGTGATGGATGATAGAGATGGATGGCGAGAGAGAGTCAGGGAAATTCGTACTTGCAGTACAACATGATGATGATTATTGTGGATAAAAGTTTTTATGCATTTGTTTTTAAAAATCCTACCCATGATACCATCTGTTAAATAAACATCTAATTATACTATAAATGCTTAAAATCAATTAATATGTCTCAATTATAGAGATGTGTGCATTTATATTTGAGTGAAAGATAAGAAATTTCACACAAAGTAATTGTTGTCTAATGTAGATTAAATATATAAAAAATTTTGGTAATTTGTTAACATACTACATAAATATGATGGTGCTTTATTCAACAACTTTGTATTAACATAATCTTTTTATTATTTATCAGATAAAAGTTAACAAAAGCTGAAGAAATCACTCTTTTTACTGTATTAGTTGGGTCTGCTGTCATACTTTGCATCTGATAACACATCCATTTAACAAAAATAGCAAATACCATTAAAAAGTGATTTGGGCTATAAAAATAAATTATTCTTTTCCTTGAGCTCCAGACTTAATTTTAATTCATTTATCTCATTACACTTGGATATGAATTTCATTGCACAACAAGACACAATTCTATTATACATCATTTCAGATCACTTTTCTTATTTTTGTAGTCTTAAAGTTTCAGTTTCTGTTCCTTCCAGACAAAAATTTATTATAATTCAGCAAACATTACAAATTTTGACAAAATAGAAAACATTTCTTTAACACTTTTATATATGTAAATTTAATATTCAAATTTTCATAAATGTCTAGTTTGGTTTTTTTGGGTTTTTTTTTTTTTTTTTGAGTTTTCCAGAAGTTGGAACACTTAATCTTGAAATCCTCTTTCTTTTTGGCAATACATTTTCAAAGTAAAATCATTTGCAATGCATTTTCATGGTAAAAATCATTGCTAATATATCATTTTAACAGTAAAATCCTCTGCAATACATTTGCATTGAAAAACTAATTGGCAAATGCATTTTACTAGTTAAGGTCATTGGCAATACATTTTCATAGTAATAAAAGTCTTCTTTTTTTTCCTTTTACTTATTTGCTGCTTTTTAAAAAAAATTTAAATCCTGCCTTTTTCTAAGATTTGTAATCTGATTTTGTTTGTCATTAGCTGTTGAAATTGTTGGAATGTCTGGTACAGGATTTAGGCAAGCAATTAGAACAGTAAAAACAAAAGAATTCTAATGAAGTGGAAATCTAAGAAATCACACCCACTCTACATAGATCTTAGTTGTTTTCTCTAGAAATTGATTGCACCAGGAATTTTAAAAAAGAAGGTTATGATGTCATACAGCAAAACAACTAGTTTTGAAAACATAGCATAATGAAACAGCAAAGAGACTGAAAAGTGATACTAAATAAGCATCTTCATATTTAAAAGGAATTTTAAAACTCAAAATCAGAATGTTATGGTTTTGTTGGATTGGCATGTTCAGCCAGTTTTGTGTCAAAAAAGCTGCACTTAGATATAAATAGAAGCTTGTCAATTTGAATAGGGACAGAGAAAGAAGAGAGAGTCCTGAAGGAGAGGAGGGGGTCAGCTTTTAGAAGAACAAACTGGAGAGTCAGAGAGAGCAGTGCCAAAGAAATAGATACCCAAAGTTATTAGCCAAAAATTTGCCTTAAACCATATCATCCAAATGCAAAATATGCTTTCATACCCATCATCACAAGTGAGCTGTAACTCTCATATTCCATTTCTCTTATGACCTCTATAAAAAATTGAAAATAAGCATTAAGGCTTTTGTTTTCAGGATTAAACTATTCAACCCAAAATAACTGGTTGTTGCTGCTGTTGCTTTGCTTTTTCCAGCCATCAGACAATCACTCCAGCATAATGAACAGCTGGAAATACAACAGAAATTCCATCAAATTGTTCTTTGTTTTTGTTTTTATAACAAAGTCCAAATTTTCTTTAAAGAAACTGTTGTAAATTGTGAAAGGAAAAAGACTTGTTATTTCTCCTGGCACAGATTTTCCTGACCCTCTCCTGCTGCTCGTTCCTATTGTCCATCGCTCTCGGCAGGTCTTTCATGCTACATCCTGTATCAGTACAGAACTGTTGTAGATAGGTTCTAACTGGTCACCCTACTCTTGCTCATCCATGTGAAGGGGTCAACAGGAACACATCACTTATGAGCTCGCCCTTACTTCTCCAGCAGGTGTCCCGCTATGCTAAATTGAATTGTTTGTGTTTCATAACAATACTTGGAACCAGATAATTATGTGCAAATGAATGAATAAAGTTAAAAAGAATAATAAGTGTTGAATAGCCATACTTGAAACCATTTAACTGTGTGCAAACAAATTAGCTCTAACTTTTTAAAAATGCAATTGCCTAGAAACTATTCTCTTATAAATCATTTGTACAAACACCGAACTGTGTGCGAACAAATGATTAATATTAAATAGGATTATTAGTGTTCAATAGAAATACTTGAAACTATTTAACTGTGTGCAAACAAATGAGCTCTGGCTCATTTAAAAATGTTACCTACAAAATATGTGATTACAAATGATTAATGTATATGCATAAGAAAGGATTTAACATTAAATAACCAAGAAGGGTTGATATGCCATAAAAGCCAACCAACCTCACCAAAGTTGGATAGAACTCATTTTTATTCTCTTTAACACTAAGTTTTGCTCTATATGTCACTTTCATTCCTCCAACAGTCATTGACAAATGAATCCCGATTGTTTTGGATAATTTTTTCATGTACACAATAACTCATACATATTCATAAGTGATAAACTTTTTAATTTCCATTATAAGTTTTAAATTGGGTGAAAAGCAACCACCCACACACACACACACACACACACACACACACACACATATAATTTTTTCATGCAACTATGTCTTATTGAATGTGACAAACAATGAACATGTTCATTTTTTATTCATCTTGTTTCCTTATAAGGGAAATGTGTATAAAGAGTAAGGGTGTCTAAAAATTCTACTTAGTCTTTTCTTCCTGGTAAGTGAACAAAAAAAAAGACAATCATTAAATATGTTCTCTTTAAAGGAAACAAGAAAAGTTGAATTAAATAAATTAAGATCTTCTTTGTCTTCCATATTCAGTAAGACGAGTTTATTTATATATATATATATAATCATATAATGGTCAGTTGAAGACACTTAACAACCAAAAAATAATTTTCATTCAATAAATGGATAAGCTAATTACCAATTGATTTTTTTATCTCTTCTTTATTGCATATTAACATTTTTTGAAAGTTTACTTTGCCAAAACTTTTCTCCTTATGATTGAAACTAATTGACGACAATCAAAAATAAATAATTACAAAGAAATATTCTTATTTGTCTGATCCCTTTTCTTCATCTCTCTCTCTCTCTCTCTCTCTCTCTCTCTGTCCATTTTTTTTTTAGTCTTTGATATGATTTGACCTAGGACTAAACCCAGGTCTCCTGAACCATCTGCTGACACTGTAACCATTATGTCAATGGGCTGGTGTGTGTATGTGTGTGTATATATAAAAAAAAAAGAGAGAGTATATTTTTGAATGTGAATATGGTGTAACAGTTATCTGCATGAAAAATAGAATTGGCAAGCCAAATTCAAGGATGTTGTGTTCACTTTTATGTCTTGGAAAAGACATGAATCCATTTCTTTTTTCTCCAACTCTAGATAAAATAGTAGAGCAGATTAGGTTCTTTAGCCTTGGTTAGCTACTAGTCTAGGAGAAGAACTACACTAAATTCAAACCCACTGCCAACATATCATTGTCCATAAGAAGCCTGATTGGATAGGATAAAAATATATTTTGGCTGCAATTTTTTCTTCAATTATTTTATTGAAGTTCACAAGCAAGATTTGTCTAAGGTTTTTATTTACTAATTCTCTCTCTCATTTTCATACAAGATTTCTGTTGTCCAAATATATCTTTCCAAGTACTCTCAACTATCATTGGTCATTTTCTTGGATTAAATCAAAATATATTTTTTTGGAATCCAGAGAAATTTTGATGTATTTATTTTTATTATGATTTATCATTATGTATATAAGTGAGAAAGACAGGAAATAGACATGTTTATTTATATATATAATATATATATATATATATATATATATATATGTGTGTGTGTGTGTGTAAGGATCTTTCAAAAAATTTTAAGTCTGACGTAGATTTTAGGTTTGTTGCACATCTTTCACTTTCCTATGATCCTCATCTGCCCAGAAATTAAGACAGAAATCTGAATTAGTTTTTCTAGTTTTATAAGCAGCAGTAATGGTCCATTTTTTTTTAGTCTTTGGTATGATTTGACCTAGGATTGAACCCAAGTCTCTCGGACCATCTGCAGACACTGTAACCATTATGTCAATAGGCTGGTGTGTGTGTGTGTGTGTGTATATATATATATATATATATATAAAAAGCTCTTCTTTATGGTTGAGGCTTTGAACTTTTTGTGTGACCCTTATATGTATTTTAATTTTTTGTTATTTTTCCATTTTCAGATTTGCTTATGAAAACAATATAAGACAGTTGCCACTCTGGTTACAAAATTCTGTTGTAAAACTTGAGAATTTTGGACCGTCACTCAGATGCATCACTTCTTTTTTCAAAAACGCAGAAAACACTGTAAGAACATTAATTTTCTTTTCTTCTCAATTACACCTGTTATTATTTGAAAGATTTATCTCTCTTCTTTTTACAGACAAAGAATACACAGCATTTTATTGCTTACAGATTGATAAGAGACAAATATCTGGTTCATGATAACCTTTTTTTGGTGGATTAAAGACACAGAAAAAAAAGTTAAATGCTCTATGAGTGATTCAAGTGTGTGCATGTTTTCAAACAAAAATAAAAGTAATTAAAGCAATTTATGCAAAAAATTCAACTTTTCAAAATTAACAAATGCATGAGCTTATAGTCATCAAGGTGTGCCAACAGAATGTATTCTTTTGATTCTTTCTTCCCATCCATCCCTATCAGCCATCACTCTTGGTAAGTTCTCTTGACAGCGTCCAGCATCTGTGCAGAGCTGATGACTGTAAGATTTTGCTGGTTGCCCAACACTGGTGTGTCAATGTGTAGGAGTCCATAACAGAATGTCACTTATGAGTTTGTCTTTATTTCTCTAGCAGTGTCCAATATGTCATGTTCATCTTACTTAGATGGTTTGTCTTAATAGTGCAACCATATTGTAGTACTGAAATAGTTACAGCATGGAAGAATTCCTGTTTTATTTAATTAAAGAGATCAAATTTCCATTTAGTTAATAACCTGTGATTAGCAGTCCATGTTTATGCTGACATTGCTTTCTGTCGATGAAATATTGCTACTGAGGTATATAAATTGGTCTACAAATTTCAGAGGCTTGCCATTTAATAAACACATGAACTCATTTTATGTGAGTTCACGTGAAGAAAGACCTATGCCTCTTGCTGTCTGCTCCAGGTTATGCAGCAGAGATTCAGCTTAAGCTG
Organism: Sepioteuthis lessoniana; assembly: GCA_963585895.1. Lineage (NCBI taxonomy): Eukaryota > Metazoa > Mollusca > Cephalopoda > Myopsida > Loliginidae > Sepioteuthis > Sepioteuthis lessoniana. The sequence continues at coordinate 111,425,062 of OY757913.1, read as the reverse complement.
GTGTATTTGCAAGAAGCACTTGAAACATGACTTGAAAATGGCTAAAGTTCAGAATATTGACAGTAAATGGTTATTTATTAGATGTGTGGTGAAATGAAATTAACACTCATTAGCACAGAGAATGTTGACACTGTCTGACAATGCCTCTTAAACTTGAAGCTGCAGAAAATGTAATAGAACACAAATGGCATGTCAAATGTTGGTTAGAAGAAGCATGCAGGTGTTCAAGGTGGGAGACAAATGAATTTTAAGATTGTCAAACTCCCAGTGACATAATTCACTTTTAGAAGACGTGGGTGGATTGTGAAAATGCACAGGTGAAACATGTATAAAAATATGCACAGAAGATTTAAAAACAAGAGGGTCACAGAATTAGTTCAACTGTCAATCTAGTATGAGTCCTCAGACATCATCTCTCCATCTCCACTAAAATGACTGGTGTGGGTGTGTGTTATATATATATATATATATATATATATATATATACAAGGTGCCTTCAATAGGTTTTCTGAATTTTTGTACAAGCATTTAAAATTGTCGTAGACTCATGAAAATTCAGTATGTTATTGCTATACATCTTATGAGATGACTGACCAATTTTTATGATTTCAGCTTTGAATTAACAGCTACAGCAGCAATTGGAATACACCCTACTAAAGCCTGATTGTCACAGCTAGTGAATTTCAAAAATGCAATCTGGACATGAGGACACTTTAGAAGAATGATATGCAATAAAATTCTGTTTTAAACTTGGAAACAATGCCACAGAAACGTATGGAATGCCTCAGACTGCTTTTGGCCAATCTTGCATGAATCGAGCATCAGTTTTTGAGTGGCATAAAAGATTCAAGGAAGGCAGGAAGTCCGGAGGGATGATGAGAGGTATGGGAGGAGTAAAGAAGTCAGAACACTAGAGTTGATTGGCCAAATAAAGAATTTCATGGATAAGGACTGTCATGTGTCTATAGAGACAATAAGTGCACAGTTTGATGTCAGTGTGGGAACTGTACACACAATTATTCACGAGGAACTGAAGATGCAGAAGATTTGCACAAAGTTTGTCCCAAGGGTGCTCAGAGAAGATCAGAAAGAAAGATGTTGTCATGACAGCAGGGAGATAGTCGAGCTAATAAATTCTGATCTCGCTGTTCTTGATGCTCTGGTGACCTGTGATGAAAGCTGGATCTACTGCTATGACTCAGAGACCAAGAGACAGAGTTCTGAATGGAATCATGCTAACTCTCTCAGACCCAAGAAGGCCAGACAGAGCAAATCTACCCACAAACTTTTGATGATCCCTTTTTTTGACAGCACTGGCATGATCTACATGCACTGGGTTCCCACTGGACAGACTGTCAACAAGGAATACTATGTTGAGGTTTTAAGGGAGTTCAGGAAGAGATTCCGTTGGAAGAGGCCAACACTCTTCAAATCAGCTCAGTGGCATTTCCACCAGGACAATGCACCAGTCCACAGCTCCATCCTTGTCACAGACTATTTGACCAAGATGGGCATCAAGACAGTTCCTCATCCTCCCTATAGTCCAGACCTTGCTCCCTGTGACTTTTGGTTATTCCCTAAGCTCAAGGAAAACCTTAGAGGCTGTTGTTCTGAGACAGTTGAGGAGATGAAAGAAGCTGTGACAAAGGTCATTGACACGCTCATGCAAGAGGAGTTCCATGGGGCCTTCCAGAAGTTGTTGGAACAGTACAACAAGTGCATTGCAGCCGGAGGAGATTACTTTGAAGGGGATTTGAGTTTCATGTGTGTACTATAAATAAAAGTGCCCATACGAAAAAGTCTGGAAACTTATTTAATAAGTTTTGTGTATATATATATATATATATATATATATATATATATATATATATATATATATAAGCAGAAATAAAAGAAAGCAGTAAAAAGACAGGTTATTCTGATAAATTCTTCTTCAATTCTTTCTTGAATCACTTAATTATACAATAATACCAGGTTTTTTCATTTAATAAGACATTGCAAAATAGTTTTCAACTGGGATTTCAGAATTATTCCAGCCTAGTCAACTGGGACTGTAGAATACACCAATTTCATCTCTGCAAAGAGGTAAAAAAAAAACCATGAGTGTCCTGGATATGACATTAAACAATCTGATAATGAGGTTTCAGTAATGCTGGAGCATTTGCTGGAGAATGCAAAGTACTCCTTCATTACCATCACTCCCAGGTCCACTGACCTGAAGTGGTAACCCCTGGTAGTGTACTATCTATGGGTCAAATAGATCTGTTTGACATTTAAACTGTGTTCAAACAAATGACATGCTAAATTGTTAGAAATAGAAGTTTAATCATTTAACTGTGTGTAAACAAATGACTGATGTTAAATTGAATTGTTAGTGATGTATAACAATACTTGCAACCATTTAACTGTGTGCAAATGAATGATTTATGTTGAATAGAATAACTAGTATTAAATAGCAATACTTGTATCCACTTCATTGTGTGCAAATAGATTATTAAAGGGAATAGAATGATTTGTGTTAGATAACAATACTTGAAACCTTTTAACTATGTACAAACAAAGGATTAACAGTAAATAGAATTATTCATATTAGATAGAAATACTTGAAACCATTTAACTGAATGTAAAAAAATGTACTCAGGCTCATTTAAACAGTTATCCAAAATGTGTTTACAAATCATATATATTTAATATATTAGTATAAACAGAATTTGGTATTAAATAACCTACAATGGTTGATATGCCATAAAACCTAAACAAACCAAATCAGAATTATTCAATAAAATACTTTTGGCCATGTTGAAGATTTGTATATATCTATACAAGGTTTACAAACCCTGAGTTTCATTTCTGATTCAGATGTTTTAACTCATTCTAATTAGGGATAAGAATTATTTTATGTATCTTCATTGAAGAGATACTTGAAACTATAATTGTTTACACAGTTATTATTAGCTACTTGCCACCATGTAACTGTTAGCAAACGAATAATTATTATTAAATAGAAATAATTACTTGAGAACATAATTAGGTACAAATTATGAGTATTAGATAGTAATACTAGAAACTGTGTGCAAATTATTTGTATCAAGAATATTTGCTTGAAGCTTTAATTGTTTACGAAGGACTATTATCAGGAATTACTGGCAATTATACAGTTGCTTACAAAGAACATTAAATAAGCCAACAAGGGTTCTCCATCAAGTCACACTGACAGCATAGATTCCCCTGACTCTCTCTCTCTCTTTCCATCCTTTCCCTATCATTTATCACTCCTGGCAGGTCTTTCAAACATTC